>VWZN01019079.1:532993-564055 GCA_013396955.1 Regulus satrapa
AAAAAAAAAAAAGTTCCAAATCTTGTTCTATAATTAAGAAAACATTAATGTCTGTCTAGGAGGCAAAGGTGGTTTATAAGATTTTGTTGCTTTGGCAGTTGAGAGAGGTTGAAGTGTCCCAGCTGTGATTTCTGATATGACCACGGGTGTGAACCTGGAGATTGCAGTTCCATGTTAGAGCCTTTGAACATCCAGTGCCTGCTCTACCTGTGCAGCCACTCCTCTTATTGCTGCAGACTGGTGGCTGAAATACCAGGGTTCAGTTAATAAAGCAACTCATTTCACGAACCACTTAAGGAAGCACTGAAGTTTCTAAACACAGATTTTTCCCAAAAAGCTTGTGTACTTTCAAGACATTTACAATTATAATTGTGCCTAGCTTTAACATAAACAAAAGTCATCCTGGAGGTAGCCTTTCCAGAGGGCAAAGATGGGTTATTTGAAAGGCTGAGGTTTCTGTGTGTTGTATCAGAAAGCAATCTGAGTAATTCCAGTGTTTTATCCCACCATGACTACTTTTCCATTACACTGGCAAATGGATTTCATCTTTCATTTCACACGCACCCCATCTGCACAACAATAATTTGTGTACCTTTCAGCTGACTTTATGGAGTGAACTGGTTTAACTTTTCCTCAGGAAAAGGCATCATAAAATGAGGTGTTGGTATGCCGTGTCCAAGTGATTTTCCTCAGAGCAAGCTCGAGCTCTTCCTGCTGGCACCAGGCTCTGATAAGAGCAGAGTTAAGATTCATTTCAGATGTAACCTCGAGAAATTTTGTTTCCCTTCACAGAATTTTTCTTGCTTGGCGCGAAGCACTGGGAGGTTTTTTCAGCACTTTACATACTTGAAATAATCCAATGAGGTTGTTGGTTCAATTATTTATCTAATACACCAGAAGAAATGTTTTAATCTTCTGTAAAAGTGCCACATTCTTTGTTTTCTTGATTACTGCTATTGAATAATTAGGCTTTTCCAAATTCGGCACTTGTCTTGTAACAAATATTGACTGCAAATTTGGATATTTCTGAGTAGCAGAGAAGCCTTTGCAATTAGGTGGAAATGCAGAGTTAACAAAGGCTTGGCTTTGTTCAGTGTTAGGATTTTTCCTGTCAAAATACTGGGTTTGGTTTTGTTGAAATTTGTAAGACTTGAAAATAATTTTCAGATTCATGACTCAAAAGAATAAATTTATTATATGAACAAGGTTGTGGTTTTTCATCTTTAAAAACAAAACAAAACAAAAAAATAAAAAGAGGACACAAACTTTCTTCCACTTCCTTTTTTGGTATTTTTTTTTTCTGTTCATCAGATATATTTCCATTGCATGATGTAGAATCCAAATATCAGGGATTCTTTCCAGCTTTAGATAATAAATATTTTGCAGAATACGCCAAGGGTTTGCTGCTTCCCTAAGCACCTTATACCTCCATGTGTGGAATGAGGGGTCTCCTGTTACCCTTACCCATATCTTTGATTTTAAAACCCAACCAACTGTAAATGGATTAAAGGCAGCACAGGGATAACCTTGTTTGTTAAGTCAATAAAAGCCTGAATTGAAAGGATTGTAAATCTATGAAATATTTACTGACATGTTAATGCCATCCCTGCTATTTCCAAGCACACACAGAGCATTTCCTGTCATGTTAATTAAACGTTTCTCATTCTATTTCTGCCACTTAGGCCAGGTGGCTGCTAAATCAATCATAACAGGAGGCTGGGAGGGGGAAGCTACAGGAGAAGGATTTGCCCAGCTCACTACAGCTCACAGGTACAGAGGGAATTGTCCTGAAAACAGACATTGATTCACCTCTGGAACAAATAGTCAGGGATTTAAATTACCTTTAAGGAGCTCTCCCACTTAACTGAGGCTCTTGTCCCATTGATCTTTAAATAGGAATCTTTTTGGAAAATTATTGTCTCACTCAGGTTTAAATTTGAACCCATTTTTATTGCCATTACCTAAAATCCTTCCTATTTTTTTCTTTCCCCAGCAGTAGTTAGTTTTGTTTTGTTGTCCTTAAGAAGAAAAGTAGTTTTCTTTTCTCCTCTATTGCATTTTATTTGAAAATGTGGTTTCCAGGGCCAGCAGCCAACTCAGCAGTTGCCTCTTAGAATAGAGATTTGACTGGAATTTATGGAAGAAATATAGGTGTGGGGCCTGTGAGCAAGGGCTGCCTGGGACTGGGTTTTTAACAGCCCACTTTGTCCTGCCTGCCATGGAAGCTGGGCACACAAACTCATGAGATTGCTGAGATGAGAGAGAAACTGGATGTATTCAAGCACAGAGAGAAACAGCAGGGAGAAAATAGGGGCTTTGGGATATAATTTTTAATTGTGCAGGCAGAGCAGCTTTATTAAGACCTCTGAATCTTTTAACACCTCTGTTTTGGAGCTGGCTGGGCAGGAGCCTTTCTTGTACCAGGGATTGTGGGAATGCACCTTGCTCTGGAGGCTGGAGGGCCCAGACACCCCTATGTGCTTTAAAAATGAAAAATCCTCCCATAGAGTGGAAAAAAAGATGTGGTATTTTTAATTCAACTTTCTGCTACTCACTCCTGTATTGGAGGGGCATAAAGGCTTTTCCAGCTGTACCAAACACTCGCCCCTAAAATCTCTTAAAATGCAGCTGCTCTTTACTTTGGTTGCACTTACAAATGTGCTAAAGATGTGGCAGCACAAGGATATGGGCACAATCCACCTCCTCTGTTTTGAAAGATGACGAAGCTTGACAGCATTTTCAGAAAGATCTTGACAGATCTCTGAGCTTGCCATGGAGTTTGATGCCTGTCTGCCTCAGAGCCAGGACCACAGCAGCTGGAGGATGAGACAGTTGCCCCTTCCTCCTTGTCCCTACCCACCTTTTTGGGAGTTTTTTTGGTTGAATTTTTTTGGGGGGGGTTGAATTGAGCTCAAAATAGAGACTTGAGACAGACCTGACAGCATCTTGGTTTAGTGACTGCATAACATCCTTCAAATTCATACAATGTCAAAAAAATTCACAGATATTGGAGTTGCCAAGGAGGGATCACAGACTGCCCTGCTCGGTGACAAATGTACCCCTGAATGTCCAAAGCTGACTGCTGATTATTCTTCCTCAGAAATTCTTCTAAGGCTTGTCCACAGTTCTCTTTTATCTATACTTGGATTTTTTTTTTTCTTTTCCAAAAGAATTCCAAAAGAATTTTGCATTCTCATATATTTAAAAAGCCGCTTTAAAATTCAATTCAACCCAGGCTAAGGCTGTTCATCTTCATATATTTAAAGAAGGTTAATGTGAATCCCATTAATTTGGCCTGCTCAATGTACCCAGTGCCCTCAAGTCTTGTCAAAGCCACTGATCTCAGTCTCCTTCATATCAACACTGGAGCATGACTTAACTTATAAATTCATTAAGTCAGGAATACAGCTCCTGACAAGTGCTAAATGCATCTCACATCTAACAGTATTTGTCAAAAGTCTTTTCTCATTAAGCTCAACTTGGGTTTTACAAGAAGTTCCCTTGGAGATGCTGGCTGTTTTCATCTTGCAGCAGCAGTAAAGAGTATAATAGTCTCTTAATTGATCCCTGAGGAACTGCAAATGTGCAGAATTGCTGCTTTGTCGACTGGGTTCTCCCAGGGACAGGAGCTCCTGGGTAAGTTTCAGGCTGTGTGATGAACATACCACTTGTTTCAGAGCTTCTGTTCGAGTTGTCTCCTGGTGAAAAGAGCTGGAGTTTTGCTCTGTGCTTGTACAATGAATCAGAAAATAACAGAAGTTTTCAGGTTGAAAGAGACTGAAAATTACACAGTTTCAACCCTCCTGCTGTAGGCAGGGTCACTTTTCTCCAAACCAGGTTGCTTAAAGCCACATCCAACCTGGCCCTAAGCATTTCCAGGGATGGGGCAGCCCCAGTTTCTCTGGGCAACCTGTGCCAGGACCTCATCACCCTCACAAGGAAGAATTTTTTCCTAATATCCCATCTAAACCTACTCTCTGTCAGTTTGAAGTCATTCCCCTTGTAAACAGTCTCACCCCATCTTTCTTGCAGGTTTCCTTCAGGCACTGGGAGGCCGCAGTGAGATCACCCCAAAACTTCTCCAGGCTAAACAATCCCAACTCTCTCAGTCTTTCTCTCTAACCAACCTGGTGGACTATTTTCCCTCCAGAAGCTCCCACAAGGACACTGAAGAATGAGGCAGAAGGAGCAGGAAAAAGGGGGAAAACAACCTGTGGCACAGACTCTATTTCCACTTCCCTCCTTGAATGGAACAAGTTCTTCCTCTGGCCCAGGTGTTTTGTTTGGGCAGATACTGCTTGTTATCTTCTCTACTGCCTACAGTGGGTGCTCTGCAGTGCTCAAAGCATGTTTGTTTAAGAACTGTTTGATAGTCTCTCTTTGGAAATCCATTAGGAACTATTCACACCGTGTTAAAACCGGGGAGACATTAAATTTCACATAATGCTTCCTGAAAAGCTCTGGCACCTGGCCTGTGTTTCAAGAAAGAGTTAAGAAGGGAATACACATGGCAAAAGAGCATACATAAAGCTGTCCCCACCTTTCCCTTTGCAATAACAAAACACAGACCTTTTTAAGGGGAAACTCAAGAAAGGCATTCAAGAACAGCTCTTTCGTAACTTATCAGTACCTTACTTATTACATTGTACAGGTGTCACCGTGTAATCCCCCACTCTCCCAACAATTTTTATACCAAACTGAGGATGTAAAAGGTCCATCTGGATTTCCTCTGGCTTTTCCTTCCAACATTATTCAGTCTCTGTTCCTTCAATCTTTGCTCAGCTGACAGAATGTGCCCTAAAATGTCACTTACAGCACTTTCATATTCTACACTGAGAAAAAACTAATGGAATAGTTTGCAGTTCAAATCCTGCCACTGACAGACATTTGCTAAGGCAAAGTCAGGAGGTTCAATTTAGAAGCTGTAAACGGTTACAAGGCTATAAATTGCTGTTCCATTAATGTTGTGCCACACTTAAATGGGGAAAGAAAAGAACCAGCCCTCATCTTTCTGGAGCCTATAAAATCAGATGTGATCATAGTGCTTCTATAGCTGCTTATTCTACCTGTACTCCTTAAAACTCCAGATGAAAATCCAGCTCCCTGGACTTTTAATTGAACTGTAGATTCCTGAGTGACAGGCACTATTTTTATTTTCACAGATTAGTACTTCTATGAACACTGGCAATAACATTTTTAATTTTATAGAGATTTATTAATAATGACTTACTGATTATTTCACTTATTGAATTATGTTCTCTCTTTGAGACATCGTGATTTTTCTTTCCTAAAACACAGCAAAGCAAAGCACAAGCAGAGCAGAGAAGAATGGAGAGGCAACTAAAAACCACATTTTACCAGTCCAAGACCAAATTCAGCAACACCTCAAGAGGCACTAGGTAATGTAGGTTTTGTATTAGCAGCAGTCCCCAAAAATGCTACTTCTGCTGACTCCCATCCCTCTTTATGGCTCTACACAGTTAATACTGAGTTTGAAACCAGGGTAAAATATAAAGAACCTTAGAAGGTTCTCCTTCCATTCCTCATTTCCTTCTCTCTCACCACCACCATCACCATCATCACAACGAATATCTTTTTCCATGCAATAAAAAAAAGGAGAGTGCTGGGAATAAAATGCTACAGATGTTTCCACAATATAGTCTTGATACATTTCTTATATTTCATATAAGCCCTTGAACTCTAGATTATTTTGTATGTTGTCATGTTTAGCCCTGCTGCGGTGCCTTCCAGAACAAATTCTGAGTGTATTAATTAGAACACATGCTCTGGTTTTCTTTCCATCCCAATTTCTTGTGATTAGAAAATAGGATCAGACAATATAATCCGATTAGTTTCCTGCTCCTGCTGATTAACTGTGGTGTTTCCCTGGACATCTCCATGTCTGAGCAGGCTCCTTGCTCCTGAAGAGGACAGACTGCCACGAGAGAGATTGTTTTACCACTCACTGAAATTTAACCTGTATGAATAATGGACTCCCATGGAACCCATGAAAATCAGTCTCCACGGTAGGATAATGCCAAAACCAGGTTTGAGTTTCAAAGTCACCAATGAATCAAGAAGGGTGAGAAATTATGTCTGAGGAACCATTTCCTTCAAGCCTTGCTCTCACACAGCAGCGAGGTTTCTTGCAGTATGTCTATAAATTTTACTTCCTTTATGAAATTAATCAAGGATTTTCACAGAAGCGCTTCTCATGTAGTTAAAAGTTTGGAGGTTTGGGGGTTCTTTTCACTTTCTCTTTCAGTGTGAAGAAAAAACAGAAAAATCCTGAAAACTTTCCACATCATTACATTTATTAAAATTTTGGTGTAAATTTTTAGCTAAAGTCAAACAATATTTTTCTGAAAGAGCTGTGGTCATGGATTCTGTTCCAAACTAACAGAAAGGAAAGTGCTTTAACACAGTTAGTGAGCATCTCTAGCTCTGCACACTCTTCAGAAATTCACATTGGCTCAAATTAAGCACTGGTGTGTTATCTATGCCTTAAATACTACATGTGTTTCTTTCCCAAAGATATTTTGAGTTGGTCCTATGGTTCAGGATTATTGCTAAAGTAATAGTAGTTATTTTGGGCAACAGCTGCTGCTGTTGATAAGAATGATGGCAATGTATGTTGAGGTTGGGTGTTTTCTCCCTTTTCAATTTTAACTTCTTATCCAGCTTCTTTAATGGTAAGGCCTTGTCCACTCAGAATCCCAGGAAAGCACATTTTTGTCCAGGCTTCTTTTCTCTGTTGAGCAGCAAGAACAGCTGGTAGGGAATTCTAACCCAGAGTGAAAGTGGCTTAAACTCCATTCTCTCCACCCCCCTCCCTCCCCCCCACCCTTTATTCCTCCCAAGAAGAATTACTTTGCTTTGAAAGCACACTGATTATTCTGGAATAAAGTAATATTCCAGATATAAAGTTCCCAGGGGATGGGGGTGTGCTAAAGCTGCTACTGAAGGATACTGCTACAGTTAGCCCAGTTTGTTTTCCTATTCAAGTTTACTTGCTTTGAAAAAAAAATCTTTTCCACTTCAATTTTAAAGAATCAAATTATTATGAGCAGATGAAGAGAGGGAAAATGGAAGTACTTCATTTAAACAAGAAAACTGGCAGTTTTTTGAGTTACATCTCATAAAAGTGGGAGTTAGGAGTTTGCCTCAGTCATCAGCTTGAAAGGTATTTTTCTTTTCTCAAGAAGCATCAGCTCCTTTTGATAGACTAAATCAAGAGTGAGGAAATCAGTGGAACTGTTGGGGAAGATTTTGAAGGGAGGGCTCTGAGCAGGGCCCAGGCTCTGCTCCAGGGCCCAGCAATGGCACCAGAGGCAGAGGCAGGGACTGAGCCCAGCAATTCCCCTGCACAGAAGGCACAACTTGTGCACTGGGAAGAGCCCAGAGAGGCTGGGGGGTCTATCCCAGTGGGGATATTCCAGAACATCTGGACACTGCTGCACTCTGTGTCCTGAGATGGCCCTGCCTGAGCAGGGAGGTAGCACCAGATGCCCCTTCCAGCCTGAGCCATCCTGGGATTCTATGAGTAAGAATCTCTTACTCAACCCATAAAAGGTGTGACAGCAGAAATAAATGGGCTTAGTTGACTATGAGTGGAAAATGTCAGTTATGGGTATAATCAACCTTTGATTATTTTGAAATATGGCAGGTTTTATGTATGGAAGCCATGGGCCAGGGCATTAACAGCTCTGTAGGTCAAAGTCACTTTCAGAGTGCGCCTTTTAGGTGTTGCCTGCTGGATTATTCAAGGATTGCTCTTCCCATTTTTGTGCCATGACAGCACTGAGAGTTTTGGAGATCCAGCACCCCAAGATGCTGCTGATGGCTGGCTGGCCACATTCTTGGCTGGGACAGAGGTCAGGCAGGAGGACTTTCCTTCAGGCAGGCATGTAAACTATGCATGCACAAGGAGAGATCAGCCAGGGGCCTTTAATGCTTCTGAGACTTTGACTACACAAGCACTGAGGAGAAATCTCCAAGCACTCCTTGGAAGCAGAACAACAACCCAAAATTTGATGAGTCTAAAAGGTCCTGAGCATTGAGTCCAACCCAGGTAAGAAGCAGCAAGATATTAAAAAGCCTCTCAGCTCCCAGAGTCAGAAGACTGCTTAATTTCATGCATTTGGGGGTGGGTTTTGAGCACACTGCTCTGATTCCACTGATTTCCATACATTTGATTCTTCCTGTTCTCCCCAGCCCCCGTAAATTGGATTAAAGGCTTGTATGATTGATACATGTAATAGGTTGAATTCATCAGGCAGAAGATTGGGGTCAGAAGGAATTTCCATTAAAAGCAAACTGAAAGGATCTGAGGAAGCCTGGAGGAGGAGCTGAGGGGGAAGCAAGAGGGGGCTGAATAAGGAAATATTTCTCGGGAGCATTTGGAATGGATCACTCTCATATTCAAATTAAAAGCAAAACAATCTGACATTGTAATTTGGGTGACTTTATTCCAATACAGCTTCTGAGGAAGTCCAGATTTGGTTCTTAAGGCTTGCAATACAGCATGGAGATGTCATAATTTCAGGTCTGATTTTGCTGAGGGAAAGAAAATGTCAGGTTCTGTAAATGTACATGGGGAAATTAAGAAAGAAGGCACCTCTGTTTTATCTATTTCCATGGGCAATAGAAGACTCTAACCACTCCTTTTAACGGAAGTTAAAGGTGAAAATAATTTGGTTTTAATTTTAGATCATTGCTTGCATAGTTTTGGGGGTTTTATTTCACACCAAATATCCCTCTAGCCAGTTAAGCTTTAAATGAAGACACAGCCTTTAATTGCTTTAATCATGTCTCATTTGCTTGAAAGTGTGATGCACTGACGTAACACTATGAAGCACTAGCTTGACATGGTTCTTTCCAAATCATAATCACAGAAGATTGATAACAGTTTGGGGTTTTTTTCTCTTACATTTTCCATAGTCACTGGGGAATTTCCACCAGAATGGTTCCTGGACAATCCAGGGACCAGTTTGGCTGGAATTTCTGTTAGATTTTGTACAGCACATGGTGAGTGCTTCATATAAATGACCTTTTGCATCTGTAGCATGTGGAGGCAGGGGTTAGAAACAAGCTAATACTTGTTAGATATTATTACTTGTGTTATCACCATCTGGCGCACAGCTAAAAAAGTACCTAAAATTATTCTGTTACCACCTGGCATTTTCTGGCAGAGCAAAATGTTGGATTTGGCCAATAGAACTGCAAAGTGAGAGTTTAAACACATCTTGAGGTTCAACTAATGCTGCACCATCTGAAATGTCTTTGATATTGTGTATGCACCTCAAGTGGAAACTGGGGAGGGAGATGAAAAAAAATTAAAAGAAAAAAATAGATTTGGAACTCTAAAAATCACACTGGTTTTAATTTATCTGCAGAAGGATTTTAAGTATACAGAAACAGAGTAAAAGTAGAAACTGAAAAAGATGCAGCACACTAAAACCAAACAGTACCAAACATTGGCTGTTTTATCTCAAAAATGCAATAAATCGGGGGCTGATGAAACCAAAGAGCTCCTTTTACAGATGAGATTAAGCAGTCAGGACAAATTTATTACTTTTGGATTAAAAGCAATCACACAGCATTTGTAATCAACAGAAGAAAAAGCAAACATGATGCTCGTGATCAGGGCGAAGCTGAATTAATTGCTGCATGTGTTTATGCACCCTCAGTGTCACCAGTCACTCCTGACACACAGGTATCAGGTCACAGAGGTGGGTTTTTTTTTCACCAGTATTTTTACCCACACACACACACTTCTGTTTTCTAAATGTTTTGAAGGGAAAAAGTCCCTTCTGGCCAAGTTAGCATTGAGGAGAAAATTGCAGTGTTTTATTTTAATAAAGTCTGATAGGAAGCCAGTTTGGGGACACGACTGCAGCACATTCTGGTGTGAACTGAGAGACCTCAGCTGGGGAATGAATCCATCCCATTCCTCAGCCCTCTGCTCAGCACAGCGGAAGGGGGGGCTTTGCTTGCAGCATCCCTGGTGAAAAAAACCCAAACTCTTGGAGCAGTTCCCTCTTGGTTCTGGGGAGAGGGCCCCAGCAGGGCCAGCCTGCAGAGGGGAGCATCAGTGCTCACCAAAATGCAGAAATTCAGTAATCAAGGTTGGAAAATGGGTTGGTGATCACTGGCACAGCAAGGGGTCACACCACACATCTTACAGACTCTGCAGTGTCCTAGTGGAAGGAGCTTTGTAAGGAAATTCATGGGCCTACACTTCTGTAAATTAATGCATCTGATACTTTAATGGTCCTTGCTTGGCCTCTGTTAGTACCAAGTCATGCTGTGTAATGAATAGAAATCAATGTTGAGTTTAAAGAAGGAAATTGTTTGTTTTCCTTATTTAGCTCAAAAGTGAATGAGCTGAAGTTTATGTTAATATTGTATCATGGTTAACATTTCTCCAGTGAGGGGCCAGCAGACATAAACAAATGAGATCTGCCCAAAATTAAGCTCAGCAGGTAACTATTAGAGAGTTCAGATTTTCCTATAGAGTTGCAACTTCTGTTATGGAAATTGAGAATATAAATGCATAACTTCTGTGGAATTCGTGAATCTGATTTAAATCTGTGTGATTTATTAAGAGCTGGAAATTGAAACTTTTCTGCTGAGTGGCTTATTTTGATTGGTGGTGTGAAATTCCTTCCCTTGGTTTAGAAACTATTTGAAAAATGTAAGGTAGAAAAAGGATAGCTCGAGCTTGACTAGAAGCAGCCCATTGAGCTGTGATTCTGTAGTGATAAAATTAGAATACACATCAGAAGCACTAAATTAATTACCTTTTAAAATTGGTTTTATGTCATGTCATGTTACTGTCTAGAGCTCTGTGACCAGATCACTGAGGGGAAATCTTGTTTGGAATGGTTTCACTGAGATGAATTACAGAAAACTTGGAGAAAACTCTCTGGTTTTCTCAAGAAACCTCTCATGTGGAATACACAGCAACTTCTTCATTCAACTTCTTTAATAAACCATGTAAAAATAACACTGTTGGGAGAGAATTTGGACTACTGTAAAGGGGGATTTCAAGAAAAATTGAACTCCAATACTTGGGCATGAACCAGATCCTGTTACCCAAGTGACAAGATTTGCTTATGGACTGAATTAATTGCTGTGAGTCTTCAGTGGGCCAGGTGGCCAGGGAGGCCAATGGAACCCTGACTGGGATCAGGAATGCTGTGGCAGCAGGAGCAGGACACTGATTGTCCCCTGTGCTGGGCACAAATCCTGTCGCCAGTTCTGTGTCCTGATTCCAGGAGAGCCCTGGAGGGGCTGGAGCGTCTCCAGGGCAGGGAACAGAGCTGGAGCCCCAGGAGGGGCTGAGGAAGCTGGGAAGGGGCTCAGCTGGAGAAAAGGAGGCTCAGGGGGCCCTTGTGTCTCTGCACAACTCCTGACAGGAGGGGACAGTCAGGGGAGTTCAGCTCTGCTCCAGGGAACAGGGACAGGAGGAGAGCGAACAGCCTCAGGATGGGCCAGGAGAGGTTTAGAGTGGAGATCAGGATAAAATTCCCCACAGAAAGGATTGTCAAGAGCTGGAAGGAGCTGTCCAGGGAGCAATGGAATCACCGTGCCTGGAAGTGCTCTAAAAATGTGCAGATGTGCTGCTGAGGGACATGGGTTAGAGGTGGACTTGGCAGTGTTGGGTTAACAGTTGGACTCAATTGCCTTAGGGGTGTTTTCCAAACTTTATGATTCTTCTGGAGGTTCTGGAGCCCCATTTCTTTTTAAGTGCTGTAAAAACCAAGCACGCTGTGGGAGATGTGCTTTTCTAAGGGCACTGGCAAGGCTCAGACACCTCCCTTTGCCTGGACAGCTAAGCCCAGTGCTGGATCCACAGATTTAACTCCGGGGGCAGGAGGGGAATGGGTGGAAAGAACAAAAGTCCACAGGTTTCAGAGGAAAGCTAAGGAGAAATAGCCTCAGTCTTTAACATTTAGCCAGGTTATGATCTGAGCTGAAATCCTCAACTGCCCACAGCAGTGGAGTTGGACATCTGCAGAAGAGACTTCAGTTCTCTACCTGGGAGCAGCACTGGGGATTGAACCCAGATTTCCTGAACTTCCACTCAGGGTACCTCCTTCTCCAGAGAGAAAATATTGCCTGAAAATATATACTACCGTAATATAAACCCAGAATTTATGTAATGTAGTATTATATCAAGAATACATTGAAAATTTCCTGAATCATTATTGTAATGGACACTTTAACAGTATTTTCTACCAACACCACACAACTTTAACCCTGCAGTGATATGGTTTCTATAATAATGGGGTCAGAATTAATGAGGGGTAACATGGCCTGAAATACTCCCATTAGCAGCAACTCTCAAACTTCTTGAAGAGTTACATTCAAGCAAGCTAAATAATACACTGAGCAAACAAGGGAAACATTTTGAAAGATAAAATATTTCAAATACTACCAGATGAAGCACTTATTGTGAAAAAAGAAAAGCCTTAGGAGTAATTTTTAAAAAAAAATGCAGTTTGTTATACCATAATTGTATTATTGCCTCAGAACAATCAATCTATTTTCTTTCTGAGAATATTTCCAAGCAGTTGTTTTTGAGCAATTTTCCTCCTATGAATAATCAGTCTTTTGAAGCATGACTCCAGTGTAAGGTCAAAGTTGTTTTTTATATTCTCCAAGCAGCTGAATTGCTTTCTGCTTATGTAATACAGATGTCAAGCTGTTTGAAATACTTGTGCACTTTGGTGACTTGTAAGAAAAAGAAGCTAGAACTTTCTAGGGTACTTGATTTTGTCAAATTGAAATTTTGTTTCTCATTTTGAATGGATTTTTAAACCTCATCTTTGTAGAAATTCTTCCCACCTTACAAAAAAAATACAGTAATGGCTCCATTTTCAGCAATTACTTTTTATCAGCATTTAATTGTGCTCAGAGTGGGGTGACAACATTCCTCAATTTTTAGTGAGCAACTTTCAGGCAAATTGGAGTCTTATCTGAAATACCTGAATCTGACAGGCAGCTGAAAGTTTGTTTTCCATCTTGTGAAACACCTACAGGTAACTCTGCTCTGCCAAGAATGAACTTTTGGTCCTATTGAGCCTGTGAAGGTCATGTAAGTTTTGTCTTTTAAAAGACACAATAATTATTACAAGATTAAGGATAACAGGAACATGTGTTTGTCATGTTGTTGTTGAGCTGGGGTGAGTGGGAGAGGAGAGCCAGATACAGAGGCCACATCCATGGATTTAGTGTGGAGGCTTTGGAGTTTGCCTGTAACAAATCAAATTTACAGCACAGCTTCTGAGGAGGGGCTTGTACAGCCCTGGTGTGCCGGGACAATGAAATTTCTGCATGAACAAAAAGGCCTAATTAAACATAATTATTGCCATTGTGAGGGCTTCAGAGCCAGCCCTTGGCCAATTGCCACTTACCAGTGGTCAGGCTGCTCACAGTCACACAGGACGGGGCTGTTCACTGGAACCCATGGCAGGACTGGCTCAGCTTCCCACCAGCTCCAGGAGCTTCGCACAGTTCTCTGCTGGGCTGCGCAAATACCTCTAAATGATGCAGTAAGACAGTAATTATCCCCCAATGAAATAGCAGAAAAGCAGAACAAAGAAGTCATCTAGAATCTCAGATACCACTAGATAGAGCTAGGAAAAGCAGTTTGCTGGTAGAGCCACAGAGATTTCAGGTAGACAAAAAAACCCAAAAAAAAACAAAAAACAACAACAAAAAAACCCCTCATTTTTCATTACTAAAATACACAGTGCATTTTGGGACATTTCCATCCACATTCAATGAACCTTCACCTGTTTTGGTGGTAATAATTTGATTTAAATAACATAGTTGTAAATTAAACCTTCTCCAGAGGAATTAAGGATCAGCTTCTGAAAAGGCTGGTAAATGCAATTTCAACAGTCACAGAAAATGAAATTGTTTTGGTGGTCTGTGTTATTCATCTTTACCTTATCTTCCTCTTACCATGACTTTGATAGCAAATTAAAGAATTTGAATTTTTCAGTGTTGCAAGCTGCTAATATATAGCTCTAAATGCATCTTCAGTGGTACACAAATTATCCCCTTTAATAAGAAGAGCTTAATTTCATCACAAAAACCCTTATTTAGAGAGGGTGTTTATTCTTATAAAGACACCTACATTTGGTAGCTGAATAGGAATTAGGTCAGAGCATCTGAATCGTCTTTATCCACTTTGGACAAATGCAAACCATTTTCATTTTTGTTAAAGGACATTTCTTTGTTAAGCAGATTTATTGATGAATTGCTCAGTGGGATTTTGTTACTTTAATATTTTCATCTGCGGACAAAAAAGAAGAACAGCCTAAATGAAATTGAATTATCAGGAAAAAATTGATTAAAACTAAGGTGATACAAATGAAAAAGAAATTATGCTCAAAGGGCAACAGAGGCAACAGTTTAGGTGTTGATTTGGGAATTTGGGGGTTTAAGAAAACCATTTAGCTCTACAAAGGGAGAAGTCAGACTGTGATGTTGCCAGGAACAAGAACAGAGAGAACATAAAAATTTAGGAGAGCAACATGAAGGATGATATTTGAGTCAAACATCTCATTAAAAGAAGAAAACTGGGAGGGGAATGGAAACACGGAGAGGAGCATGTTTTTCTCTTCAAAGCAAACAAAAAGTTAATACAATATAAAAGGATTTTTAAAAATATATGCTGAAGAAGGGCCAAAACTTTAAAGGCAACTTATGTTCCCATATTTATGAGACTGTATCATGAATACAATTTGAGCAGGGATCTTTCCCACTAAAACCCAAAACTTTAAATGATAGCTCTTCAAAATGTTTTCCAGTGCTTTATGTTTCCTGTAATGGAAAATGTTATCCTTCATTAAAAGCCAGCTAGACTGTCAGTATTTTCCATCATCCTCTATTTTCTCCTAGGTCTATATTATAATTTAACAGCATTCTTGATCTTCATTTTCCCATCAGAACTATACCATTTTTCCCTTCTATGTTTTCATCGGCATGGAAAAGGCTCCTTTTGTCTGTGTGGAGTCCAAACCCAGAAGAGTTGCCAAAATCTCCCAGAAGTACAAAAAGGAGAGGTAAAGAATAGACATGACTTCTCTGTGCCTGTCTCCCTCCTCAAATCAATCTGCTAATAGAATGTGCACCTTTCTGAAGTCTTGCCCCAAATATCTCTACCTGGGACTCCCAGGGGTTCTGTTACTGCTCCCCAATCCTATGAAAGCATCATCCCATAAACCCCAGTTCACAGAAATTCCCCACTGCCTTAAGTGTAAAGAGAACCTTGCTTTTAATAAGACCCAGAGCTGCCTTTCAAGGCAGTTCTGTGGTAAATTCTACTTGCTCAGGTTTAGGCACCTGTTGTAGGAGAACTGACCTAAACCAACCGGTGGAAGATTCAAATAGAAACAGAAAAAAAAATTTAAAGGAAAAAAACACCACAGTAAAAGAAAACAAAAATACTACATTTCTTCATATATTTCCTGGCTGACCTCGGGAATTCTTTGTGGATCCTGAGTTTATATGGATTCGGAAAGCAGCTGGGTAAAATCCTGGATTAAAGAGCTCACTGAAGGTCTCTAAGCACAAGAACATTTATGTGTTAGACTATTTCTCAGCTACATATTGCCAGAGGCTGAAAGTGAGTCCCGGGGGTAAGGAGCCCTCCACACCCATTATCATGGGCCTTCCTACTTTAGTTAGAATTTTTAAAAAAGAGCTTTGCAGGAAGATTTGCTGTGATCTAGGAAAACAATTGTTTTGTAAGAGAACTTCACCAAATGGTGACAATTTTCAGGAGGGGAAAGTGTCTGGATGGAGAAATCTGACCCTTTCCCATCTCTACTGAATTTTAGAGTGGCTGGTTTCACAACGTTCAATTTTCTAACAAACACAGTCCCTTTTAATGTAGTAAACCACTTTTTTTTTTCTCTCATTTCTAGAGACAATCAGCAAAGAATCCTAGGGGACTCCTTGTTTCTGGGTTGGTCTCTAAATGAGCCTTTTAGGGACAGCAGCCCTGAGCAGAAGTGTGCCATCTGCTACTCTCTGACCAGCTTTTCTTTTCCCCTCTGCTCTGCTCACTTGTTCTTCCTGCTGTCACACATGCATGAACAAGCTGTCTGAGAGGGTGCAAGGGTGCACAAAAGGGCACAAAACCATAAGGGACACAATCAGAGAGAAATGTAACACCAGCTCAGAACAGAAGGGCAAAGGAGATCTTCACACGCCAATTTTCTTTCTTTTCCTTGCATACATTCAATGCTTGGAGCAGGAATGGAATTCATCTCTGCTGGTTGGAGATTTCCTTCTCTTCATTCCTGGATTAGCTCAACTGGTTTATGTTATATTCACACAGTTATTTCCAAGGCTTAGCAAGATTAGTCACCTGTGTTTGTGTGTTTGAGTCACTGACATTTGGTCCAGCTTTTGTTATACATAGCAAGGTGAAAAAAGAAAATTAATATTAGAAAGTGTCTCCCAGGAACTAAAAAGAGGCTGCAGAGTGTATTAAGTTACAAGAACCCTTCTAAGGAGTTTTAGGATTTCTGTAAGTTGACATACACAAAGTGTGCCAGTCCTTTTGTCTTCCAGAAAGTTAACATGATTAAGCTTTTTATCTGGCATGCTTTTTCACTTGAGAATCTGCATGAAATCCCCCTAAATTCTCTTCATGTCTTTCCAAAAAAATAATATGAGCTTTTTTAACACAGCCTTTTTTACTGTCTGGAATGTGTTTTCATTTTCTAAGTGCTTTTCAAGGTTGAAATGAAGAAAGTTTTGGTTACAAATGCAAATCTCCAGGAATGAACTCGAGTGAGTAGACCGAAGGCCCACGTCTGGCATGCCCTTTTGAAACCTGAGGCCTTTCTAACCCGTTCCATCCTAGATGCTGCTTTTGAATCCCACAGCATGAACTTCTTCCCTTTGGCAAAGTCAAACTGATAAATGATGTCACTGAAATGAAACCCTAGCACGTGTGAGCGTAGAATTTCTGTTACTGCCTTCTTTAGCTCAAAGGGGTTTCTTTTTTGAGCAGAGCCAGGAATGGATCCACATGCTGTACGATGGAAAGTTGAAACTGTACGTTCTGGATTTTCTCCTGTTGAGTAGATTTGTGCATGAAATCTTGTGATTAAATTCACAAATGGAGAATTTGGGTAAAAAATTTATAAACTGGCTTTTATCAAATGTAAATCTCTCCTTGCTTGAAGCAGTTCACCTTAAGAGTACAGTCAAGATCTCCATGGTTGACAGGGATGTGAGGGGCAGAAGGAGAACCCCAGAATGTTTTGAGTTGGAAAGCACCTTCAAGATGATCCCATTCCACCCCTGCCAGGGTCAGGGACACCTTCCACCACCATCCCAGGCTGCTCCAAGTCCCGTCCTACCTGGCCTTAGACACTGCCAGAGATCCAGGGGCAGCCACAGCTGCTCTGGTCACCCTGTGCCAGGGTCTGTCCACCCTCACAGGGAACAATTCCTGCCCAACATCCCATCTAAACTTGTCTTCTGTAAATTTGAAGCTATTCCCTGACCCTGTCCTTTTACTCCCTGCTCCTGTGAATAATATCTGAGGAAGCAGAAGGCCTCGACCTCTGACAGCTCTGAATTGCTGGATTCAGGCTGGGATCTTGAGCTTTGCCTTCCCTCACCATCAGCTCCCATCCAGCGTTCCAAGGCAGTAACAGAAACAGCATTTTGGTTGAAGTGCCTCTCAAACTTTCTTATGGTATTTGGAAACCTTGTTATAAAGGACTGAACTGAAAATCCAAAAATCTGAAATCTCTAAAATCTGTCAGAGGAACAAGGAAGAAAAACTCCCAGCCTGCTACTGAATATGTTCCCACTGAAGCAAAGTTGAGTACCACAACTGCTGGGGGAAGAGAAAAAGCTTCAACCGAGAGCAGAGCCCTGAGGTCAAACTGAAGAGAATATTCAGCCACCCTCTTAGCAGAGCATTGTCTGAACATGCCCAGCGCTTTATTACACTTAACACACTCTATATTCCAAAACAATTCCCTAAAGCTGAAGTCTGTGTATTCAAATGTTTGCTGCACGTTTCATCTTTCAGAGTTTTGAAGAGCACCAACATTAACTGTACTTCAGTAATGAATTGAGACAGCACTAATCAGGCCATTTTGCAGTAAGCTTGGCCTTTAAAATCCTGAAGTGTGCCAGTCTAATTTTGGCAGTCAATTTTCCTCCTTAGTGCATTTTTACAATTTCTATTCAAACCAGCTCTCCAGATATACAAGCTTCCCAAATGGTGGTTCCAGTGTAAATTATCAGCCTTTCCACATTTAGGCACTGGGAGATCAAGCTTTGCAAAACAGGCCTACATAAAAGAAGGAGAAATAAAACTCTGGGAGTTGCAGAAAATAAACATTTATAACTTTATGTCTTAGCAGCATGTTGGGGTTAAGTAAGAAAATATTTTTGGAAACATTCTTTGCTTGGAAACAGAAAGAAATTGTCATTTCAGTAATTCCGCAGGGGAGAAAGAGGAAAGTTTATTCCAAATATTCTTTTGGAAATTAGAAAATGCTATTTTCAAGCTGTTCCCTACCATTTTCTAATGTCCACAGGAGACAATTTAAATGTTGCATTCTAAAATTCTTCTCCCCTTTTTGGTGACCAGAAATAACTCCTGCAGCACGGAGATCCTAGAGTTCTCTAGAAGAAAGGGTCATTTTCTTATAGGCATTGCTGGCATCCAAGATACAGATGGGTGTAAAAGGAAGTCAGATTGTCCATGGAGACTCTTTGGACCCAAAAGAATGTTTTCTCATGTCCTCGTTTGTTTTTTGGAGCAAATAAGGTTTATTATTTAGAGGAAAGATGGTCATTATTCTGTTAGTTCAAATACAGATTTTTTTTTTTCTTTATCTTCCACCCATTCTAGATGTCAGGAATAACATACAGATGACAATGATCATTAAAAAATTCAGGTAGACTATTTAAAGTCACCATGACAGGTTTCTGCAATATGTGTCAGTGGCTCTTATAATTTCTGTGATTGCTGAGTCAGAGAGTCTTTAAAAAATAAATTAAAAAAATAAAAATAAAAAGTTTTTTTTCTTTACTGTCTTCCAAGAAAACATTATCCAAAACAAATATCCTCAGATTCCTTCAAAGTACTGATCTCTGCCATATCTTTGAGCAGCTCAAAGCAGAAAAGCAAACAGGTTTCAGTGATAAAATAACAGTAAATTATCAGTACTGGATGAGATATCTCTGTGTCCAAGAACAATTCTGACAAAACTCACAACGAGTTCTTGCATGGTTGGGTAATAAGTGTAGGTTTATATTCTGTATGGGAGAGGGTTTGTTCTGGAGTGCAAGTCCTCAAGGTTAGCTGGTATTTCTTCGTGTTCTGAAGGGAAGGTTCTTACGTTAATCAAATGGGCTGGGAGGGAAAAATCAGTTCATTTTTTCTGTGTAATCACCAAAATCAATCACCAGAACAGTTCACCCAAATTTTTTATTGCTTCCTTATCAGTTTCGTGACACAGTGAGATCTCTGCCATAAAGGCTCCCTGTGCTGCATGAAGCCTCTGAATTGCTCTGACTGCTATTGGGCAGGTTTCAATGGAAAGAAACAGTTCTGCATGAGATCCTCACCTTAATCTATGTCCAGCATTACAGAAGCTTGAACTCTAAATGCTGGGACAAAAAGATAATGTTTGAAAATGGTGTTTCAACATAAGACACAGCCAGGAAGCCACTGCACTTTACTCCCAAGTGCTGCTGGCGAATGTGAAATCCAAGTCCAGCTGGATTTCACACTGGACAGTGCACAGAGCCAGGCATGTTTAAACATCCCTGCTGGAATCAGAGCAAGAAGAAAAAAGCAGCAGTCAAATACACTGATCCAGTAATTTCCATGCTTATTTTGGCCACTGCTCTGCTCTGGTAGGGTTCTACTTTGCCTCAGAGCTGAGACAATCTCCTACCATCTGTACAAGCACAGAGGCTGCTCAAAACAGGCAAACTGGGTCAAGAAATCTGAGGGCTAATGCAGAGTTTAGGCCCAAGTCAGAACGAAGTTTGGCTGCAGTGTTACCCCATTAGGCCATTTTCAAATTGTAGCACAATTGCCACCCATTTATTATTGCCTTAGCTTGAGTTTCAATGTCTAGAAACAGTTGCATACATACCAAATGAAGCACAATCTTCAAGTAGAGCAAATACAGTTGAAATTTATTATTTTCAGAGCTGTAGTATTATTCAAATAGATATTTCATTAAGCAGAGAAAATTTAAGAGGAGAATCCACTCAATTTTCAGGGGAGCAAGGCTGTGAGGGTGTGAGGAACAGAACATTAATTAGCCTGCTCTAAAAGGTAGATCAGGCAGGTTTTGTATTTTGTGCGTTTAAAGGCTGTTACAGCTTTTGTGTCTGCGCAGTTTCTACAAGGACAGAGCTAACTCCTACTCTTTCCATGCAAGAATCATCTTGTCAGTTGCACATCTCGAGATTTTATCCCCCCACATGCATTTTATGTCCATGCAAAGCACGGGTCATTTGTTACATGATTTGGATCTCTTTGGTGGGGAAAGCAGGAGCAGTGTCTGAGGTTGTTTGCAATACTCTGCTTGATCAACTGTTCCTAATTTCCCCAAATTGTTCCTTTTTCTAGCCCCTTTTCCCTTTGTTCTGTAATTAAGCCCACATGTCCCTATTTTTAACTCCTCTAGTCCTCAGGCCCAAAACATGTTTCTGATTGTAGATGCTGCCCTTCTTTGAACTTTTGCCTCCCTGACTCAGCTGTTGAGTATCTGAGCACTGAACTGCCCTGGTGCCACGACGTTCTGTGAGCCAAAAATCAGAGTTTTTGTGCTTTAACCACCTCAGCACCCCACCACAGCCAGCATGAGAGGACAGAGGGAGGTGGGAGTGCAGTGATGGAGGTCCCTGTGCCCAAATGTCCTTCATATCCATGTCCTGTGTTATCACAGGACTGATGTGACATGGAGTCTTCTCAGGAAAAGAAAATTCAGCTGTTTTGTGTCCTCTGGCTCTTTATGTAGTATGCAAGGGGTTTGCTCTGTGTGTGTGTAGCCATGAAAAGTGATTTTGAAAATAAACGGAGTAACTTAGCGAAGAAAAAAAGAAGCCCCACCTGTCAGGAATGAGGTGAGGATAACTAAGAAGAGGTAACAGGAAAAGTGAATAAATAAAGCAAAAGGGACAAAAAAGGAGAAAGGGGGAAGGGGTAAAACAAGGGAAGAGAGGATATACATGGCAGCAGCACTATAGTGAGCATAGATCCAGCAAGGAGATAGTGGGAAGAGAAAAGGAAAAAAAAAGACACAGAGGAAAATCAACAGGAAATTAATTCAGAGGGAGCAAGGGCAATCACCCCAAAACATTTCTTTGGAGTACAAAAAGTGCCTGAGAGATTTCCAGGCTGTTCCAACAGCACCTCCAGCAGGTGTGGTCCCAGCCAGGGTCATCTGCTGGGACCATCACAGCTGATTTAGGACCCAGCAAGCTTGGGATGGTATGGGAAGGACCTAACTGCATGACCAGGAGTAGGACACCTGGAAATAAAAGGGAAAGCAGAGAAGGAAAGCCCCAGGAGAGTTAATTCAGCCTCAGGAGCTGCCCAGCCTCGTGAAGCGGTGAAGTTATATTTTTGTCTGAGAGGTCACAGGCTGGGGATGCTGTCACTCCTTTGAGGAGGCTGTGCCTGTGGGGAGTGTGGCCTTGGGCCAGACCATCCCGTCCCATTCCATTCCTGCAGCTCATCCAGCTTCTGGGATCTTCCTTGTAAACAAGTTGATTATTTGCTTTGGGTTTTTTTCTTCCCCTCTCACTTGCTTCCAGTTCCCCATTTCTTTCAACATAACAGGAAGGATATCAGACACCTTTCAGATTTGCATTTTTTCCCTGTTAGCAGGGTGTTTTTCCTACTTATTTTTCATAGAAGGAATAAGTAAGAAAATTTTCCAATTGCTTTTTCCTATTTCTTTTCATTAGTCACTATGTCATTGCCTGTCTATAGCTGTCCATTACAGCCTGATGACTTGTCTCCAGAAGGGTATAAATAGTCTCTGTTTACCTGGCTCCTGCTTCTGCTCCTGCTTCAAACATTCCCAGTAGCCTGAGGAATGGCACCTTTCATTGTGGGCATCACACCTGTGTTACAAAGATTAATAACGAAAGGCCACATGAAAAAAAGTCACTTTTGGGGTGAAAAATAAGCATTCACTCAAGCTGCAAAGCATTTTTTGCAGCTTTTTAAAAGGATAAAGCTTTGTTTAATGCGGCATCATTTCCATCTTTTCTGATGTCAGGTTAAGATCATGTTAAACAGATGGAACGAGAGGACCAGACCTGTGTGTGGTGGCTCTTTGCATCACAACGCAGTGTAGCCATCTCAGGAAACCTAAAACACAGCTGAGGGAGCTGATTTGAATTAGAGGCAGCAAAGGATTGTGAGAAAAGGAAAAAATATTTTCAAAGAGATCCATAGAGGTATAAATTCCATTGTCTTTCAGTGGTAGTTTTGTCCCTTCCAAAATCTTCCTGACTGGATTCTGGAAAGGATACCAGTAAAAGAAAAAAATTTTAAATGCACACATTCTTTTTTTTAAGGCATGTTTTTCTCTGAGCTACAGACAGAAAAATTCTTACATTGACATTCATTAAGTCCCTGTGAAGTAGGAAAAATCCTATGCAAAGGAATGCCCCAATTCTCTGTCTATAAATCCAAGCTAAAAAGTGAGAGTAAGGATGCATCTGTGAAATTCCATGCACAAAAGGAAAGAAGGTAGTGCAGTGTTTTGGTCAAATTACATAGATATTATTCCACTCTCAAAAGAAAAAATAATTGCTTAAAAGTTTAAAACCTCTTTTTTGTTGTAATATTTAGGCATAGTTCTCACTTCATATTTCCTGATAATAATCTTACTTTGATATGGTGAAGAAATGGGCTTACATATGAAATGCTAAAGGCAACCTTCATTCCCTTAGGGTGAAAGAATTAACAAATAGACTACAACATAGTGGATAAACTGGATAAAAACTAGCAGGGTACAAATGGGATTTAAAGTTCTTCCCTTCCTGTTTAAAGAGGTATTAGACTTCATTCTGAGAGGGGCTAAACACTGGCACAGGCGCCCAGGGAAGATGTGAAGTCTCTCCATTCTCAGTGATTTTTAAAATTTAACTGGACAAGACACTGTGAAGTCTGCAATTAGCCTGGAGTTTGGAATACAGAGACTCCAGAAGCCAGTTCCAACCCATTTTTTTCAATTTTGCAATACCTCACTAAACCCATTTCTGGAGCATCCAAAGTAGATACAGGTTAAATCCCAACTAGATCACTGGCTGTGCTTTCCTTTACACTCCAACAGTGCCCTGTAATGGTGGGAGAGCAAGAAATGTGAATATTTCCCTGCAGCAGCTGGCATTGCATAAAAAAATCTGAAAGGGAATGGCTACTTTAGTTTCTCTAAGTGAACTGTTGGCAGGTGCAATTGCCCACTTTTCAGAACAGATGTGTTTTGTGGGCACAATTTAGCATCCATCTCCTTCCACAGCTGTGTATGCCGCTCTCATGACCATGGGATGAGAAAACCCTGGAAAAACCATGGAAACGCTTGTTTTGGGTTTAAAAGATAAAGGTGTCTGCTAAGGAATGTAGAAGCCTCCCTTGGAAATGGAAAAATGTAAACTCCTCTCTTCTAATTATTATAATATTGAAATTAAGAGGTTCTCAGGCAAAGATATGAGGATAGAAAAACTGCTCTTTATTAGTATTAAAAAAAAAAAAAGAGAAATAAAAATCCACAGCTGCAACATAATAGGAAAATTAAAATAAAATGCAGTAGTACAAAAACACTGAGAGAGTCAGAACACAGTCTGACCCCTGTCAGTCAGGGTGCTGGTATCAGTCCATTAAATGGTGGCTGCAGCCCTCCTGCAGTGCCAAACGTGGCTCTGCTGGAGCAGGGATCCTGGAGAAGGGCTCAGTCCTCCTCCCAAGATCCAGGGCTGCTGTGGAAGGGCTGCTCTTCCTCTGGGCATCCCATGGGAAAGGCTGCCTGGGCTGTTCTGAATTCCAGATTTATTCAGCTGGGAATGCCTGGCTCCTCCCTTGGGTGCAGCATTTCCCAGTGGGATGATGGAATTTTCTCAGTCAGTCCATGGCCCATGAGCAGAAGATCTCTGCTCAGGCAAGGGTGGGTGTGTCAGAGATAAAGAGCACTGCCCCAGCTGGTTCCAGAGCTGGTGACAGAGCACACAGCCCTGGCACAGCCTGCTCTGCAGCCCAGGACAGTGCTGCTAGCCTGGAACACAGAGGGGCAGAGCCATCCTCACCCAGCTCAGGGGAAGCTGCTTCCCTGTGACAGCTTCCCAGAGCCCATGGTCTCAGCACACCCACACTCCAGCCACTGCTTCTGGCAAGGCACAGCTGCACAAGGCAAAGCTTCCTTCTGCACTGCTGCTTAAAACACTCACTGGAGAAAGTGTTTGTGCCTTTTATTCAAGGCTGATGTGGCTCCACCACAAGCAGGTGGCAGTTTCCTGAAGAGCAGTGTTTTCCCAAGAATGGCGGCTTATCTCCAGTAGATTGATACAGGTAAAAAATCCATTTTAAATTATTTTTTCCTCACACCAAATGATCCTTCTCGTGTAGTCTCATGAGCGTCTTTTGATCTTTTCCCTGTACATCCCTTTACCCTCTGCAGTTCTTGACCTCACTCTATGATTATTTAATGTAAAATATTGATGACTGAAGAGAGGTTCATTATCAACCCAAGGTCTGTGCTGTCTTCTGTCAGCATGTACCCTGGCAGAGGTCCCAGAGTCAATGTGAATTTTGTGCAATTACATCCAAAAGAGGATAAATCCAAACACATGGTGCCTTCTCAGCTTTTCCATGGAGAGGAAGAGACAGAGAGAGGAGTTAAATTTCAAGTCCCAAAATTGGAGGATCAACAAAGCAAGAGTCCTCCTCACTGTTCCATTCCTGGGGTCTTTCAGCAGCAGATGTAATTCAGTGTTCTCTGAACTCATCGATGGAAAATGGCCTGTCCTGCCATCCACACTTCTGCTTCTGTAATTCCATTTCTTTTGACATCACTAACCACCACTAGGAATTTGGAATAAAACTATACCTAGCAGAAGAAGAAAGAAAAATTACTAACAGAGTCCTGACTGTTCCTTGGAAACTTTTGCACATGTAACCAGAGAGAATATGAAATGATCGTGGGGAGTTTTACAGATTTCAAAAGTGAAGAAAGCGCTTGAGTCACCATCAAGAAAAGGAAAACAACCCAAGAGGGAAAGACCACCTAGAACTGATGAGGGGCCAGACACCTGCCTTTAATTGAGTGCCTAAAGAAAACAGTATCTGGCCACCCTTTAATGTGTAACAAATTCTGAGTTGCTTTGACACAGGCTGTGTGAAGTGCCATGTGTGCTCTTGGTTGATGGTTAGAAGGAAATTCTTATGCTGAAGCATGGTGTGTACCTTGCAGACCTGAAGCGTGAAAATGTGAAAATTAATAAAATCCTGCCTAGCTGAGGAAAAAAAAAAAAAAAAAAAAAAAAAAAAAAAAGTGCAAATGTGCACTGTGGGCTATGCTGGACAGGTACAATAATTCTATTGATTCAAGGGCAACAGAAAAAGCACCTTTGTCACAAAGCTGCTCATTCTGTCTTTCTCCCCCCTTCGGAGGTTAATGAGGGAAAATATTTTGTGATTTTGTGATACAATATGGACAAACAGATTTCTTGCTTATCCACTTGGAATTGAAGCAAACATGAAGAGTAAAAAAGACAAACCCTGTTGTTTTTGTTTTTTAACTGCCTCTCTTTATTGTTTCCTATCATTATATTCCTGACAGTTGCTCCTGAGAGGTTATACTGGATATATCATGGCCAAGGCTCTATCCCATTTTGTGTTCCTAGCTCTCTATCACTGTTAGAAATATTACTGCCCTTCCTACTGAATCAGAAAAAATCTGTGACTGCTTTCTCCATCACCCCATACATCCAACTCTGCTTTCAAACTATTTCCAAGACCTTGTTCCACTGGCTAAACAGCTTTTCTCTCTTCCCTCATCTCTCCCTCCTTTGAATGCATGAGTGCACAAGCACTTTCTGCCAAAATCATCTCTCGAGCTGCTCTCCCTGCCTGGCAAACCTGGATGCTCAGGCCCTTCCCTGCCTTCCCCTTTACTCTCTGATCTGTTTAAGCTCTCTCTGAATGCCAGGAAGCTCTCTCAGCTGTTCCTTCCCCTCCTGCTCCCATGGATTCTCCCCTTGCCAGCCGTGGAACTGCCCTGTCAGCTGCCTCTTGACCTGGTTCTCCTCTGCCATTTAACTCCTATGCTCCTATATAAGGAGTAATGATTTTGTATTGCTGTACAAAAGCCATGTTCTTGTCCTCCTCAAAGCAGCAGCTCGATAGCAGCAAAGCAGCTACCAACTTTTAATCAAATAATTTGCTACTGTTTGAAAAACACACCAATTCTTTAAGTCAGTGCTATCCCACAGTTCAGATGATGATCCTGCTAATTAACATCAACATCATTCCTTTGCTCATAGACCTTTTCCTGGCCCAGTTGTGCTGTTGCCATACAGCACAACTGACATCTCAAAATGTTTTCCTTTTACTCTGCTGCAGTATTGGTGAGCAGTTTCTGCTACAGGGAGTTTGAGATACAGAAGAGATATGCAACACCTGAGGGAGAAAAACCATGTCACAGGAGGAAAAATCACTCAGATTTTCCATAAAATCATAGAACCGCAGAAAGATTGGGGTTGGAAGGGCCCTTAAAGGTACATTTTTCCACCCCCCTACCAAGGGACATCTTTCACTAGACCAGGATGCTCAGAGCCTCATTCAACCTGCCCTGGAACACTTTAGGAATAATGTCCTTTCCAGTCTATTTTATAAATCAGAAATTCCTGAGAGACTACAAGCTTTATTTGATACAAGGATTTTTAAATCAACAATGTTACTTTATCATAATTTATGCTCACAGCCTTGTGTGAAATTGTTTTGGACTTCAAGGAGCAGCAAATATCAGCTGTTCATTGTGCATTTTGCCTTGCATCAGAAGGGCCTTGGCTCAGTGCCACCATGACATTTCTGGTCTAAAAGTGCTCTTCCTTTAGATCAGAATCCGTCAGATAGCAGCAGGATGGGATCAGGATGAGCAGGAAAAGGAGCCTTAGTTGTGTGTAATTTTAGGGTTCTAACAGCGATGATTCATGAGCATGTTGATGTTTAGGTAACAAATAAAGCCCTGAACCTTTCAATTCCATCTGCTTGGGAAGATCCCTAGGACTGAACAAAGCAGCACCAGAGCTGGAGAAGTTATTCTTGGTGTATATTTAGGTGTAAATTAAAGCAGAGTTCATTTAAGGCTAAGGTTTGAGTGCATTTTCATACAAATTGAGAAATATGAGCCCAGGTTTTTTGAGTGCTTTGTGTTTGCAAGCTGCTCTCATCAAGGTAATTAGTTTGCAAGAGATCTCCAGAGTGCTTGATATGAGAGACACAAACAGGCCTTTCATCCTGCTCATTATACAGGAGCAATCTTTATATCAAGTACCCACTGATAAATGTTAATAGCTGTGATAAAACTCAGGATAATGAGAGGAGTCTTCCAAAAAACTACAGCAGGGCACTCAAAGAAATTCACCTAAAACCTCCTCCAAATCCTCTCCTTGCACTTTTACAGAGCAACATCACTGCAAGTTGGATTTTGTAGTGAATTTACAGTTCAGAAGACTTTGAGGAGGAGGAAAATTGGGCTTTCAGAACTTCCCAGCCATGAGCAGAGGGATCATTTTACACTGACTGCTGTAGGAGAACAAATGCAGAGGCTCTCACAGAGACCTCTGTGTAGCAGACACTATTTTCTTCTCATCTTACAGCATTAAAAGATGATGTAAAACAAGATGTGAATGATCTTGGATTTTCTGAGCATGCTAGAAAGTAGCTTTTTTTAAGGAGGAAGCATTACTTTTAAAACAAAGGATATATTCTTAAGAGGTATGTGCAAGTTTTCTGTAACTAAGAGAGAGGGGAAATGTTTTTAGGTTATTTT
This sequence comes from Regulus satrapa, assembly GCA_013396955.1. NCBI lineage: Eukaryota > Metazoa > Chordata > Aves > Passeriformes > Regulidae > Regulus > Regulus satrapa. The sequence continues at coordinate 561,073 of VWZN01019079.1, forward strand.
AGTTTGATTTTTTGACTAATTTTTTATAAAACAACAATTTCTTCTGTTGCTGCTTTAACATCTGGAGAAGGGTCTCAATAATTTCTTCTAAGAGTAGAAGAAATAGAAAAGAGTTTGTAGGTTCTGGAGTAAGAATAGAGTTATAAATGAGAGACCTTGTAGGAAAAATCTAAAATTGCAAAATTTTCTCATTTTTGTTTCCAGAAGACAGTTAGGGAAAAGGAAATTACTCAAAAAAAGTAACAACATTTTCATTTTCTAAGAAAATAGCAAAAGGGGCTCGGGGTAGATGGGCTTCAGTGATTCAAAGTCCAGTGAAGTCATCTGAGACACTGCTGCTGCAATATTTTGTTCTCATTTGTATGGATTAATTTAACTGCTAAGTATTTAATTTCTTTATTCAGCTGTAAGATACATTTTGAATCTAAATAAACACACTAAATCCTCCTGCCTCATTTCCAGCTCTCTGGAAGTTTCCAGGAGGGCAGGAGCAGAGCATTCCAGGGACTCTGAGAGGGGACATGGCCACCCTTGTCAGTGCCAGTGCAAGTCAGGATTTTCACCCAAATCAAACCCTCCAGACCTCAAGAGGTGGGAGGATAAAGAATCACAAAGAATCAGAGTCATTAAGGTTGGAAAAGGCCTCTAAGATCAAGTTCAATCAAAAACGTCCCACTGCAAGCTCCACCATAATCAAATGTGTTTCCCTCAAGTGCACCTGCCAGAAAGTCACCAAATATTTTTTAAAATAGTTTAAAAGATAAAATTGGGGGGGAAAAAAATCCCTGTTTTCTCATCATGAACAAGAATCATTTGCAGGTGCTCAGGGATGAATATCAGCCCCACAGGATTTTGCTTTCTCAGAAGGTACCAGCCCTGCTCCTGACCAAAAGGCTGGGTGTGGTGCCATGGAAAGCTGGGAGGGAAGCAGGACCTGTCCCAGGAAAGTGGTACAGGCTCCCTGCAGCTGTGCCCCAGATCCCAGATGTTCTGCCCAGGAGGGAGCTGGTGTGGGTCACCAGAGGTGCTTCACTGCTCACCACAGGTTCTGCTGGGCACCTGAACCTGAATGTGGGATGAAAACAGCTTTCAAATATTTTTTTAATAAAAAAAAAAAAAGTTTATTTATTTGTTTATATTTTTTTATATTTATATTTTTTTTATTTTATATATATATATATATAAAATATTTGCAGGGGAAAGAAGAAAACGGAGACAACTAAACCACACTTCCAGGCTTTTCCAGATTTTAACCAAGCTGCAATCCTTCCAGATTTCTCCTTTGAACACACGCCTGAGTCAGAGCTAGAGGCAGTTCTTGTTACATGTGGAAAGCCTAAAGGCCCAGCTTCTGGGAAACAGACGAATTTGGTACCTGATTGAAACAAAATATCTGTGCCGAGCCTAGCTAAAGGAAAAGCAGGGAAAAGCCATAGATCTGGGCTAAGGCTGCTCCCAGCCAACAGAAAATCCCTGTTTTCACAATTACGTGGGAACAGAGTTGAGCTTGCCTGCTATAGCCAATTTGTATAATATTTTTCTTCTCTTTCTAACTGTTTTACATCAAGTGTGTGTCGAATAACTGAGGGAGGTAGTAGCAAGGGGGCAAAAATGCAAGAAAGAGAGCTTTCAAATTAACTTGCTTTAATAATTTTTTTAGATGTTTGAGCCGTACTCCTAAGGCTCTGTCTATGCTGAAGGCAAGTGTAAAACATATGAAGAATAAGGCCACAAAGATATTATTTAACTATTTTGGTCAGAAATGTGATTCAGTGGTCACAAGACCTACTCCTTCCCCAGCCCACCATGTTCCCCAGCAATTCATGGAAAGCAGCACAATCCAAATTTAAAGTCATGTTTTTCATAGAAAAGCTGACAATACTTCACTCAAAAGCAAGGCAATCTTGATAACTATTTATTTTTGGAGTTAGGCAGGCTGGAAATTTGACAAATTCCTTTTAATGGAAGTATTTTTTTAAACAGTAAGTACTGTTTCCAGCACAGCTTCACACAGCATTTTATGTGCATTATTTAGTTTGGTTTATGATTGTTTTTAAATAGGTGGGTTTTGGTTCCTACTTAATTTTCTTGCTGAAAGTGTTTGGTTTTTTTTTTTTTTTTTATAATTCTCATCTTCTCTGCAACTGAAAACGCTCTCAGAGATTAGATTACTATCAAATGCCCCTTCTTTGTCAGGGCCACCTGTCTGATAAAAAGATTTCTTGATACAAGCCCTGGCAGCAAGGCAGGAGTTATAAAGTGAGGGGGTTTTCTGGGCCTCCTTGGCAGTTTCCATACAGCCTGGTTTTAATTTTGATTCATTGAAAAGGAATATTATTTCAGTTTTCTTAAATGCTCTTCAAAGTTTATGTCATTCTGCCTTTCCAGTTGGGGAAGTATCCTCCCTACTTCTGCTACAGAGGCACCCAATACAAATCAAAAGTTGGATGCTACCAACCTAAGACTGCTGCAAATTCTTGTTCTGCTCTTTCTTGAAATAATCAGAATTAGAAGGGATTATTTACCAGGCCCACTTTCACTCCAACAGTAATTTAATTGCATTTTACTTATAGATCATAAAACCTGGAATAAAGTTTTAACAAAACCACCATAACAAATGCAAGCTTTCCTGAAAATCATGTCCTAACACATCCAGCTCTTCTAAGTCTTGAGCTGTACAAAGTCAGGTTTAATCAGAATAGCTCCAAGGATTTGTGGGTTTTTTTTAATGTTTCATATTGGAGGTTTTGCTATTTTTATTTTTTAAACCTGTATCTCCTAAAACCGAGCATGCTCTGGAAAACCAACAGTAATCAAAGCAGACTTTCCAAGCATTTAGAATTGTAGAAAAGCTGGGAAACACAACAAAAAAGTCTTAACACATTAGAAACAAACCCAAAAAATTAGAACAAGATTGTGAGTCAATTTTTATAAAGTATAATGATTTCAAAGAAGTGAGGTTGCTTTATCTATTTAGAAATTG
>VWZN01019079.1:564089-587826 GCA_013396955.1 Regulus satrapa
GGGAGGATTTTCCCTCCAGTTTTCAGGGTAGTTCTTTACAGCCTGAAGTTGAAAAACTGGCCCTTATCTCCTGAGCTCTATCAGGAGTGCCATCAGTGTCAGTTTAACCAGGTACAAGCCTTCTGGAATGGTATTGCTGCCCTTCAGGTGCAAAAACACAGCTGTTTAGGGACACCTGAGACACCCTGGGGATCCCACCTGGCCTCTCTGCTGATCCCAAAGGACACAAATTCCCCAAAGGACCTTTGCTGGTGCTGCCAACCCTGCAGAGGTATCCCAGCTACCCCAAAGCATTTCCAGTGGCACAGAGGTGCAACCACTCCTAAAGGTTTGGGGGATGTTTTTCATTTTGAACGTCATTAATTGGTGTTTGAATTAAACCAGTGATGTGCATGTAGCTCCAGGGGTTTTATTGTCCAGTTTTGTGTGGTTTTTTTGAGGATTCACTACTCTGGAAGAAGGAGTATGACCTTGTTTCCCTGGGACAGTGGTTGATGCTGGCCACTCTCTATCAAAACGAGGTCTACAGTGACATTATATTTTTAATTCATTGGTAACTGCAAAGAAATCCAGAGGAGAAAAAGAAGGAATAACAAGACAAGGACATTTGGAGCTGGAAGAGATGGTGAGAGGAAAGATTTCCAAAAGCCAAGAGGTAAAGGAAGAGAAATTATTCAAATCTCAGACTCCTTTGGAAGGCACACAGCAGAGCAAAGGCTCCTTCTCAGTCATGGGATGTCTGGTGCAACTCAACTGCCTCAAGAAAACCTGGAGGTGAAATTAAGGCAGTGGAAGGAAACAGATAATACACAGGAAAATATACCCCTTGACAAGGATTTTAGTTGTGAAAGTGCTTTATAGGATGAGGTACTCAGTAGTGAGCTTAAAATAAAAATAGCTTTAATAGGGATTTAATAACAGTGATCATGACATTGTTATTAAAGGGTTTGAATTGAAAGCTTAAACTCCCCAGCAGAGAAGAAATTCTTTGATCACTTCTGCAAATACATTTTAATTCTTTTTAAAAATTTTTTTTAATGCATTCTGGCTACTTTACATTAGTTTGACTCTGTAAGGGAAGAGTTTCTCAGTCCCTACATGTGCATTCTGGATGATTGAGAGGTTTTATTGGAACTAAAACTAGGCTGAGTTTCTGGGGGAAAAAAAATAAATAAATAAATACAAGGGAGATGCTGGCAGCCATAAAGAAAACATAGACAGTTGAAATCTGTGGAAACCATGCAAAAATGAGTTTTCAGCTGAAAACATTTGGGGTTTTTAAGAACTTGTTTTTGTTGGGTTTTTTTAGGAGACAAGCACATGTTCACAGGGCTTGGGTGTTTTCTGTGAAAACTCACAACTTTCTGAAGGGATGGAGGTGTGGGAAACCAAAAACAAAGAGATGCTCTGGTAAATCTTGAGACATTTCTCAGTGACCTATGTAAATGTTATCTTGTACAGCGTGGTGTCTACATTAGATGATTTTGTGACATTTTTCTCTCCCAAAAAAAGCTTAGGGAGGTAATTTCCAAGTCAGATTAAATATCAGGATTTATTCTTTGGTCTCAAATAATCTCTTGCAAGGGCAACAGATTTGTTTGCAGTGACTGGAAGTTTGGAGGCTAAAACTGAGCAAGATAAACACCATGTCTGCTTCCATTTAAATTTAAATATTTCTTATTTCTGTGCTTGTGTTACCTCTGTTTGGTATTTCTGGGCCTGCCCAGCACCGCAATGCTGAGAGGTTCTCCTGTCTGCAGACATCAGGAGTTACTGAAATATTGGGATATTTGTGATGTTCATCTGCAAAGGGCTGAGTTCCAGCACTCTCCCAGTACCTCAAGCAGTGCCGTGGCTTTACAGGTACTGCTGCTTCAGCAGATGTCAGGAAGTCATGTGCTTGGCAGGGATCAGATGGAGAATCCCAAAAGGGGCTGAGCACTCCATTTTATTGCCTTCCGGGAGTTTCGGGTCACCGAGGACCAGGCAAAACTGAACCCTTTAGCAGATTTAATAATGATTTTTTATTTTCCTTTTTAAATTATTGAGTCAAAAGAAGTAGCAACACATGTGCTGGCTCTGACATTTCCATTTCAATCCAGCTGAGCTTTGAGGATGTTGAGAGCGTGGCCTCTTTTGGACCTTGGAATTAAAAAGAGTATCCGAATAAAGCTTCCTTTTATTAGAGAAGAGAAGCATTCTTTTGAAAGGGTCTCAAATATCATCCTTGGCTGCCAGTACATTTTGGGAAAGACAGGTGAGAAGTGTAACACATTCCTTCCATTATGCCTTTTGCCACAGTGTCCAGCTTTATCATCTGGGCAATTACAAGTCTTTGAAAAAAGAGCTCAAATGCCATTACAATTCTGACTCAAACCAAGAGAGGGGAAAGGAGAAAAAAGAATTTAAAAAAGAAAAATAAAATGTATTTTAAACTGCACTTTGGTAGGACCAGAATAGTATTAAAGGAAAGCAATGGATATTTTATCACTATTTGTGGCCAGAGTTTTTCTTAGATGGTTCTTAACACACTACAATTTCAGTACAAGAGGGTAAGAGAGAGGAGGAACTCCTGGGGTCTGTTTCAAGTGTAAATAGTTACTTTCAACTGGATTTTGCACATCAAAGATGAGCAATTATTTCCTCTAATTATTAAAAGCATGAGATGGGTACATGTGACAAAACATGGCTTTGGAGCATGCTTTGGAAAGAGTCCTAGGGACACACAAAATTCCACTACAGTGCTGAAGACAGAGGGAACCTCTAAGAGCAGTAGGATCACTCCTACTATTCTAACCCACATTTCTGAGCAGATTTTTTTACTATTTACAAGGTTTCAGTGCTCCACATGGGTATTTTCACAGCCCAGTGCATGTTGCAGTGATGTTTTTTATGGTTCTTGTGCTGCTCCTGGTGCTCAGTGTCCCAGCAGGGATTAACAGGCTCTTCAGGAGGGAGTTCCTGTAAGGGGAGAAGACCTAGGACTGTTCCATGCTGGATGAACAATGCTTACATTGCATGCCAGCTGTTCCTCAGGCTTTGCAAGGAGCTTAGACCCATCTTAAACCCCACTTAAGCCCTACTTTGATTTTTTTTTTTTCTGCCTGCATCTCCAGCTAATGAAAACTGACAGTGACATCTCTGTGCAATATCTGTGAGGAGCCGGTCACTCGAGCTGAGAACTGCTAATACCTGTATAGGAAACTGCTTTTTTTACAGGTTTGTGATGGAAATTTAATAACTTTAGGACACTAAAAATGCTTTCCTTCACTCTTACTAGTTCTCCCTCCACTTAATGTTGCTCTTCTCCTGCTTATGTTACATAGATAATAAGTTCCTGTCTGCATTTTTCTTAATTACCACCTCAGAGCACCACAAGCCCCGTCTCTTGTGGGGAAAGTTTCTTCTCAGATGAAAAAGGAGTCTGTGGCATGGAGTATCTGCTACTTTTATAGCCCTGCCCTTGAGAGCTGTCCCTGCATTGCCTGCAAAACCAAAGCCTTGAACTGGAGAACCTCATGACAGTGATGCCAACAGAATAAAAGTAGGATGGGTGATTATAGTTTTCCTAGCAAAATCCAGCTACTGAGTGGCAGTAGCCTGTACTTTTCATTTTCAAGACAAATATCAAGAGTTTTTTTAAGCCGTGGCTGTGCCAAGCCCATGCTGTGTTTTCACAATCTCTCCTCTCTCATCCCCAAGCATTGTAGATGGAAACCAAAAGGGATGAGAGGCTTAGGGCATGTTGGGGCTATTGGATTTTAGTAGATTGGAGTTTTGTCTACGTTGACACTTATTCAGAAAAGCAAGTACATTCAGGGCTGTTTCTCAAATCAGAACTTTAAAAATATCATATTCTTTCAGTCCATAAATAGCTGGATCTTCATTAACCAAACTTTACCACAGTTTCTGTAAAGTTTCTGAGAATCCTTTTCAAGGAGCAGACCTTGGTTCTGCAGGATTTCTCCTGATTGTTGGCAGATATTCCTGGTACAGTGTAACAATATCTGCAAGAATTTTCAAACCTCCACCTCCTCATGTCTGTCAACAAACAGCTTGTGCACCAAAGCCCTTTGGCACATGCAGACTCGAGGCAGGGAGCTTGGATGCCTGACTTTCAGTCATGCCTGCATATGCAGCTGTGTTCATTCTGTCCATAAACAATGTAGAGGAAACCTGGGAAAAAATTGCCATAAAAGGGGAGTTTCCCTGACAGATTCAATTAAGTTGAGAAGGAATAAGAACAAACATATTATCTGTGCTAGGTGTCCAGGAGTTACCCTTGCCATTGGAATAACGAGAGACAAGAGTGACTGCTGGGAGCCTGGACAAGCTTGATGTTGATATTTCTCATTAATTCATCATTTGAATTTCTGTCATGGAATCCCAGGATGGTTTGGGTTGGAAGGGACCTTAAAGATCCCCCAGTTCCAACCCTGTACCACAGGCAAGCACAACTTCCACTCTCCCAGGTTGCTCAGAGCTCCATCCAAGCTGTCTTTAAACAATTCCAGGGACAGGGAATTTTCAGGAGTCTATGGACTCTGGGTACCCTGTTTCAGGGCCTCCCCACCCTCACAGGGAGGAATTTCTTCCCAACATCCCATCTAAACCCACTCTCTGTCAGTTTGAAGCCATTCGCCCTCACCCTGTCACTCCTTTCCTTGTAAATTTTCTCTCTCCATCCTTCTTGCAGCCCTTTCAGGTGCTAGAAAGCCACAATTAATTCACTGCAAAGCTTGTCTTCTCCAGGCTGGACAGTCCCAGAGTGAAGCACACAGATGTGTGTACCTTGGATATATAATACCTTGTGTGATGTGGCTATAAAAGGAAAACCAGCATGACATTTTCTGAAGGACATTCCTTTAATTTTTTTATTTTTTTTTTTGGTAGTCATATGGTTTAGCTTTAGGGAGTCCTGTGAGGACTGAGTTGGACTCTGTGATGGGTTCCCTTCCAGCTTGAGATATTCTATGAATTTATGGTTCCATGCCAGGCTGGATACAAAGAGAGAGGTTTTTTTCACCGAAGCACAGCACAGCCACAGATCTGGCTGGTGGGCAGATAACAGAGCTAGAGGGGAAGTGCACGTTCCACTGACTTCACAATTACCTCTTGTACAATTAACTGGAAGGAAAAAACTCTCCTGTGCAAGCCTAAAGTCTCAGATTGACACGGGCAGCCCCCAAAGAGAACACTCTTGAAGAGGCTTTGCTGAGAGGAGTTTATGGTGCTCCCAGTTGAGCTGAAAGCTGCTCCACCTGCTCCCTGGCAGAAAGGCAATGTGCATAATTAAAAGCAGACATTTCAAAGGCTAGGAATACCCAGCAGGGTTTTGAATGCTGAGAGGAGTGAGGGGTTCTACCTCATCTACTGCTTCCACCCTTTAAGGACTCTGGAGAAATTAACCAGCGATGTTTGGTTATCATTAATCCTTTTTACAATGGAAAGAGCATCTCAAGGAACGCCTGGTGCCAAGAATCTGTTGTTTCAAGCAACCTTAGACACTGCGAGCCCTCCCCGATTAAAATTTTGAGGGTTTAATTTATTCCAGAGTGTGTGGATCAGCACTGGTGGGAAGGTGAAAATCCTGTGTTTCAGTATTCACTGCAGTGGAAGTGAGACTCTGTTTTTCTTTCCAGTCTCAAAGAGAAGCTGATTGCCACAGAATTAGCTCTTCCTAGGGAAAAGGTTTTATTGGTATCAGAGACAAATTTGTGTTTAAGGTTACTAATTCCAAATTACTTTTTCTTCAACAAAGCCATGTTATTAGATACTACAGATTTATGGTTATTTCATCCCAAATGTAATCTGTGCTGGCTCATAAATTATCTGCTTAGAAGATCTGGGAACATTGCTGTGTGAGGGAGTCTAGCTTTTTTAATAAAATAAGGAGAAACAATCAAACATAAATGAAAATACAATTGCCCACCCAGTCTAAGTTTTCTCTGCTGGGATAACCAGTCAACTGGAATTTACCTTTTTTCAGAAATGGATTTTTTAAAAATCTATTTAAAGAAATCCCATGCTGTTGTCATCTTCTATCAAACATCCAGTGACAGAGCTGTCTTTTTTTCCTAAAATTGTGAGAACAAATCACCAACTAGTAAAAGCATATTTTATGTTAATATCATTAATTAACACTGGACAAAGTTGTTCTCTCATTGTTTCTCCTTATGAGCCAGTCCTCAACAGAGACATGGACCAGATGGTGACTTCACACCTCTCCAAGACTCAGTTTTATGCCTCTAAATAAAAATGAACTTTTTTTGAAGTTTCTCCTCTCTATTTAGAAAAATTATATAAAATATGCTTTCCCAATATGAGAGAAATTAATTTTGAATCTCCCAGTAGGTAATTTGAGCATGAGGAACACTTTTCTCTTTTGTCTGCAAACAATACCATCTTTTCCTCAGAAGGTCTGATTCTGAAATGTGTATACCATGTAATAAAAGATATTGATTTGAAACACTTACTAATGCGAATATCTGTATTTCCATGTGAATAGGGTTGTAAAGTCAGGCCAGATCCATGCAAGTCACCATGGAAAGATGGATTATAGGATTGGAGAGGGATAACTGCATGAATGTGCAAACCCCGTTGTATTTTTGATTGCGTTTTGAATCTCCTTTTGTGCTAAAGATTTACAAGTTATAGACACCTTATGAGAATTGCCAGACAGTGTTTTAATAAACAGATATCCTGCTTGAGCAACCCTTCAACACAGGCATAAACCCAACTCATTTCCTCTAGGGTCTGACTTCAAGAAACAAGACAACTAGGACAGGAGCAATGAAACAGAGCTGAGCTGCTCATTAATAAATAGAAGTATACAGGCAATAATAATGGATTTAGTGGGTCCATTCTGGAACGGGCCTTCCCTACTGCCTCCTTTTTCTCTCCATCTTCCTATGTCACTCCCTGCTAAAGCCCGTTTGTCTCCACAGTGCCAGTTGGAAAATCACACATGTCTGGATACTGCCCAAAGAGCAGCACAGCTCTAAAACCTGCAGGGATTTCACAGACTCCCAGAGTGCTGGGGGTCATCCAGCCCAACTCCCCTGTTAAAGCAGGTTCACCCAGAGCAGGTTACACAGGATCCAGGCAGGTCTGGAATATCTCCAGAGGAGCAGACTCCAATCTCTCTGGGCAGCCTGCTCCAAGTGCTCACAGTAGGGAATATTTTCCTCATATTCAGAAGAAGCTCTGTGTTTCAGTTGGTGCCTCCTCCGCCTTGTCCTGTCTCTGGGCACCTCTGGAAAGATTCTGATCTCCTGATTGTCTCCTCTTGAGGCTGAACAGCCCCAGCTCCCTCAGCTTTTCCTCCTAAGGGAGATGCTCTGGGGCCTTCAGTATCTCCACAGACCTCAGCTGGCCCTGCTCCAGTAATTCCTTCTCTTTCTTATTGCAAGAGTGTTCCTTGGCTTTGGATACGTGAATAGCAGGGTTCATTTTTTGTAAATAGCAGGCAGAAATAGGTGGCTGGCTAGGAGGAGTGTTCCTGAGTTTTATAGGATCAATAAAAGTTGTTGTTGTACAGAGCACTTGGCTTTCTCCAGTGGTCTCTTACAACAGCTTTAATCAGGTTCCTCCCTGCACCAGGATGCACTACAAGTTTGCCTGGCAGCTGTTCCACAAAATCCAGTCAAAATCCAGGCCTCCCACTGGAGTGAACAGAGCTTATGGATATACCTGAGTGCTCTGCTGAAGCAGGGCCAGCCTGGATGAAAACATCTCACCCAGGAGCCAGTCTGACCTTCTTTGGAGATATTTTCAAGGTATGAGATTTTTATTTTTCTTTCAAGTTTTTTGTGGGTTTTTGGTTTTGGTTTTGGTGTTTTGTTTGTTTGTTGGCTTTTTGTGGGGGGTTTTTTTGTTTGTTTTTTGGGGGGTTTTTTTGAGGTTTGGTTGGTTTGGGTTGGTTATTGATTTTTATTTTTTTTTTAATCATGAATAATCTCTCCAGAATGAAGATGTATGATATCCTCTTGTATATGAATAAAAACTGCATAAATAGGAACAGATGCTTCCAGTGCAGAGGCCTGAGAAAGGCATTTCTTTTGAAAACAGCAGTCAGAGGCTCTCCATAACTCTCCCCTCTTTGGCTGATGATGTGGTTGAGCACTGAGACCTGGGAAGCCCCACTAACCAGTTCCTTCCTCTACAAAACAGACACCGAAGAGGAATTTGACCCAGATCTCTCCTGCACATCCCACCACACACCTTGGGTCTGAGCTCCAAACCACTGAGGGCAGCTGCATGGCTCCAGGGAATATCCTGCCTGGGGTAGGCTTGGAAAATATCACAGCAGCATTCCCGGTTTTGCTAAGGACATGGGCTGCTCCCATTAACCAAGGTCTTAGAAACAGAAAATCAGGGCTGCATTTAAATTAAAAATGTAGAAAAAAAATAGGAAAGAAGATGAGGATAAATAATGGGTTCATGCACATTCTGACCCCATTCTTCATATCCCCATAAAGCAGAGCCTAGATTTAGTGCTGGCTTCCTTCTAACAAAGCTAGGACTAATGGCATTGCACCTTTCTGTCCTATTTCTTTAAACCAAAACTGGAATGAGGGAAAAGGAGGAAAGAATCCTTCCAAAAAGAGGTCCCTTGTGCTCATGACAGGCTTCTCAGTGAATGCTTCCTCACTCCTTCCTCCTGTGCCTGCAGTTCCCTTGCTGCTCGTGGGTCATGTGAACACTGCTGCACCCTGTGGTCCAATCCTTGGACTGAGGGGATTGCATTTTTCCACTATTTGACAACCTGGATACAACTCCACTCCTCCAGCAAAACAAACAAAATGCCTCCCAGTGCTCATTTTGCAGTGTCTGCCTTGATAAAGCACCCACTGGAGATATTCTGGTCATCCTTTCTCCCTGAACAAAAGCAGCAGAGTGAGGTTGTGGACAAGCTGATCATACATCAGTGACATTTACTGCATTATAAAATAAATTTACTGTATGATAAAATAATAAACCGACTGTATAAAATTATAAAATAAGACTAACTGTAGCAAATTACTCTCCCTTCCACCAAACGTAAAACGTATGTTTTGATGTATGTGGGAATTCTTTTTAATTGTAAATGACCATTTAAATTACCTCGTTCAGCTGGGTAAAAATTACTGGAGTGGAAACCCCAGCTTAGCTGAGCCAGTAAATATTTGTACAACTAACAGCAGTAAAGGAAAAATTAGGCAAGTTTGCTTTTGTTTAGGCAAACAGAACCATAAAAATAAAATTGTGTCATGTCGAATTAATGGTTAGTGAAATCTTACTTCTTCCAGCACTGTTATTAGGTGAGGCTTCAGATCTGTCAGCACTGTCCTAATATCAAATGCATGAAAGAGAACCTTTTCAGTATCACAGCAATAATCTTAATAGGTTGAAGATGCTTCCAGACATGTCATTTCATCTGCAAGAAAACTGTTCTTGAATGGCTTGGGCACCAAAGTGCTCTTTTGTTCCAAGATTTCAGAACAAATTGAGGCAGAGATGCAGGAGAAGATAAAATGTGAAAGCTGAGATCTTCCAGGATGGCAAAAAAAAAGCCTTTCCTTTTCACAGGTTCTCCACAATTGTCTCTCGTTTGTACTGACAAATCCACATTGCTGAGATTTTCCAAAGCATGCAATTTCAAGGGATTACTAAACCTGTTCCTAAATTATTTAGGGATTTTGCAAAACTCCACAGCCATTTGTCAGTGACTTTCAAGGGCATTTAGGATTTCCAGGACGGCCTCAGGCACTCCTCTGGAATGCAAGTGTGGGAACCTGTAGGGATGGTTTTGCTGCCATTTCGCAAGACCTGGAGGTCATTTGTAGGTGCTCCAGCTCCCTGCAAGTTTGGATGCATTTGGATAAGGATCTGCTATATCCAACTCAACCCAAATAAGCCCAAAAACCAAATTTTTCTGCACCTACAAGAGGCACTGAACATTTCAAGACCACTTAGCTGTGTGACTTCAACTTGGAGACTTGGCTTGGTTTGCAGAGAATCTCTCATCGAGTTTCACTCTTTTAAATTTGTCTAAGCAGCAGTGAACCTTTTCAGGCACCAAATCCATATTTATTTTTAACTGACCAACTTTTATTGCTATCATGCCAAAAATAAAGAAAAAGTTCCAGCCCTTAATTAAAAAAAAAAAAAAAAACAAAAACAAAAACAAAACAAAGAAAACAAACAAAAAAAACCCCACCAAATGGTGATGGTAGACATTAAGCTGAAGGAAACTTATTTGTTTTGAGAAGTTACTGTTCAGCAATTGGTCTCCTGCTTTCCAGCAATCAGCAGGTTCCATTTCGTTCTTGCTCCTGGAGGTAGAAAAGCTGGAAAGGGCAGAGCATAACAAACTCACTCAACATCAAAGATCTCCCAGCTTTTCAGCAAAAATTTTGCAAAGATATTTTCCAGGTTTTTGGGAGCTTTTCAGCTTTTAGTGAAGGGATTCAGAGACAAAACAGAAAGCAGAGCATATACAGCTTGAACATTCACAGTCACTAAATACTGTTCACAATCATCAAGCATTGCTGCCTTTCTCAGTAAAATACAAGTTGTCTTAGATTAAAACTCTGTTTAACAGCCATTTGGAGAACATTTTTTAACAAAATCGAGGTTTTGTTCTTTCTGGTTTCATTTTTGAGTGGTTTTTTTTCAAAGTATCAACATGATGAGAAAGACACGCTCAACCGTGGGCCTGATTTTTCAGGAAAAAAAAAAAAAACCAAGCAGAGACGTTCTCCTGCACAGGGCTTTAAATCCAACATTTTCATAACTATGCAGCAAACCTCCCATGGAAAGACTTCTCACTACCACCTTCCTCCTACTCCTATCAAAGTGTTGTGAAAAAAGCTGGTAAATGATGACTTTCAATCCTATTCCAGCAAAGAAAGTAGGCTGCCAACAACAAGGAGTTTTACATAAAGCTATCTTTCTGAGTCTCAAACAAAACAAAGCCTATCTTATCTCCACATCAATTTACATGCTGTAATCTGAAGTGGTTTCACGTTTCATTTTGTTTGAAGAAATGGGGGGGGAGAAAGATACCAAACCAAAAAAACCTTTTGCAGGAATTTCCCTTATTTGAAAATGACCTGATTAAACCCCAGGTTTGCATAGATTTCAACCTAAAACTCAGGTGCAGGAGTCTCTGCTTTGCTTGCCCATCTGTTTCTCTGTGCTTGGAGCAGGGGAATCGTGGCAGAACTGTTTAATGCAAATGGTGCTGAGAATATGGAACAAGTTACCCGAGCCGGGAGTCAGAGCAGAGCCTACATGTGTTCAAATTACCGGAGATTTGTTTCTCTGGTAGGGAGGATTGAGGGATGAAAATGCAAAACCATGGGATTCAGCTAAGCTAAACAAAGGAATCCATACTACGTTTTGGGCCGGATGCCTTTTTCCTGAAAAGATTTTGCTTCCAAATGATTCAGGCACAAACTTGTTGTCTGCTGAGACCCAGAGCCAAGAGCCCTTGGTGTTGCTTTGGGTGTGACCCATGATGCAGGCAGGGGGTTTCTGCCTGGTATCCTTCTGATTCAAGTTTTTTGTTCTTTTGGGGTTTTTTTTATCTGCACTAGGAAAGGAGTCCTACAGGCTTTGGCTGAGGCCTGGACTTTGGCCAACCCTGAGTGGGTGCAAAGCAAGACAGAAAACGCTGGTGGAGATTGTAAAAAACCTGCTTCATGTTCAACAGGGTCCAAGAGGTTCCCTGAAACCAGCTGTAGCCTCTGGAGAAAAATCTGCTGGGCCAAATCCATGGTTATGGCACAGCAGAAAGCAGAAAAACACCTCTTCCCCTGAGTGCTTTTAGTCTGAGGTGAAATTCCTCTGACATACATGGAGGCAACAAAACCCCAGATCACCTGAGGACTGAGCTTTACCTACAAGGCATCATCTGCAGGCAGATGATTGTGAGGGCTTTGATATTAGCTCAAACACAGAACTGAGCTAACATGTCTGCAGGACTCCTAAATTAGAGCTGGCCCGTGTCCAGGCAGTTCCAAGCATGAGCAGAGGAGCCTCGGGTCTGTCTGAAATGTCCTCTAGATGCATTCTCAGATAGGATGCTCTGAAGTGTTGCCTCTTGTGGTTGCAGTTGCCGTGTGGGTGGCTGAGCTCTCTGAATCACATCTTGTAAAAACAGCACCTTGACAGTCCCATTAACAATATAGAGAGTTCTGGGTTCAGTATGGAAATCCTTCTTTTTGGAATTCCTCAGATCTGAAAGATGGTTTGAAGGGAAAAAAAAAGAATCTGATTCAGAACTTGAAAGGAATTCATGTCTTTGCCACAACATTTACTACTGGGAAACGTTAGTAACTTTTACTCTAAGAGGTATTGACCAATAACTCTCCCAGTGTTTTCCTGGTAGCACACCAAGTAAAGAGGCTGGAGAAAGAGAGTGTTTTGCTTTCCAACATTAGAAATTAAAACAAAATCCTCCCCCTTACATGCACACAGAGTGCCCTCAATTCTTCAGAAAGATCCTGAAACTCAAACTAAGGGCAGAGCTTGCTAAAAATCCATCAGGCCATGTGAATGCAGGGCACTCACACCACAACATAATGAGAACCATCAGAGCTCCAACTTCATGTGGCTTTCATGGACCCACAGCTGGCTGTGGATCTGCTAGCTTTGTTTTGGAATTCTGCCTCTGCCCCATGCGAGTCACTGCATCGAGAGAAGAATGTGAGGGAGTCCTCTGGGCCTGCAGAGCAGGAACAGCAGGAACATCACAGCTGAGCCATTCCAGGTGCTTGTTAAAACAGGGTTAGGCAAATGAGGGAGGAGAGAGTGCCACAGGGGGCAAGCTGCAGACAGCAGACAGTCTGATGGGCCTTGCAATTCCTGCAGTCATTCCTTTCCATATGTGCATGAATGCTGCACTCTTGCAGCATTCCTTGACTGCTCAGGATGGGGACTACTCCATTTCACTGTGAATAAGCACACAGATCAAAAAAACACCAAAAGCAAAACAAATCAAATCAAATATTGTGCTTCACTCAGCATTTGCTTCCAAGGACAAGTACAGCTTGTGTACAGTGATGTGCAGTGAGGCTTTTTGTCCAGGACTTGCAGGTTTCCCTCACCCACTAAGTGTTTTCTCCTTGTGCTGGTTTCAGCTGAGGTAGAGGTAATTTTTTCCCCAGTGACTGGTGTGGGGCTGTGTTTTGGGGTTGTGCTGAGCACAGGTTTGAGAATACAGAGATGATTTTGTTGCTGCTCAGCAGAACTCACAGAGAGCCAAGGCCCTTCCTGATTTTTGTCCTGTCAGGCTGGGGTGGAGATACAGCCAGGACAGGAGACCCTAACTGAGCAAAGGGACAGCCCAGCCCCTGGGACATCCTGCTCAGGATATAAAGGGGGGAAGAAGGAGGGCCAGGGGACATTTGGGGTGATGGGGTTTGTGTTCTCAAGTCACTGTTAGGTGTGATGGGGATCCCCACTCTCCTGGGGATGCTGGGCACCTGCCCATGGGGAAAAGGGAATTAATTCCTTGTTTTGCTTTGCTTGTGTGCAGCTTTTGCTTTCCCCATGGAACCATCTTTATCTCAACACATTTTTCCAAAGTTTTCCACCTTTTACCCTTCCAATTCTCTCCCTGATCCCACTGACAGGGGAGTGAGCATGTTAGACTTCACTACAAAATTGCTCTGACCTCATCTACACAAAACTGCAGACAGACTGTTTTAAGTATGACAAAACCCCCCTACAATTAGAATTTACCAAAATGAGCTCTTCAGAAGATGCAAACAGGAAAGGACAGGGGGGGTTTATGTCTCTGTGAAGTGCAGGAGGGAGGTGCTACCTAAGCCCTATAAGTAGAAATGTGTCTAAGCAGCCAAAGCAGGGCTGGAGTGAGGTCATGTCTTTGTCAGTGGCACTCAGGAAGCCTGACTTCACTCTGAGGGACCCCTACAGCCACATCCTACACAGCAGCCCTGGGGCTGGAAGGCAAACGCTGCAGCTCACAGGGGATAAGGAGGAAGTGACTGTACAACCAAGAACTATTATTCATATTATTCACCCTCATTACGCTGTGGTTGCTCCATGTTGTTCATGTGGATTTGCTGAGGCGTAGAAAATATGCAGCAAACGTTGACTGGGTTGGAAACTGAGAGACCTCAACATGTGATTGTAAAGAGACAGTATCAAGCAAGGCTCTTCTTCTCTATAACAAAATATGTAGTTCTTAGCACAACGCAATGAATAATTTTATCAGTGGCCTGCAAATGGAGAATCATGGAGTCGTAAATGACCTTGGTTGGAAGAAACGCTTAAAGATCATCTAGTTCCAACCCCACTGTTGTGGATAGGGACACCTTTCACTATCCCAGGTTTCTCAGCTTCATCCAAGCCAGCCTTGGACACTTCCAGGGGCAGACACAGCTCCTCTGTGCACCCTGTGTCAGGACCTCCCCACCCTCACAGGGAAGAATTCCTTCCTTTTATCTAATCTCTCCCAATACAGACCCCTGAGGGACACCACTGGTCAATGAATGATAATATCAGAAAATCATCTTTGGATGCAGTCTAAGCTTTAAAATGGGCTGGAGACTGGCATGAAAAATTGAGGATGCTGCTGATGAAGTGCCTAGAGAGGTGCCTCTGGAAACAAAGGCTGTAAACCATGACCCCGAAGAGTAACATTCTCTCCAGAGAAGCAGGGGCTGTGCAAAAGCAAAGGGGGGAGCTGCTGTTCTTCCTCAGGTAATGAGCTCCTGGTGTGGCCTCTGCCCAACAGAGCTATGGAAGCCAAGTTGCAGCACAGCTTTGTCCAGCAGCAATATCTACAGCTTAGAGATTATTTTGATCAGCTGAAGAAGCCCAAAACACAGACTGAAATATTGGAAACTTGCTCTTTCCACAAGCACAAGGTCCTTACTGTGCTTAAGCCTCACAAGGAAAGCGTCAGGGATGAGCTATTATCTATAATTTGACTAACTAGGAAAAAGAAGTAGCAGACTCTTCAGGCCAACAGGAAAATGTTTAATAAGGTGTGATGTCTGGGCATTGCAGCTAAAACGATTTCAGATTAGGAGCTGGATGTCACATTTTTTACCAGTTAAGGTTAATAAGCATCGGAACACCTTTCCAAAAGCTCTCATTTCTTCCCCAAAAATACCAAGTTTTAATGAGTCAAGTGGGTCAATCCAAGTGTTTTGGGTGTGAACACGTGGCATAAACATAGTGGTAACACTCATTTTCCTCACACAACAGCAGCTGGCACCTTGTGGGACACCAGGTGCCTGTACTGGATGGAGTTCCAGCATGGAAAGGGGAGGTTTTTGTTGGGAAAGGTCATGGGTGGGACACTGCTTGGTTATGTTTTCTCTTAAAACATGTCACCATATGGTTTCCATGTTTGGAAGTGGTGAACTCCTGCTCTGAGCAGGGGAGAATGGTTCTGCTGCATTGGGGATGGGTGAGTTTTTATGAACCATGGAAAGTCCTGCTGTTCACTGGCAAGGGCTTGAGTACACACATTTGTCAGTTCATATTGGAGCACATAAACCCCAGTAAACATCGGGAAGGAAATAAGGTTGCCTGGTGTGGTTATGATCTAGACCATGACATGAACATTGCAAAATGTTCCCCTGGGAGAAAAAAAATCTGAAAATATTGCAGGCAAGAGAGCAGAGAAGCAGAAGGGTTCTGAGAGAGAATAGGTGATTTGGGAAACAGCCTTGAGGCGATGACAAAATCCCTGCAACTCCATGTAGGACAGCAAAAGTTCGGTTTGGTTGGCAAGTTTCTTGCCCTGTTTGAACGCCCTGAAAGGTGGGCTGAGTGTTCTTATGCTCCTTTTTAACTCCATTTCAGGCCACAAGAGACTTTGTAGTGTGATGCGAAGTGGCAGAGTGTTTTTGTCTAGTGGACCTCAGGTTTTCTCCTGCTGAAGGTCAGGATAGATGGATTTTGAAAGGACCAGCTGTTCACATCAACTCAAGATCAAGCTGTTCTGTGCTCTGCACACATATATCTGCGAAACACTGCATTTATATATTTCTTTACGACTTTCTTTGCATCATGGCTACTGAAGATTCCCCAGATTTATATTGATGATATTCTGAGTGTCCAGTAAGAAAGGAAATAATTTCCTGTTGCAGCAACACTTCCACTGCAATATCAGGTAATGGAGCTCCCCCATCTCTTTTAAACATACACCCTCCTGGAACAATGGTGAAAAAGGAGTCGTGATATTTATCTATTTCCACCATTTAACTTCCTGAAATGGAAACCCTAATGACAGCCCATGCAGGCTGTATGGTCAGGAAAACCAGACAAAGTCTCCCATTGTACCGGTCTGGTTGTTACGGGAGAGGATCTGCCTGCTTTGGTGTAACAGGATGTACTGCATATTTTGTATTTTTGCCCAGTGCTCCAATCCCTGTGGGCTAAACCTTTTCAACAGCAGCAATAAAAGAAGAAAAAGACTGAGGCCCTTCTCTTATACCACTTTTATTTTCGGGGGATATTAAATACAAAGAGTTTCACTCTGGGTGGAAGTTGTCCAACTGACTCCAGGATACTGTGTAATCATTAGGAACTGGAAAAACTCAAACTGCCTGTCTGTAGTGGCTTGGATAAGACCTGCTGGGCGCCTTCCAGAAATGAATATTGCAGCTGTGATGAGACTTGTGTTTGGGCTTTTCTTTCGGGGTGAATCGCGCCCTTACGCCCAAGGCCAGCCTCAGCCTAATGCATCATCTGAGACCCATTTAAGCCCCTAGAATAAGACTAAAATAGCATTTAAATGTCACACGGACCTCCCAGCCCTTCTGAGGGAAGTGAGCATGCTGCAAGGTGTGTGCTAAACATTAAAATGTATGTGCTGATCATTAACATGGCTGTACTAATCATTAAATGGATGCTTTCCACTGCTAGAGACAGGAAAATGCATCCCAAAAGCTGCATCCCTGTCTTATAGATAGAACATCTCAGCCTGCACGGTGTCTAAAACCTTTGGAAAGGTTGTGCAGGGCTCTGCTGATACTGCAGCCTGATGTTCCTCTGAAGCCGCAGGACTGGCTGCTCTGGGAAGGAATGCAGCTGGATGGGAGAGACAGATGTAGAAGAGTTGGTTCAGGATGGGGCACCCACTCAGTACCCTTGAGGAGGATTTATTTGCTCCAGCTCTTTCTGTTCCTGTGCCCTGGGTGTCCATGGGAACGTATTTCTGGTTGAGTTTCCCCCAAAGGAATCCTCCTGGTGCAAAGCAGAGCAAGAGGAGAATCCCCCCGAAAGCAGGATCACCATCCAACCCTGGGAGCACCTATGAGCCTCGTAGACAGTAAGAGCTCTCAAAATGCTCCTACTTGGGGATTAATGTAGGGACAGCAAGCTCTAGACTCTCTACTTTTCCCTTTCAAGGCAAAGATTTCTCTTTGGAGCGAGGATAAGCCCAGTGAAGCTGTGGGCCAGGCAGTGGTGGCACCTGAGAGCATTCCCTCTCTCCTCACAGCACCTGCAAAGTCCTTCCTTCCTTCCCCCAGTTCCAGGCAACCAGGACTGAGATGGAAAAATCCCCACACACGGCAACCAGAACTGTGATCTCTGAAGTGGTGGAGCGTGTGTATTAATGCCAGGTGAGATCTGGCAAGTGAATGTTTGTTTTAAATTTCCCTTTAATCACTCTTACAGTTTCGACTTTGAAGTCTAGGGAAGTACATTTTCTGGTTTATGCCTCAGATGACATGGAAAAAGATATTCCACCTCCAGTACTGGAATATCATTTATAGATGTGTAAATTCATAAAGCTATGCCTCTAACAATTTGCCCATGTGGAACCATCCCAATTTGCAGCAACTGAGAGCTTGACTGAAAAAAAAAATAATTTTTAAAAATATTTGAGGCATTTCCTTTATTATAATTGCCCCAGAATTTCATATCTAGCTATTTCAGAGTAAAGGATGTATAGCCAGGCTATGTGCAAAAGAAGGGCTGGGAGGGCATGGAGAAGCTCAACATAGACATCTTTGGAAAAATATTTAAAGAAATAATGACAAAAAGTGGTAAGGTTTGGAGGGGTACAAGAGAATGCAGATTTATTTGAGCTCTGTTTTTCTACTACAGATGTTCTGCTAACTAGAGCGGAGATGTTCAGAGACCACATATTGGCTGTAAAATTCTAGGACTGAGATTAATTAAATGTCTGCTGCTCCTCATATAAACGACACTCGAGAGTTTTTCAGGCCTTCTACTCCTCTGAAGGAACAGCTGTAGAATACATCACATGCATATCTTGCACCCTTAAATGTATTTTTATAACAAGTGTCATTTTTTTTACAAGGAAAGTTTAACATTTTACCCTTCCTCTGATTATCTTGCTGCTGTTCAGAAAATAAAAAAGGAGAAGGGTCTGATGCTTACTCTACTAACATGTGATACTTCCTGCAGAGCACTGCCTCCACCCAACATGTGTTTTTAGACAAAATTAATGCTAGATTCAATGGTCACAGTTATTCACTTGTGTGAGTTCATTTCTTGCAGCAGTTGTTGGAAGGTGAGGACCCTATTCCAGTCTATTCTCTAGGCTAATGCCTGAAAATGTAAGAAATACAATTTGTCATTTGCACCTCCTTCTCCTCCTGACTGGACAACCTCACTGCTTCTTTTGATCCATCAGCCCACCCCTCCCCTGGATACCTGTAAGACATGTACTTTTATTACATAATCTACTTTTATTTATGTTTAATCTTGCAAAAATCTCTTTTCCTCATCCATCATACCTCAATATTTTGACTTCTAGCCAGGTCTCAGACAGTTTCCTATTTTAATTTGATACAGTACCCACAAATTCACAATATTCTTGTGTTGTTACAGTAAAACAATACAGTATTTGAAAAGTGCCCAACCCACTTTAACTCCACACCCTTCATGGCTGCCTCCTCAGCCCTGACAGAAAAACGAAGCTGCTGTTAAATGTAAAATTTTCAGGCTTCTGGAACTGTCATGCCCTTGATCCACTGCTTGCACATGCCACTAATAAAAACACAACCCCCAAGCAAAGGCGTCTCCTTTGCTGCCTTGAAGATGTCGTTGACCATAAAGAAGCGAGTAAAACATTTTTCCCTAAAGCCACACTTGTTCACACCAAAAACACTTGCATTCCTGACCAAACATGACTGCTTTAAGTTCATGATTTTTGTTTAAACTGAAGAGCCCGGCCAGTCACAACTCCAATGAGTGATGGACAAATGCAGGGGTGGCTTGTGAGGGGCACAAGGGAACAACCTGGCTAATGCCACCCAACTGAGGAGCAGACTGTCTTCCTTGTGAAAACACTTTCTGATTGCTTTTCTGAGGTAGGTGTTACTTGACTTTAAATAAATAATTGAAGGCCTGTACAAACTTTGTCCTGGACTCTTTGGAAATGCCAGCTGTGGAAACGGGAGAGGGCACAGCCCATAGCGAGCTGCTTTTGCCACGGGCAGGATGAGAGGGATGCAGAAGAGCAGTGGTTCCCAACACATCTGGTGACACTGGCAGGAAGGATTCACCAACAATGGTGTGTTGTCTTATTTATCAACAACAAATCAATTTCAGCATCAACAAGCAAGCTAAAGTCACTCAAAATATCTGACAGGAGGTCTCCCTCTGAGTGAGTTCTCACAGCATCTAGGCCACAGAAAGACACATGGATCCCCCAAAGAAGGGACGATGTTGCCTATGTTGCTGTCCTAGGGTAGGGGTTAAAGGCTGTATAACTTATTCCAAATGCTGGAATATCTAGTTCTTTCCAGAAGACTAGCCTAAAATAATAATTTTTAAGAATTCTTTGCAAAATTACTTATAATGAGAATTTTATTTATTAACGAGCCCTTCAGAAATAAATCTCTTCAGTGGTTTTAATGCGTCACTGAAGGGAAGCTTTAAGATGAGCAGATTTGAGTGCCGTAATCATGATGTTTGCATTGTTAAAACTTCTGACAAGACCAACAAACCTGGGCACTTCCAGGGATGAGGCATCCACAGTTTCTCTGGGCAAGGTGCTCAAGTGCCCCACCACTCTCAGAATATAATTTTTTTTCCTAATATCTAATCTAAACATCCTTACTTTCGATTTGAAGCTGTTCCCCCTTGTCCTGTCACTACAGGCTCCCATAAATAATTTTGCTCCACCTTTCCTCTTGGTTCCCTTCAGGGACTGAAAGGCTGCATTAGGTCACCCCAAAGTCTTCTCTCCAGGCTGAAAAATCCCAGTTTTCTCAGCCTTTCCTTATTAGCAGAGCTGCTCCATCCCTCTGATCATCATTATATCAACATTTCCTATAAAGTTAACAGAAGAGAAGCATTTAACCCTCAGTAGGGACAAAGCTGTCCTATGTTAAGAACTGTGTTCCTACAGGTACATTTTTTAATAGGATCTTACCCAAACCTGGGTCCATTCCCAGCTATAGCCCTATGTTAATCACAAGTCTACAAAATGCTGATTTTTGGTATTTAGAACATGTTGGGCAGGCAAATTTTTTGGGTTGCATTCAGCGTTCTTATAATTTTACAGAACAAATGTTACTTCCCACAGCAATTGCCATCTTCTCTGTGCCATGACAGAAATGCCAGACAGTCCTAACACTAGAACAGAGGAAACTGAACAGAATTACTTTAATTTCCAAGAAAGAAGAGTTCAATTAATGGTGAAAGGCAGGTGCTGCTGGGTAGGACATCCCTGCTAGGCCTTGACAACTTGCCAAGGGGCTGAAGGCAGCCACAGGACCTTGGATTTGGGGTTTTCCAACCCCTTCTAATGTGCCTGAACATTGAAAAAGAGCTTTTTATTTTTAAAAATTGAAGGATACCTGGATAAAACAATGAATAACTTTTCCAGTATCTCCACATCTCCCAAGCCACTCCTTCATGCCAGTGTTTATAATGCTCAGAGCAAAGTGTAAAACACTCTAGGATCAGGAACCCCCGCTACCCAGGCTGTTAATTGCAGGATCCTAAAGGGTTTCATGGACAAACCAGGGTGAAACACAACTTGAATGACAGCAGCTCGTAGCTCCCAGAGACTCCAGAGGATTGTGTCTTCTTTCATCAGGATTGAATTAGATCCAAAGTGTACAAGACTTGTGTTGTGCCTCAAAGCTAATTGAGGATTTGTGGCTCCCTATCTCTCAGTTGGGAAAGGTCAGCCTTGAAATTTCCAGGTCAGAACTGCTTGACAAGGATTTAGTGTCATCCACAGCTTGGGACAGGATTTCTTGTTTAAAGGCAGTGCTGAAACTGTAAAAAGAGGCTAAGAGGGCAAAACTGTGAGGAAAGAGATGATTCATTCCAGTGATTTATCCTTACACTTCCAGGCTCTCAGACTAAAGATGTTCCCTCTCATTGCATGAGGCCATGACTGACCTGTCTTTCCATTATTGCACTGCTGTGCTGAGTTATTGCAGTTTTGAAACATAAACAGGATAGATTTCCTAATCTGTGGGTTAATTTGAACAAAATAATGTGTACCTTCCTGGAAAGCCTGGATCCTTGCTTGGTGTAACAGGGCAGCCCAGCCAACTTCTCCTTCATTTGGGAAATCAAAGACAACTCCAGAGATGAGCAGTGGGACACACCATTTAATTATCAGCAGCCTTTCTAAGCATTCCTGGTTTTCCAAGGTTATATGGCCGGACAGTTGGAATTAGCTTAGCCTGGGAGAACGTTACATTGGCCTCTAGTGCACCATATGCCTTTTCATTGACAAACTAACACTTCTTTAATGAGACATGCTGAGGTTGTTATCCAAAATACATTCCTTATCCCAGATCTCATCTCTAGCACCTCTCCCAGGGGTATCTGGGAGTTTGGACCTAGACGGATTTGCAAATCCAGGGGTCGGTCAGGTCCCAGTGAAGTCAATAAAAACATTGTTGGTGCTGAGCAAACTTGCATTAGGCTCAAAGAAAAAGTAAAACCCATCCAAGAAAATTACAGGTTCTTTTTGAAATCAAAATATGTATTCTCTCTCTCTCTCCCCCTTTATTTTTTCTGC
This sequence comes from Regulus satrapa, assembly GCA_013396955.1. NCBI lineage: Eukaryota > Metazoa > Chordata > Aves > Passeriformes > Regulidae > Regulus > Regulus satrapa. The sequence continues at coordinate 586,081 of VWZN01019079.1, forward strand.
TGTTTTAACTTTATAACGAGTTTAAGTAACTGAGAAAATGTTTAAATTTTAAAATGTTGAACAGTCCTGGCCCAATGCCTAAAGAAGTTAATGTGACCTTCCTAATACATAACTCTTATTCATTTTGAAACTTACTGACTCCAGTCAAGAATTTTTGGGGATGATAGAACACTGAAATGTAGAAAAAGAAATACCAGGAGGTTGAGAAGTGAACTTTAGTTCACTTTAGGGATTGCCATTTCCAAAAAAATGGAAAAAGAAGAACGAACACTTGCAAAACGTTGGTGAGTTAAACATTCCATAAGCACAGCCTCAGGTTATGTTAATGCAATCATTTACACATGAATATTATTTTTTAAGCTTTTGTGGCTTTATTTAAGTTGCTCCTTAGAGAAACGGTGGACTTGCAAAGCAGCCCCTGGAAGCTACAGGGGCAGGTCTGTGCATCCCAGCACCCATCCTGACCCTGCCAAACATTACAGGTGTGCACATCATTTTCCTCCAGACAGAGCGGCCAGGGGTTAGATGCTGCTTGCAGGTAAGGGTGAGGTTGGAGACCTGTATCCCCGCAGAGTCCTGTGGCCTGAGAACACCTGTAAGTGGCACCATTCTGGGACGTGGAGAGGAAGCATGGGATAAATAAGTACTTTTGTTAGTTGGTGTGGAGTCTGGACCTCCACAGAGAGAAATCAGCCAGAATCCTCAGGAGTCTCCTTGCTCTCTCGGTGCCGGAGCCCTTCCAGCCTCTGAGCTCGGCAGGGGACGAGCTCTTCGCCGTCTCCACTCAGCGCGGGGCAATGCCAAGGTGCCAAGGTGCCGGCAGTCACCTGCCTGGGCGCTGTCCCTGCCGGAGCCCAGGCAGGGCTGGCACAGGACGGGCTCAGCGGGTCTGTGTGACAGCGGGGCATGAGCTAAGCGTCACCCCGAGTCATCCCGGAGGTCAGAGCAGGCATTACCTCCTCCCCGCGCACCCTGCTCGGGGCACAGTCCGCCCAGGGGGATGACAGCTTGCCTCAATGACAAAGACAAAGACGGGAAGTTTGGCGCTGCCCGGGGCAGGGGCTGGGGCCGAGTGGGGACACGGCGGGGCCCGGGGGCTCCATCAGCCCGGCAGAGCCGCGGCCGNAAATGAGAAGGAAGTGTGGGAGTGGTGGTTTTGAAGCTCTCCCTTTAAGAGGCAGCCTGCAGTGACGAATTGTTGAAATTGCCATTGCAGGATGGCATTCCGCTATAAATTCATTGTTCCACCTCCTCTCATCTTCACATTTCTCTCCCTTCTCCTCTTGTTCACATCGACTGACTGGGGATAACAACAACAACAACACGAAAGATACAGGGAGGGGGCTTTTACAGAAATCCAGGACGTTTTCCGCTTCTTGGGCTTTTCTCTTTTTCTTTTTTTTTTTTTTTCCTTCTTTTTAACCATCTCACCGGAGACGATTGAGGCGGTTTTGAGCGCCTGAATTTCTTCTCCCCCCTTCTCCTCCTTCTCTGCAAAAAGAAAAGAGGGCAAAAGAAGGAAAGGAGCCCACCGGAGCCCGAGAAAGTGCCGAGTCGCAGCAGACCTACCCCTGCTGCTGCTGCTGCTGCTGCTGCTGCTGCTGGTGATGATCCGGTGACTACAGCAGAGAAGTGGAAGAGGAGTGGGAAGTGCTCAAACTTCTCTACTTGCCGGCTCTGAGCCGTCTCTCCTCCTTTTCCTCCCTCCTCACTTTGCCTCCCCGGCAGCAGCGATTTGGGACTTTT
>VWZN01019079.1:588524-645536 GCA_013396955.1 Regulus satrapa
TGCTGCTGGTGGCCGACGCCTCCATGGTGCGCAAGTACGGGAAGGGGCTGCAGCACTACCTGCTCACCCTGGCCTCCATCGCCTCCCGGCTCTACGCGCACGCCAGCCTGGAGAACCACGTGCGGCTGGCCGTGGTGAAGGTGGTGGCGCTGGGCGACAAGGAGAAGGGGCTGGAGGTCAACAGGAACGCCGCCACCACGCTCAAGAACTTCTGCAAGTGGCAGCACCAGCACAACCGCCTCGACGACGACCACGAGGAGCACTACGATGCCGCCATCCTCTTCACCCGCGAGGTAGGCATGGCCCTGGCCGTGGGCATGGCCGTGACAGCGACCAGGTGTCCCTGGGGCGCGGGGTGGCCGGGCCGCTGGACCTGCGGCCGCCCTGCTCGGCCTTGCCTCCCCGCTCTCGGATCCGGCCCGTCCGTCGGGCGGTGCAGCATCTCGGGGAGCGGCAGCGCGCACAGCCGCCGGGGATGGCAGAGGGGACGAGATCTGGCTGTGTCCCCTGCCCCGTGCTGTCACCCCCGCAGCGGTGGAGAGGTGGGAACTCTGCTCGTGGGACTGAGCCTAAGGTCCCCTGTGCTCGAGGCATGACTTTGTCCTGTCTGTCCCTGTGAGATGTTTAACACCCGGCTCGTCTCTCTCTGCAGAGGTGGTCCAGTCGGGAAGGGCCGATAGCACTTCCTAGCCTAAATTAGTCCCCAAACAAACCTGCTAGTGAAAGCGGTGGAGAGCACCTTAAGCGTACAGACGTCTTGCTTGTGGAGCACATTGGGACGCTATTTCCAGCAAGAATAGCTCCACCGCACTGGAAGCCAGCAGCGCTTGTGGTTCAAGTGTAGGACGTAAATGCAGACCGCAGGTAAACAGAGCTGCACAAGCCGAGTGAGTTGGGCTGGTGGCAAGGGGCTGCAGTCCCTGTCGCGTCCCCCAAGCGGGTGCCCCGATCAGCTGTGGGTTGGATCTGCTTGTGTTGCCCATGCAGAGCCGTGCCTCGTTGCTCCACGCTGGGTTGTTGATTAATTACATTGCCAGAGGTCGTTAAGGGACATTGCTCTGGTAGACATGTGGCCGAGTTTATGCAATGAAGTTCTGTAAGAATATCCCTTCAGCGGTTTGGGTTTGGTGTTTTCTTTTTTTCCCTTTCCCCAAGTACGAAAAAAATAACTGCATGACTTTCCGTTCATTTGAGTTCTCCGGCTTTCCTACATCGTCGGAGCCTGCCAAAAAGGATGCTTTGGATGGTTTGTGGAAGGAGTTGCTCCAGAAGAGGGAAAAAAAAAGACGCCTGGCTTGCTTTTATAGCTGTAAATAGTTGAAACATTAGGTTCTGTGTCAGGCATCACTTGTACAACAGGAGCCCTTTTTAGCAGTTTAAAGCCCATCAAGTGCAATTTGCAAGCTTTGGTTCTTTTTATCACTATAACTTGAATGAAAGCAGACTACCTAGACTGGGTCAGAATGTTTTTGGGCTTGCTATAAACATCATTTCTAATGGCTTATTAAGCCTGAGCCAGTATCCCACTTACTTCCCTGGGCTGTATGACCATTCAGAAACTCTTAGGGTGGCAACTGTGACCCTTAACGTCAATTATTAGGTTAATTTGGGTTGAGATAGGATGTGACTTTAAAGTGCGGTTGCTTTACAGATGCCTAGCTGTAATTCTTTGCATGGACACCCTCCTGTCAGAGTAAGAGGGTGCTGCTAATCAGTAATCCGCTTTCAAAGACTCATGAGCAGTGCATAGAATTACCTCTCTGGGATGTAAGTAGTGCACAGAATAAACGAATCACCACAGTTCCTGTGGTCTCCTTGCACTCTTAAGATGCAAATGTTGCTTGCACTGCTGCTCACGGCTGCTTCATGAGAAAAAAAGCACAGGCTTGTGTTTTCTTGGTTTACATTTTAACAGCTTTAACTCAGGGATTAGCTGCTCGATGCAGTTCAGGACAACTTAATCTGCTTTAATGCTTTGCGGTGTGCACACGGACATTGTTTGGCAGTGTTTGACCGAATTAAGACCTTCTTGCTACATGTGTTCATGATGTTCTCTGCAGAGAGTGTGTGTGAGCCCACACGATTTTTATACGCTCACCCTTGAAATGTCAACATGAATCTGTTTGCTCCGCGTGGAATGTAAACACGAAAAGGGTTAAAGGATGAAAAAGCAGTGGAGATGTTTCCTGGAGAAAACAGCCCCACTTTGAACTAAAGGAGAGATTTTTTCCAGTTTAGCTTTTCAATGAGAGTGGCAGCAGTTGGCAGGAGAACGGCACTTTTACAACTCTGTTTTGGATGGATGGAGTTAGTTGCTAAGCGACAAGACGCCGAGCCGTGGCTGCGTGTTTTGATGGGCTCTGAATATCGTCATGCTGATTTTCGAACATCCAGATGTCTCTTTCTAAGGGCCTCGGGTTTCAGGCATTGGGCAAACGTGGGAGGTGCGTTTTCCATCGTTGTTTACTAACTGAGGCCACCTTGAGCTTCCTGTCTCTCCCTCGACAGAATGGTATTTGCAGGTGTTTGTCAGCCGAATGCATGGCCTCGGCTGGATGGAGTTGGTTCTGTGTAGAAAGGGTCTGCATTGTGCATGGCTGGTGCCATACAAATCCCCAGTACAAGAATTATCTTTGTTCCAGAGTGCCATTTGACTGGATGTTGGTTTTTTGCACCCTTTTTGCACCACAAGGGCTTGAGTTCCTTATAAAGGAGGAATCCCCACAGAAATCAGTGAAGCAGTGTTGCTTCACCCTCTTTGGTTGTCTTTACTTCTTTAAAGATAAATTACTAACCATCAATAGACTGAGAGTGCATTGGCAGCTCTCCTTTATTATTAAATTAGTAGTGGTTCAGATTATATAAATTCAAATTATGGTTGTCATTATCATCATCATCATTCGTACTAGGAAGTACTTCCCATGTAAAAAAATTTAGAAGGAAATTCACTGATTCTGAGTTAAAACAGCCACTTATTTCTGGTCATAATTTTTATTTAATTGGATAAGGGCTTTAAAGCAATTATCTTTTAGGTCACAGTAAATCAATATGAACATTAATTCAGTTAGGGGTGATTCAGGCAACATCTCAGAGCTGTTCTTAGACTTTTTTACTTATCAGTGATAGCAGGGGTCCATTACCTGCAGTGTTTACTCTGTAAATGCAGGGAGCACTAGAGTTACATGTCTGGCCATTGTGAAAACCTTCAGTGGACACAGAAATTATCTGTCAGTAAACATTGCAGAAATTTAGTTGGGTTCCACAGTGGTTATTTAAATCTTGTAATGAGAAGTGTATTTTCCCAGTGGTCCCAATCTCTCCTTTTGACCCATAAGGAGCAGGATGAAGAGGTCTGTCATGACAGAGTTCCGACTTGACAGTAAGAAAACGTGATAATTTTCTGATATTTCTAAATTTCCTCAAGGCAGCTTGAACATAGCAGCCTTAGAGAATACATGGGCCCCCTGCTGTTGGACTATTTTGTGGTTGAGTCCTTGACGGCAGCTCTAAGTCTTTGGGCCACATGAATCCTGGAGCATCCTCCATGTAATAATGGTGGTGCAAGGATGCAATTCTCGTGGCCAGGTGATGTGGTGGGGAGGAGGAAGAGCTTGCAAAGCCCTCTTTCCCTGGAGATGAGATCACGTGTTGTCCATGGCAGTGAAGTCAATGGCAAATTTAGAGTTTATTCTGTTTCAGCCTTTTTTATAGTGAACAGTTTGAAGAAGCTGGAAGCAGATTATCTTCAGATTTTTATGGGTGCAACAAAACACTTGCTAGATTATTTGTCACAGTAGCAAAACACATTCATGGGACTTGCATCCTGCAGTTGAACTCACAGTGTTCTTTTTCTGAGGTCCAGCCTGCTCTGCAATTATCTTCTAGAATTCATTCAATCTATTTCATTACTGGCTCTTAGTTAAATTTCAAGTGAACTATTGAATGTGTTTGGACAGAATCCAGCTCTCTTCCTTTCCCCCCCAGTTCTGAATCATCTGAAGATTAAAATAGATGCTTCTCACAGTAGATACAGACATTAGAAGCAAGAAAAAAATCCTTTCCTAAGTGCTTGTTAGCATCATCTGTGATAGCACCATCATGCTTGGCTCGAGCAGAGAGTTCATGCTAGAGCCAAAGGCCACTGCCCTGCCTTTTTCTGCACAGCAATTAGATGGGGCTGGTGTGTTTGATTTAGTGTAACTGTCCATCTGGCAGTGCTGTTGAAATTTACCAGCAAGCTTTATATTATCTCAGCTCTGTAGATGATAATTTCATTGCACGGAGCACATGCTTTCTTTGGCTCTACTTCCTGCTTTTTTCTTTCTTTCTTTTTTTTTTTTTTTCTTCTTTTCTCTGTTATCATCTTCCAACAATTATTATCCCCAGTAGTAAAACAAGACATGGTACCAATGGTCAGTAGAGTAGATTTCACTGTTAATTATTACTGTGAAGAAATTGTAGTGTGATGTGTATAACAGTTTCACAGTGTTTTGACCAACTTTGTTGTACATCTAATACAATTAAATAATGTCACTAGGGAAAACAAAATGAGACATAAGTGATAGAGGAGAAGTTTGATTCACCCTGATCTGGAGAGATGGTGGAGTTTCCCCACAGAGGAACTGTGGCTTACGCAGGCTAAATCGCACACTTTTTCTTGGTCATCAGTCACCAGTTTTGTAACTGAAACTTCTATCCATGCAGATTCCAAATGCTTTGTGTGGATTTTGTCAATTTTTAAAATAACCTTTTTGCATAACTCCGAGCCTCAGGCTCATATTTTTCATATGAACCCCAAAAGCAAATGACCTCAATTTTTAAGCTAAACTACTGAGGAAATAAATTTGGGCTTTATTTTGGTAGATATGGCAGATGTCACCCTTGTGGTTTTCCTCAGAAAGTGACCAAGCTTTGGCCACCCTCTCAGAGCGTGGCCAGGGGAGGACAGAGCAGGAACCCATTGACTCTTTCCTCACCCAGGATCCTTTCTGCTCATTTTTTAAAGCACGTGTGCCGCTCTGCGTTCACTGTGCAATCAGTGAAGGTTCACCCACTTTGCAGAGAAGCTCCTGGCAGGGTGGATGTGTGTGTTCCTAACCCCATCTCACCCAGCCTCCCTGCCCAGGCCTGCGGTGGGAATGCTGCTGCAGGAAATCGGAAAGTCGTGCTTAATTCCTTCCTCTGCTTGAGGGATTTTAGCTCTGCATTGCCCACCTCCCAGGAGAGGTCCTTAACCAGGAGGTCGTAAGCTGTTCCAGGTGTTAAGGAAACTTTCCACCCTTGTGACCAAAGGTCTGTCACTGTTTAGTGAGTAATTCATATGGTGAGAATGAGAGGAATCGTGACCTGAAGCCGCTGAGTGGAGCACAGCGCTTGGAGCAAGGTGGTCTGGGTTCCTCAAGCATGCAGGGGAGGCTGCTTCTGTGATTTACTGCAGTGGGAAAGAAGAAGGATGAGCAATAGAGACCCAAAACTGGGTCACTTCACTGACTGCACTTCAGCTGCAGCCTGGGCTAGGGAAACCTTGGGCCCAGGGGCTGCTCCAGGAAGAGCCACAGCTCCCTGTGTGCATGGCAGGAGCCTGATGTAGACCAGACCCTGCTGTCCTGAACAAAGTGCTTCAGTTGGCCTTGTCCCTGGAAGGAATTTGTAGCTGGATCACGTTCTCGCTGGGAAAAGGCTTTAGCTGATGCGCTGTTGCAAAGGGACCAGAAGAACAAGTGAAGGACTGTGAAGGTTTTAGCTGTGCTTTACAAGAAGGTGGGGTGCAGCTTGGCCTGGTGCAAAGCCTCATCTGCTGAGTTCCTCTCATTCTCATTTGAGCAGCTCTGTAGGCTTGGCTTCCCTCAGGGGTAAAGGTGGAGAACTGTGAAATATCTGAACCCCAATAAGCAAGGTGTCCAGCTGTTCCAGCCTGACGGTAGCCCTTTGGGGCCCACAGGATACCAAACTGCAAGCCCTGTGAGGAGCCGATATCTCAAAAGGCCTGGGGACATGTTCTTCTGCCCTTAAATCCCACCAAACTGTTCATGTTGGTGCTCACATCATGTTTTGGATCTGCTCAGTGTGCTCTGACCTCATACCAGGTTTCACTGAACAGTTTATTCTTGTTTTGAAACCTACTGCAGAACACATTTCAGGTGAAATAACCAACCTGCTCCAGGCAGGACATAGTGGCAGTTAGCTCCCTTCACAACAAGGCCATGTATACAGGGCAGCCAGCCAGCTGCTCCTGATGGACTTTGAATGCCAAGAAAAATTAGCCTCTAATGAGCTGTCTAATTAACTACTAGACTTGCGATGTACAGCTTAGTTTTACGAAGCCATCCCTTTGCCAAAGCCTAAGTCTTAATATCTCTTGCCTCTTGCACAGCAAATGCATTTCCTTGTCATTCTTCTGTTTTGAAACTACTGTGAAGCATATCAAGGGCCAGGCTGCTTTCTTTCCGTAGAAATATCAAAAAACATATTTTAAAGCTTCTGCCACTGTTTCAAGGCAATTGAGCATCCAGATCTGAGTAGCTGATTACCTTTCTCATAGAAGCAAAAAAAACAAGAGTGAAATAATCATTGGAAACTGATTTTATGTATCACAAGTCCTCTCTTTCCTCGTGCTTTAGTTGGAGTGTGAACAGTTGAGGCTACCCACACAGATTTTTTTAGATTGCATCATTACATTGAAGCTTGTTTATAACAAAAATTAAAAAATTTTCCAGGGAAATAAAACCTCATACTGTACTTCCAGAAAGTTTAGTTCATTAAAGTAGTGAACTGCTTTCCAGGAGTGCCCAGGAAAGCAAAAAACAAATGTAACTATTGATTTTGGTAAGGAATAATCCGTAGTCAGTGTTTGATGGGTAAGCAGGCATCATTTCCAGTAACAAGCTGTGTGGAAGCTGGTATTGGTGAATTGACCTAATAGTAAACTTTTCAGATTATTTGTCTCAGAGATGCCGCTTGCTAGGCTGCAGTTCTGTTTTTAGTGTATACTAGGAATAGAAATATACCCCAGTTCAGGTCACACAGAGGCAGGAGAGGTAAAGAAGTGAATGACACAATGACAACACAGAGGAGCCCTCAGTAATCTGCCTAAATTATTATGGATAATGCCAGCCTTAGCTGCATGTGAGCATCCTCAGGCAGTCACCAATGGCTGAAATTGGCAGGGAAAATCAGGATGCTCCATCCATACTCTGCTCAGAGCACAGCCATGGCATGCCCTCCTCTAGCAGCAGATGGGCAACCCACAGACATCCCCATAACAGCTTCTTACAAAGGAGCTGATGCCAGAAAATATTTCCTGTCCTTGTTTCCAGAATCCTTTACAAGCCCCTCTGTTGCTGCTTCCCAGCTGGGATTTGGCAGCGGCTGCTGGGGGGCCACTGGGAGGTGGCCACGGGGCTACTGAGGGACCAGGGCTTTTCTGGAGCACTGCCCACCGCTTTCTAACCCCAGGGTGGGCACTCTTCTTTCTGGGGATGGCTGGTCCCACAGCATCTGAGGAGACCTGCTTCCCAGCTGTCTGTGGGGAATTGGAGGAGCCAGGTGATTTTCCATATAAGCAGTTTGCAGAATCATGTCTTTCCTGCTGTGGGGCTTTCAAGGACCAGCCTCTGGTACAGTCCTGATATCTAGGGAAGACATTGTAATGGAGTCCTGTGCACAGCTATTGAAATGCTGAGGTGAGATTACGGTAACATCTCTGCCCTGATGTTCCATGCCCCACACATCCCATCAGAATTAGCTCCATGGAAGTTTACAAGATTGCCTGATTAGAAAAGTAATATTTTTTAGTTACATTTGTGTCATCAAACCTGGTGAATCACTGGGAAGTCCGTCTGTGCCTGCTGGTAAATTCCCAGCATAGCTGCTTCTTGTGTGCAAATGGGAGTAAATCCTGACTTGCATGAGACATCTGGGTGCTGATACCATTGTGCCCACACTGGGAGCAGCACTGATGTCAGTACCTCTATAATAATGACCCCCAAACGCAAGAGAAGACTGAGTGACATAGAATCTGCATGCAGAGACAAAGTCTGAATTAATGCAGTTTATACTATTTTGGCACTGTCAACCTGTCTAGCCCTCCTCCAGTAAGCTGCTTTCTGTCTGATCCATGTGCTTTTTGGTACTTGTATAAGAATTTCAGCTCAGCTGCTTGTGTAGTCATGTTGCTCTGTCACAGAATCACAGGGTCAGTTGTGTTGGAAATGACCTCTGAGATCATTGAGCCCAACCTGTGAGTGACCACCACCTTGTGCCAAACCATGGCACTGAGTGCCACATCCAGTCTTTCCTTAAAGACTTAAGACTTAGGGGCTGGGCAGTCCCTTCCAATATCAAATAATCTTCTTTTTGAAGAAATTCTTCCTAATTCTTCCTAAACATCCAGCTTAAGACTGTGTCCCATTGATAGTTTTCTGGAAGCCAGAACTAAGCCTGAAATTTCTCCTCCATGTATGTAATACTGCCTTGTATTTTTAGCTTGAAAAATTTCTTTGTTGTGGGAGAAACCCCCCCCCCTTTTTTTTTTTTTTCTTGTATTTGTAAAGAAATGCTCTGTCACAGTATCTGTGTGCTCGGAGTGGTTTTCTTTGACTTCAGTGGGATTTCAATCCTGTGCATTTCCAAGGTTGCCTAACCTGTCATAATCAGTGAACACTGCTGCTCTGAAGCCTTCTACGAGGTGTCTCTTACTCAGATGGTTTAATTACAAAGGTTCCATAAAAGGAAGGATAAAGAGATCTCTTTCCCTAGTAGAAAGAGATCTGAAGGGAAGAAGAGAATCTTGAAAATGAAGGGAAAGAAGTGCTTTTTGATCAGTTTGATAATAACATTTGTCATGCCTTGAAAATGACAATTTCATTCAACCACAACGAAATGTTGAAGTGTTCCAAAAAGCGTGGCCATACTTTTCCTTGTAACCCAAAAAATATGTCTATATGCACATTCACACTAATATTCTTCCCTCTGCTTCAACAGAAGCATGGAGGAATTACAGCTGGTGATAAAAACACAATATCTTACCAAAGTTGAAAGACAAAACCTGATGCTATCTGCATGGTTATTGAGACGCCCCATATCTGTATGTGGGAGAAATGGTTAAGTTGTTGGGATTTTGCACTCTCTCCTATCACTGACTCTCAGCAATCTATGAGAATTGCTGGATATCTGGTATATTATTGGGTGGCACACTATGAATTGACAGATGTGGAATGAGGTTTCACATGTAACAATCTCACTTCTGTTAAGTGAGTGTACAAGATTGGCTTCACGAAAGAAAGGTGATCTCTTGTTCAAAGACTGATCAGGAAGCTGAAGCTTTCTCAGTGCCTTGGTTTACCTTCTGTAAACAAAGAGAATTTTCTGTTTTTATTGTCAATGAGGAAATGCTTCCACAGCATATTTTCAGTACCTACCTTAATGCAAGTACGAGCATCACAGAACTACAAATTTAACAACAATTAGCTGCAGAGCGTATCCAAAACCTGTTAAAGTCCATGAAAATAGTCCCACTGATCTTACCAGGGATTGGATTGCTGTGCTTTTAACATCTTTAGCTGGAACTTTACACTGATATTTTCATCCAGGTCCCGCCATTGGCGAAGGTGACTTTAACCGGTTGTTACCGCTGGGTGTAAAAATTCATCGTAATGATTTTTTTTTTCTTTATAACATTAGATTTTTCTTTTCCCCTTCCTGGGCAGGATTTATGTGGGCATCATTCCTGTGATACCCTGGGAATGGCAGACGTTGGGACCATCTGCTCCCCCGAGCGCAGCTGCGCGGTGATTGAAGACGACGGCCTCCACGCAGCTTTTACGGTGGCTCACGAAATTGGTATGCAGTGCCTTTTCTGTTCCCCTGCCAAGCCAAACACTCGCAACAGCTGCATTAGGAACCAAAATACCCCGCAATTAATTCCAGATTTCCCCCAGCCCAGAGCCCCGCCTGGGGATTAGGGCTGTGTACATATGCACTTCAGGGTTAACTAATAAGGGATCAGAAGGCAGGGGAAGGCGCACAGTAGGTGTTTCCTCCCTGACAGTGGCCTTTCTGAGCAGCAGTTGAAGTGAAAATTCAAAGGCTGCTGCTACTGCCCAGAGATGTCAATGCATGGCCCTCCTGAAAAAGCTTTTGGCCCATCTGTTGTAATTTGCATGCACTTATTTGTTAGAAAATAAGTCACATTTCTCAACTTGTTGCATGCGCTACCGTTAGGAAGCTTTTTTCCTTGTGTTGCCTGCAGAGAAGAGCTTTTGTGGCAAAAACTCAATGTAATTCTAGTACCTTTCTAAGTGTATGGAAATTCCACCTTTATGAATCCTGTAATAAGTGAAATACTATTTAGGTGATAAAGGTTTGCTCACAAAACCTGCTTAGCTTCATTTCAGTTTCCACCTCGGTGGACAGCAATTAAATTAGGAGCCTTGCATGTACCCTTCAGAAGGGTTTAAGATAGAATTAGTGACAGAAGAAAGTTTGTGTTCTGGGATATTACTTTTGTTACGTTATATGCCTTTGGAGAGAATGCTGCCATCTTGTTCATGTTCAATTTACTGATGTTTTGTTAACTGTGTTCACTGGAAATACATTTTCTATTAAGTACCATTCGCTTTGGGGACCAAACAGCAATTTGAAAGTGGAGAATGTTCTCTTTTCCCTTTTAAAAAAAAATATTCTTGGAATGAAATAACAAGGAAAGGAGAACTTTCACATAGAGCCAGCTGCTGAATTGCCTTGCGTCTCGTGCCAAACCAAAGCAAAGTTTGCTTTGGGAGTATCATTGCAGTGGTTCCATTTTCAAGGAGCTTGCAGGTAGAGCCTGAGATCTGAGTGCCTTATGCATGTGGCCAGGGAAACAGAGGTCTCCAAGGATGGAAAATGACCTGACTCTTCAGTGACAGGTGATCCTAACCCTGCTCCTCTTATAGCTCTGCAAAGAAATTAGATCAGTAGTTGCTGGAGAAGGGATCAGGCACTGCATGAAAATGTGAAATACTGTGGCAAGATGAGTCCCCAAAACAGAAATTTTATTTTAGTAAGCAATAAGGTCACAATAAAAGAAAAAGTCCTCTGGAATCACTAATTCAGTGCATTTAAAGAAAGCTGCGGCAGTGTAGAAAGAGATTCACAAGAGATGTGGATACTGTGAATGAGCCATCACAATCCTGGGATGTGTTAAATGGCAAACTTATTAGCCTGTTATCCAAAGGCACAGTGCTGGGGACACTGCTTGTGTCCCTTGCACCCAGAAGTGATGTCTCTGCTGAGGGTCAGTGGGTAGGGTTGGATGAGGATGTGGGAAGAGGAGACTAATGTCTTTCCTGCCATTTTATCAGCAATAAATACATTTCTTAGGTAGATTAAAAATGAGAGAACGCAGATCAGTAGAGATAGGGATGAGCAGCAAACGTTCACATTGTTACCTTGAATTCCACACAGAGAAAATATAAGCAAAAGTGAATTATTTTTAGTGATCTGGAAGCACTTTTTGGAGAAGTGCCATGTTCATACCTAGGCATTTACAGGAATCTCTAAAAACTATAATTTTCAATGTAAAAAGGGCATGAATTAAAATGAATAAATAAGAACTAATGGACATAAAACCTCTAGTTTGAGGCTGTTTAAAATAACATCCTCTTTTTTTTGCCTCCCCACCAGAAGTTTTTAAGAAAGGAGGGGTGTCAAGTCACAGAATGATCTTTGTGTGTGTGGCCTGAAGTGGGAGAAGCTGAGAAGAAAACACAGCTAAAATTGCTTGAGTACTTAAATTAAATCAAAGGTCAAAAAAGGATGAAAAATAAAAGTGCGGCATGGATACCCTTTAGTTAAGCACTTTGGGGAAAACCTTGCTTTATTTTATTTGGAGACCAGATTTCTTCCTGCAATCCAGAAATCTCCAAGTTCCCCCTGTCCTGTGGGCAGGGTGTAGCTTTAATTTTACAGTGGCTCAGTTCCTCAGTTGGAGGGGATGCTCGGAGCCTGAGATGTTCTTTCCTGCCAGTTGGAAGGTCAGGGTTGAGCCACTGAGTGAAGCAGAGTTACTCTCAGTGGTTTTTGTGCATAGGGAGCAGATGCAGCATCTTTAACATGGTCTTGATCCTCAGTGTCGTCCCTGTGACTTGCAGGGGGTCTGAACACTCTTGCTTCCCCCCTGAAGGATCCCAGAGCATTTTCCAGGCTCAGATTCTTTCTCTGGAAGGCGACCAAAGTAAATTGAACTGCAGCTCGACCCTACGGGAGGATGCACAGCCCAGGGGCTCAGGTTGGATTGGTGCACAGAAAGCCGAAAATCAGCTTTGCTGTGGAACAAACCTGCTGCTTCTGTTGCCAGGGTTTCTGCCACATCACGTGTGAGATGCTTGTTTTATTTCTTTCAGATAAAATAGATGGATTTTGAGCCAGTGGTTTCTGAGGGGGAGAGAATGAATGAGCAGCAACAGGCAAAACCTCCACAGGCCTATAAAGGAGAGCACAGGAAGGAATAGATGCAACCAAATTCTTGGTACAACTGATTAGCTGGCAATAAGAGGTGAAGATCTTTATATAAAGTTTGACAAAGGTAGGACCTGAAACTTGTCCTACTTTTATGTAGGAGAATCAGCAATAGCTTGTCTCCAATGTCAAATGGGGAAAAAAAAAGAGAATAATGCAACAAAAAAACAGAAAGAAACCTTGTTATTTTGAGTGTGGTAATCGAGTTTCTCCTCAGAATACAGGGGAGTGGTGCTAATACCAGGGGAGTGGTGCTAATACCATAAATGTTGTTTTGAAATCACAGCCCGCCAAGACATCCAGCCACCAACAGTAAATTCGTATCTGGTTATTTTCTAGCAGGGACATGCTGCTGTCAGTTGTGAGAACAGTAGCTTCATTTTCCCAAAAATAACCCCCTGGATTCTTGCCTGAAATCATCTGTTCTTCACCATGTTGTGGCATATGGATGGGTTTTTTTTACTTCTAGCAGCTCTTTCAACTACACCTCCACAGCTCTGCAGAGCTGTGTGAGCTTAGGGACACTGTGTAGGCATTCTCCAAGCCTTTGTTATCAGCAGCCTATTGTCTGCAAAAAATGATCTTTCTTTTCTTCATGCACTTCCCTGCCTCTTGGGGACATGTGGAGGGGAGAGCATTAAAGAACATGAGATTGCTCATAATCTCAACAGTTATTTAATGTTTTGAATAGGGCAGCACTGTATTGCTTCTTCATGTATCCCTTATTAAAATAACCATCAGGAAGCAAAACCAGTGATGTTTGCACCCTAATTAATACTCTGGACTTTTGGATCAGAGATTTGTTACTTTGACAGTGCTGAATTATAAACAAGTGAAGATCAGTATGATCCAGCAACAGGCACAGTGAATCAATTGGAATTGCATTTGACATATTTTGTGATGGGATAAATTCATGTTTTGCAGCCTAGTGCTGTGTTTTGAGGTACAGTTATGGTCAGAAGTTTGTGCTTGGGCACAGCCATACCACCACTCTAAACAGTTTGCCTACAAAAGCAAAATGAGAAGAGTTCAAGGGGATCTAAGTGGAGCTACTGCTTGTTTTATCAATAGGAAATACCCCCAAATCACAAAGGGAATCCCAGGGAAAGCCAAGAATTAAACTTGAGTTTTGATCTAGGGTCTCCTGAGTTTTGATCTAGTCCGTAAACACAAAAGCATCCTTGCTGCAGCCTTCAAGCAGGCAAAGCTCCAGTTCAGATCAGTGGGAGTTACATGGGTCTAACAGCTTAAATTACATCTATCTTTGTTCTTTCCATCAATCTTGAGAAACTTACTTTTTTAAAAAAGAGGCAATCCAGCCTTTTTTGTCAGTGATAATGTTCATTCGACCTTTTGCAATGTTCCTGCTCCTCTGTTACACAAACGCTCTGGCATGCAGTTACTCCTTCTGTCCTCCTGAATAATATGGTTTACTGATGTTCTTTCCAAGTATTTTATTTTTAGGCGATAGCTTTAGCATTGCTATGTGGAACTAATTAAACCTTTGTTCATTAGTTTCCTTTTATCTTTCACATGTGACTTTTGAGGAGGCAAGGCCAAAGGGTGGGATAAAAGCAGCTTTCAAATACGTTTAAAAAATTGCTGCAAAAATTTGCATAATAAATCATTCCCTATGTCCACCTGGGACAGCACAAGGGGTAATGGCCTGAAATTGCAGCAGGAGAGATTTGCTTTAAGCATTAGCCAAAAGGATCTGAGCAGGACAATTGAGGGCAGGACTGAAGTGTTCGGGGAGGCTGTGATTCTGGAGGTTCACAGGAGCCAGCTGGCTAAAGCAGCTGTGGCTCAGGGGATGCTGATCCTACCCCAGGGCAGAGGGATGCACAGGATGCCTTTGCAAGGTCTCTGCTCAGCATCATTTGCTGTGGTTATGAGGAGTTATCACAACATCCTCCACAGCTGGGCTGTGCAGTGCCTGAAGCCAAGGGACTGCACAGAAACTAGAACTAGAAAATCATGGAATGGTTTGGGTTGAAAGTGGCTTACAAATGATTCAGTCCCACCCCCTGCCATCGGCAGGTACACCTTCTGCTACTCCAGATTGCTTCAAGCTGGCGTTGGACACTTCCAGGAATGGGGCAGCCACAGCTTTTCTGTGCCAGGGCCTCATCACCCTCACAGCCAAGAATTTCCTTCATATACTAAGTGCTGAGTTTGATGCTAAACCTTTTCCAGCATGGCATCGTTCTGTGGCCTGTTTCACCACTGAGGACAAAAGTGTCACGAGCACCATCAGCAAAATGTATCAGCATCATTTTCTGTAAAAAAAATTTTAGACATGAGACATTGCTCCTGGCACCTCTGCTCATGTGGTTCACTGAAGTACATCAATACCATGAACTCAGAGTTCGTTCAGAGCCTGAGCTTGAGCTGAGGGAGGAATACCATGTCTAACTCACAGCAAACTCTGATTCTGACTCCTTCAGTAACAAATGAAACTGAGAACAACGTGTGTGATACTTAAAGGAGTCTTTTGATGTCCGCAGAAGAGTCAAAAAATACTCCCACTCCTTGTTTTACCACATGTGCTCATTTTGTGTACACTCAAAAGTAACTAAATACAGCAATCTTTTCTTTGCCGTGTTCTGCTGAACATGCAGCCCTTTGATTTCAAGGCTGTCAAGATAAAACAGATAAAGACAAGCTTCAGACCTGACAGCTACAAATCTCCTGGAGCCTTTCATTTCAAGGGGGATACATTGCCAAGGGCAGAGTCTCTCAGCCACATGAGAAAAACAGTGGAGGTTGTGAGTCTCATATTTCCTTCATGATAGATGGCAAATATCCAGGTAATCATAATTAGACAGATTTGCTTTCTTAAAACAACAAATAAATGAGAGAGTACACTCATCCAAGTCTTCTCTGCTGACATACATCAGGAAAATTGCTTGATTCCTCCTCTTTGAACCTTTTTTCAAAGTTCTGTCTTAACTTCTGCTTGCAAAAACTCTCCAGTTAATGAACATCCCCCTTCATGAACATCCCCCTTTTGATTAGGAGAAAAGGTGAGCAGACAAAGCTTAAGCCTTGACAAGAGCTTAAGGTGGGGCAGAAAATTACACTGATGCCTCAAAAAGCAAATATCAGCTGTCTAAAAGGTTGCTGGTTAAAATTTTGAATAAAAATTCTTGGCTTGCCCAGCAATATTTTTAATAACTTGTAATGTTATATGAAATATATCATCATTCCACCTGCAGCAGCCATGGTGCTTAAAGCAAACTGTAAAACTCTGTGTTTTGCCTAATATTTCACAGCAGTCATTATTAAAAAATATGTTACGGGCATGGTTTAGTGGGGATTTGGCAGTGTTAGGTTTATGGTTGCGCCCAGTGGTCTTTTCCAACCTAAGTGTTCTCTGATTTTATGATTCTAAAAGAAGTTCAGTGTTCAGTCTGGGCCTCTCCAGCTTTCCAGAGTGCAGGGTAAGGTAGGGATTGCTTTCCTCTTTGGCAGGCAGATAATACCAATACAGTGATGTTGTTTCTGTTGGGGGAGAGTTCTGATGCAGCAGAAAATACAATTTTTACATTCTTGCACTGTGTACTCCCACAGAGTCCATTCATTTACCACAAGCTGCTCTGAATTCTGTTTTTTCCAAGTTCCTCTGAGTTGAACAGGTGGGAAATAGGTGTCACCATCTCCTGCTTCTTCATGAAAATGAATATTTCTCTTCCACATGCCTCATTAATTAGTGCAGTGTGGACCTCCAAGGCCACATCTTATTAATGGTTCTTTAAGTCTGTGTGGACACAGTGGTCTCTTGATTGCCTGGCCCACTCTGCCTGGGCTCAATCCTGCCTGTGAGTTGCCTGTCTGACAGGGCTGATGTGTCTGTGATCTCCCACAAGGCTGTTACAACAAGCCAGCTCAGCACAGGTTTGTTTTGTGTAAAGTCTGCAGCACTGGGGGGTGAGTGTCTGATTTTGGCCCCTTTTTTTTTTTTTTTTTTAATGTCTACTCCTGAGAAGAAGCTGCAATCCAGACTATTGTTTCATTGAGTCAGAAGAACTCTTTTAAGCCAGAAATATTAAAAACTGCCTCTGGGCTGGAGATTTAAAAAGCAGAGTGATTTTTTTTTTAATCCTTTTTTTCTTTTATAAGTGACTGATAGCAGTTAAATGAAAACTGGAAGGAAAGTTCAAGAACAAAAAAAAGGAATGGCCAGTTTTATATTCAGTGCAATTTTTGGATAAGTTTGTATAATTCAAATCACTTCTGTTTATTAAAAAAACACCAGCTTTATTAATTATTATTGCTTAGGTCCATTCATCCATCAAGAGGATTCCTAAGTGATACCAGCATAAAGTTCTTAAGGAGGAGTCAGATACTCCCAGGAGTTAGAAAAACAGCCCATGCCAGAAGAAATGGTTTTATTTTGACAGAGTTCCCACATGCAACCTTTGTTTAGCCAAGGGGAGAGCAGGAGGCTGATGATGCAGAAGGTCTGGGCTGGTGATTAGCCCAAGGAATGTTGAGCCAGGAGCTTCCTGAACCTTGATCCCGTGAGAGCCACTGACTCACGGGGTAACCTGGGGCAAATCTCTTGACCTTCTTTTGCTCCCCAGTTGTCCCAGCTGGAAATTAGGTGAAAGGCAGGACCTCACTGGCAAACACGTGCTTCATCCCAGCTGAGCTTCTCTAAGAAAACAAATTACAATGCCTGCAGCATTTTTTAGCCTGCTGTGTCACCTTGTGTGTCTCCCGTGGTCACATGAAGAGCAAGAGCTGCTCTTTTGACATGCTGTCCAAGTTCTCATCCATAGGCAGGGATTTTTGGGGGTTTTTTTCCAGCACACCCACCTTGGCTTGTGCTTTAGCAAAACCTGGAGTTGGCTTGCTGTACGTTGTGAATGTTTTCTGTTTTCTTGTCTCTAATGCTTGAAATACCAGTGAAAAATGGATGACAGTAGAGTAGTTTTGCATGCTGTTCACTCAGAGAACCTCTGCAGAGAGTCTAGAGCTGAATATTAAGAAAAACTAGAAATATCCAGACTTCAAGATGAGTTTGGACAATGCTCTCAGGCACAGGGTGGGATTCTTGGGACTGTCCTTGGACAAGAGCTGGACTTGGATGATCCTTTCGGGTTCCTTCCAACTCAGGATATTCTGTGATTCTGGTTTGCTTCCCAGTGTTCCTGGGAAGAAGAGAGCTGCTCCAGCACAGCTCTGGTGCACTCCTGCTTTCCCTGCAGGGCTCTTGCATCCTGATCCTTAGAGAGGATGAAAGTTTTAACTGACTTGTCATCATTTCTCTGAAGTATCCCCACCTTGTCTTAGGGATATACCCCCAATCCTGCAAGGTGTAGGGATCAGTTTTGACCCCATTTCAGGTAATTATTTCCAGTTGGGCTGTGGCAGTTGTGGGCCTTCAGCAGGGAAAGCTGTGAGGGGAGGATGTCACTCCATTTGGGTCCTTGGTCTTTTTGGAGTTTAAGATGAATTTGCAAGCAGGCCACCTCCTCCTTGGCTGCAAGAGGGCAAACCCTGCCTCCCTTGCATCTGTTTCCTTCACCATCTCGTGCATTCCTACAGCATAACTTAACTAAACACCATCCTGCTGGTAAAATTGTATTATGTCATTTTCACTCAGTGGGAACTGTCAGCACCAGTAAGATGCTTCATTAAGTAGAAAACAGCAGATGATCTACGATCCCATTCTCCATCAGTCATCATTTTACACAGCTGCTGGGAGCCTTTTCTTTTCCTTCAATAGCCCGGTTTGACGCTCGTACGCCTACAAAATGAGGTGGGGCTAAAATTGGCATTGTTTTTAAAAGCCTTCTTTGTGAAATTCGTATTCCTCGAGTCTTTGCTTCTGTCCAGAGCTTTCTCCAGTGCTCTGCTTCCATGCAAGGTCACTTGGAGGATCCACCTTTCCAGTTTGGAAGGGAAGCACCCCACCAGAAAATGCCGGAAACCACCCTCATGTCATGTAATAGCATCAGCGGAGTTATGTTGGTGAGGGGTAGTGGGGTTCTGCTTCTTGAAGTAGGAAGGGAAGTGTCCTTTCCTTGATTTTTGGATACAAAAGGATGAAGGGTACAGGTGTTAAGGGACTTTGCTGTTCTCACTTCTGTGCTAAAAAGAGCAAAATTTAACCAGGCGGTATTTAGAGATTGCATGGCCCTGTGGTATTTTGAATTTTGATTCTTATTAATGAAATGCAGAACCAGATTTCAGCGTCATTGGGAGTTTGTCATACGCTTTAATCACTTCTAAGTCTGGCCAGAGTGCCTTAAAAGGCAAAATCAGGACAGGGAGAAATTTAGGTTGTGGTAAGAATTAGGAACTTTAGCTCCATCAAATCCTTTGAGGGTTGCGTTCACAGTGTTTTTAATTGAATGTAAATGTTTGTCATCCCACAACATGTGCAGACAGAGTTAACTGGCAAATCAGTATGGAGAGCTAAAATCCGTATATTTAATGCTATTATCCTCACTAACATCACTGGTGGCTAATATAGAAGCCCAAATACTGACAATCAGAATTATGTATTTTGGAAATTATTCACTACTTAATGCTTCTTTCCTTGTCATGATGGGTTCTTTAAATTTATTTTGGAAAATTTTAAACATAGCAAGGGAGATTCACAAATACTTTTGGAAGCTTCTCCTCCAAAAGGCTGAAGTCTGCCAAGTAAGTGACTTAGTTCTTGTCATGCACTGGAACAATGGCCTGATTTAATATGACAAAGTAGACGCTGCTAATGAGGTGTGTCCTCAGCTCACCCCATTTATCACTGTAAAGTAGAGAAGTTATGCTGTTCTCTAATTAAAGGTGAATTCAGTAGCCTGACACTTTCCAGGAGATGACCCTGTTTCAGATTCCTCTGCTTTTGCCAAAGTACTTGGGATGAAATGTTCTGTGCTGAACAGTGGCCTGAGAAGCATTTCATTTTATTTATTTACTCTGAAATTCTCCACAGAGATTGTCCTGCCTTTTTTCTGAGGAGGGAGACTAAATTGCAAGAGTGTTGGCAAGAAATCCTCAGCCTCCCTGTTCCAAGTGAAGAGTTTGAAATTTACCTACAAGCTTCCCCATATCCAAAGGATATTTTATTATTTGTCTCTATGAAGGAGAAAAAAGAAAGATAGCAGAGAAGACAAAGACAGCAGAGAAGTTCAAGAGTAGCCTGAGCTGCAGAAGCACTGTTAGAAGCACTAACAGGCCTGTGAATGTGTGCACTGTATTGTTTTAATATGTTCTTACATGGGATGTCCTTAGCAGAAAATGAAAGTTCTGAAGAGTGAAGTACAGTTATGCAACAAAGGGATTTGTCTAGAGAACAAAACTGCATTTTGTTGGGTGAAGTGCTGCAGAGTGGTACCGGAGGCTGTGACAAACTGGAATTCTGCCCTACACCACTGGAAGCTTCATGTCACAGAGTTCTGGGTAGTTCTGAATGGTGCTGTAAAATGCTGAGCACTCTGGAAAATGACATCCTCTAGTTGCTGGTGTGCACCCAGCTATCATTCTTATCCCACACGGAGCCAGTGCTCAGTGCCATGGGATGTTGCTCAGCCAAACCCTTTGGATCATGTTTTTTTGTTCACCCGGTGCTGTGCAGTAACAAGGCAAAGACTTAGATGTGAAACTGCTTTTCCACTGAGAGACCCTCATTGCCTTATTTCACAAACATTCTGCGGTGAGGTAATTTGTACAACTGTGAGCAGTTGGATCAGCAAATACAGTGTAAATACATGTATTAAATGCTCAGCCTCCTTCTAGAGAATTTGCTCTGTAGGTCAGAAGTGGTGCACTGATTATTTGGTTGCTCTGTCAGAGGACTCCATCAGTTTGAAGTAATAATCTTAGCGGTGAATTGTTTTGCTCAAGACCAGCGTTTGTCTGAAATGAAACAAAGCTGTTGTCACTTGCTCAGAGCAAGTCTTTATATGTAGTGCTGTATCAGATTGAAACTTGACATGTACCTCCTGATATTCAGTGCAGCATAAAAACAGCATTATCTGGCCTTATACATAGTATTGCCAAACAAAAACGGTTTTATTTACCTGAAAGAAGAAAAGGTCTAATCTTGCAGAATGTGTCCCTTTCAGGGTATCAGGCTTTTTTTCTGCAGTGACTCTGATGGGTGGTCTTGTCCTTATTGTTAAAGCACTCTTTGTTTAGCCCTGCATATCTTATTAATCAACTTTTGGCTTAGGTTGAACATTTTGAGCATTAAGTTCAGGCTTCAGCTCTCTGCAGCTTTATTTCCATTCATTCTTCCACCCTTTGTTTAGTTGCATCATAAATACTTTTATTTTTAGCTGTTTGAAAAGATATAGCACCTTTCTAGACAGTAACAGAACATTCTCACAAAGTCTTTCTTGCTGAAATAAAAACAGTAAGAAGTCAATTGTTGATAAATATAAATGAGTTCAGCTCCCTTTCCTCACATGACTGTGAACTCCAGCTGGTGAGCTCTGGATAGTCATATAATTGTATTTATTTTCTTAATTTCCACAGGGCACTTGCTCGGGCTTTCCCATGATGACTCCAAGTTCTGTGAGGAGAACTTTGGCTCCATGGAGGACAAGCGCCTGATGTCCTCCATTCTGACCAGCATTGATGCTTCAAAACCCTGGTCCAAGTGCACCTCAGCAACTATCACAGAGTTCTTTGACGATGGCCATGGTATGTGTTTGTCACTCTCTGGGTCAGCTATGTGGTACTTTCCTTACTATCCATCTGCATTTTTAATAACATTTTATGGCAGCTTATTTGCTAAATATGACGTTCCTTGGGGAATAAGGACAAAAATTTTGTTTTCCAAAAGTAGAAATAAAAAAGCATGGACTTCACTCTTTAATGAATTTTAAAGTCTTCACTGTGCTCCCAAAGCAACTGCAGTTATTAAACAAACCACTCAAATTCCAAAATGCTGAGATAAAAATGACATAATTGAGTGAATGGATCAAGTTGTTACGGTAACCAAAATGCTTATGGATAAAAAGTATGGTGTGTCTGCTGAATGTAAAGGTTTGCTTTAAAATATTTTGTCGGCTGATTTCAGTGCTCTCTGAAATACTTTTCTCTGAATGACTTAATTTTTTCACTTAATTTTATTAGATCCATTAATCTGTACTATCCTGTTTTATGGTCCATATGGCTGTGGCATTGATTTAATATTACCAAATTAGTTTCCACACATGAAGAGAGCTTTCCCTTCTGAGTTACTGAGGTAACTCTCCCACCAAGTACCAATGACCTCTCAGAGAGTGTAAGGAACTCTGAACTATTTTCCTCTCAGTTCATGAGTAGCTATCATTTAGGTGTGTGGTCTTCAAGAGTTATTGATATGATTAAATTATTCATAGAAAATTTGAATCTCTCATCAAGTAAGTCCATAGTCCTCTGGGAATTAATTTTATTACTGATGCTGTTGCTGCGATTTCAAATACCTAATATTTAAGGAATTTCTTTTCTTGATGGATCAGTCCTTCAGAGACCCTTTTCTAAGTAACCATCTTCTTTTCTATAGAAATTAATAATTTCCCAGCTATTTATTTTAAATCACAAATTTGTCCTAACAGAATACAAATGCGATCCATAAAGTCAAAATGGAAGTCAGTGATTTAACTTCAAATTATTTGAAAACTTGATTTGACAATCGATGGCCTCAGCAGCACTGGGTGGTGAATGACACCATAACCTCATTTTCCTCAGCAGTGAAGCACCTGACAGCTGAGTGCACTGCAGACACGAGCATTGCATGAAGTCAGCTGAGTAAATCCCAACAGAAATGTCTCGTCCAAGGTCAGCCAGGGGGCTGGGGAGGATCAAGGTGCTGATTCCCTGGCTCCTGGGGCCTGCTCTGAGAACAATAAACAGCTCTGTCATGATATCACCATTTGTTTTACACTCACGAGATGACCCCAGACAACAATTTGACATTTAGGAAGAAAAGGCTTGGTTCATGTCCAGAGGAGAGTGACATTTATATCCATCTGCTTTTAGCAAAGCCTTTCCAAAGGTACTAATTGCCTTTATTGTCATGCCAACCACCAGGCTCTGGGGTGGCTGCTTGGGACTTAGTCTTTTCAGTCCCAGTGCTCTGTGCAACCTGGAACAAGGACTGCTTGTATTTTAATTAATTTATATCCTGCTTATCTGCTTCCTGCACAGATCTTGTTCCGCCTTTTTTTCTTTTTCCCCCCAAGATATATTACACATAGCATTGAGAGAGATAATGAGATGGCTTAATTAGCACTGTCATCAGCCAACAATGTTGCTCTATTCCAGGGCACAAAGATGTTCTTTGGTGCCCAGGACAAAAAAAAGGGAATAGCAGTATGTATATGCTGTGGATGTTGAAATGTAATGCAGAATTGAAGCCCTCTCTGCCCTCCCACCAGGGGCCCACTCTGTCCTTTCTGACATGATAAGCAGGAGGTTGAAGCAGCTGGTGGTAGAAAACACCTGCAGTTCACTCTAACCTGTCCAAACAAAGGCACTGCTACAGTCTACCCATATCAGGATGTTTTTTTCCTGTGGGAAACCCTTCGGGGCCTTCCCTATCTTCATTTTGAATTTATCATGTGAGATCAGCTGAAGCACCTGGCTTTGCAGAAATGACACAGCTTTCCTCAGTTAAGGAAAAGTTTTGATCTCATTCTCCTGTGTTCTGGAGGGGAAGAAATGCTGTATTTGCTGTGTCAACTTGTGAAACTTGTTTGTTACTCACATATAATGGGTTTAACTGAAATGATTGACAGATGACTACATGCAAGCATGAGACTTCCCTTACCTTTTTCTCTAAATCTGTGTTTCCAGTCGAAATGAATTTACTATGGTGTTTTAAAATACTGAAAAACAGCTCTACTTGGGAGTTTGATAAACTTCAGCATAGGTACAAAAGCGGTGTATAATACTGAATATTGACATGCTACAGCCTTCCCATCTCTGCCGTCACATTTCAGTGGCTTCCTCCCTCCCCAGAAGGTATATGAAGGAGGATTTCCACTGTTATTTACATTTGCAAAGTGTATTTTTTGCCAGAACTTTGGTGAATTATGTCCAGAAACTCCAGGAATAAAAGATAGGTGCTTCCTTACTCCACATCACGTCTCTAATGTCTTACACTAAAACAACCCAGGGTATTTTTGTCTTTGTCCCACGACAGCTAGCATTGGCACTCCTTGTCTGCATAAAAAATACGGCATAATCCAGATTAAATATAAGGCATGGGTAAATCAGGGTCAGCAAATGGAACAGGTTTAAAAAGACAGAATTTTTGGTTGCAACTCATCATGCAGAAAGAATTTTTGGCTAATTTGGCTAACTGGCATTAGTCTTTAGAAGAGCAGAACAGTTGCAGTAAGTGTATGTTTTGGAAGGAAAACTCAAGCTGTTGAGAAATGGTGTATTTGGTTTGCTTAAACTCCCTGCCATAGCTTGAAATTCTATTCCATTTTGTGTAAATAGTGAGGGGTTTATAGATAGGCTTTTTTCAGCCATGATGCAAGTGAAGAACACTGGTGTGGATTCCAAAGTGAGGTAAATTGCGGTGAGTTATT
The DNA here is from genome assembly GCA_013396955.1 of Regulus satrapa. NCBI lineage: Eukaryota > Metazoa > Chordata > Aves > Passeriformes > Regulidae > Regulus > Regulus satrapa. The sequence goes on from VWZN01019079.1 coordinate 612,563, forward strand.
TTGGCCGAGGATGAGTGAAGCTTGCCCAGACCACATATTCCTTTCATGAAGTGTAAAAGAGGTTACACTGAATAAATAGTTCTGCATGTCAACAAGTAAGGTTTTCAATATAAAAAAGCCAGCTATCAGGAGATACCTAGAACATAAATATGAATTCTCATTTTTAGAGTGTGCCAGACAAATCTTGACCACTGCAGACCTTAAAGCACAGAGGTCTTTACATTCATGCAATTTTTTCTTCCTGTTATTTATGGTTTTTGTATAAAATGGATAGCTTTTTTCAAACTACTTCCATAAGCAGCCAAGTATCATTCCTTATGAAAAGAAAACCTTTTCTTATGAAGAAAAGTCCAGTCCAGCTTTAATGCCAGCATTAGTTTTGATACGCAGCTTCTATTTTTCCTTTGGCCTGGTAGAATTTTTTATTTTTCGTTCTGTTTTGTTTGGGGTTTGGCCTCATCGGCTACAAGTCTGTGCTTTTTGATTTCTCTGGCATCCCTTCAGAAGCTTTCCTCTTTCTGACATCCTGATTTAAAACTCAAATGACAACTATGCTTGCTTTGAGTCTTGCTTACATGAGTCTTGCTCGCTCCTTAAATCACAAACTGATAAATAGCACCGAGTGTGTTCCGAGTCCTGCGTGAAGGATTGAAGGGCCGAAAGGACCTGGGTAAAACTAATTTACACCTCAGGCTGGGAACAGGCAGCAGTTTGACCTCGTGCAAAACCTGATGTCACCTCAGAGCCTTCACATCACCATCCTTCAAAGGAGGTTCGCTGTCACCCGAACGACTGTGCGGCACCGCGGGGAAAACTGGGAATTAACAGCAAATAACTGAGTGAACACTAGCTTGGCTTGCTCTTTTAGGGAACTGCCTGCTGGACCAGCCCAGGAAGCACATGGCGGGCCCCGAGGAGCTGCCGGGGCAGACGTACGACGCTATCCGGCAGTGCAAGCTGGCGTTCGGCGCCGAGTACACCGTGTGCCCCGGCATGGACGTGTGCTCGCGCCTCTGGTGCGCCGTGGTGCGCCAGGGACAGATGGTCTGCCTCACCAAGAAGCTGCCCGCCGTCGAGGGAACCCCCTGTGGCAAGGGAAGGATCTGCCTCCAAGGGAAATGCGTGGACAAAACCAAGAAGAAATACTACTCGGTAAGTTAGCGGCCGTGAGCCCGAGAGGGATTTGAAAAGGCGATTGCTCAGAGGTGCTGATTTTTGTGGGAGCAAAAAGGGCTGTGTGGGAGGCAGATTGAAAGCTGCCTTGTTTTTTTAGCACGTGATTGGAGTGTTGTCGGTGAGGGATGTAGGAAAAATGCTGCTGAGGTTCAGGAAGTGTATTTTCTTCTTTAAAGAAAGCCTTCATTCCTGGAAAACTGGCAACATCCTTTCAGAGGAGCTGGTCTGCCCATTCAGTAAATGACAGTTATCAGGACACAGCTTTCTGACTTGGCACGGAAAGCAAGATAAATCACATCTCCACATTTAACTTACAGTCCTCTTCTGAAAGGCCCCAGGGCCCTAATTGTAATGAAGAAAAAGGCAGATGAAATTAATCCAGAATATAACGTCTGGATCAGGAAAGCTCGTGCTTCCAGTGACAGAGAACCCCCTGTCTAATTTATGCATCTGAAGAATCCCCAGATACATGAAAACTGTCAACTGCACAGTTCAGACACCTAAATTCTCTGGGTAGACAGTAGCCCCTTCTGTTAGACCGACAGAAGAGATGTGGACTTGTAGAGCTTTGTGAAAATATTTGCAAACTACGGGAGCCATTCAAACCAAGCTACAGTCTTTATAACACTTCTAAAATGGATTTCAATACCCTTTTTAGTGAATTTTTATACTTCTACATGATATTACAATACTACAGCCAGTGCAGCAGAGTTGACAACTCCATCTCTTGCCAGTAATTCCAAGCAATACCTACACAATAGGTAGGTATTGCTTGGAATATCTATCACAATACCTATCACAATAGCTGGATTTAATTAATATCAGATTAGCAGTATGGATATATTCTGGGAGTTGGACACCTTAGAGCCAGTTTAAGGGCCTTTTTTGGTAGGAATAGCAAAAAATAAGAGAGCAACCCATGAAACTGTGGGTGTGTTCCATGAAAAGGCTGAGAGTGGCTGAGGAGCAAGGCCCAGCATTGGCTTTGCACCTGCAGTGCAAGTGAGATGTCATCAGCATGCGAATGAAAGATGGGAATTAACTTTGCCGGAAGATAGAAGGATCCCTAAGACCTGTTATCCTTGAGTGGCCAACTGAAGGAATTGCCTTGAGTTGAGGAAAGCATCAGCACTGACGGAGGTAACAACTCCATTCCTGCTTGGATGACAAACTCACCTCCTGCTGTTCTGTGTGTTTTTCAGGCTTCAAGTCATGGCAACTGGGGCTCCTGGGGACCCTGGGGACAGTGCTCCCGTACCTGTGGGGGGGGAGTTCAGTTTGCCTATCGCCACTGCAACAACCCAGCCCCCAGGAACAACGGGAGGTACTGCACAGGCAAGCGGGCCATCTACCGCTCCTGCAATGTCACTCCCTGCCCCGCCAACGGTGAGTGCCTCCTGCCCCAGCCCTCCCTTCACAGGCACTAAATACTGATTATCTGCCCTGAAGTGCACCGCAAAGGCTCACTCTAGCCCTCCCCAGAACGTATTTATCAAGGCAAGACATTCATCGTTAGTACTATATCCTAATTCTTCACCCACGCCTCGCCCTGGATGCTGTAGAGAAAGGAGGCTTGAGCGAAAAAAAGTCAGTCCTCTGAAATGAAACATCATGCAAACTTGAGGCCTTTAATGCTTGTTGGGCCATGGGGAGATTTTCAAGCTAAAACAGGAGAGGGATTGGAAGGCCAGTTCTAAGTAAAGAAGTGGTGTGACATAACTTTAAAATTATGTAGGAAAGAAATTGGAATAATAGATGGACATAATGATATTTGCAGCGTCGTCTGAAATAGCCACTAATGATGTGAATAATTCCACAGCTAAATCCTTTCGACAAGAGCAGTGTGAAGCAAGGAATGGCTATCAGTCTGATGCAAAGGGGGTGAAGACTTTTGTGGAATGGGTCCCCAAGTATGCTGGAGTACTGCCTGGAGACGTCTGCAAGCTCACCTGCCGAGCCAAAGGAACCGGTTATTATGTGGTATTTTCTCAGAAGGTAATGGCAGCTCCAGTCAGGCTTTCATGCTCCAGTCTAGAAGTGTCCCATATTTTAAAAATCTTTCCTTACAACCAGGGAAAAGAAGTTAATCATGTGATTCAAATATTTAACTTTGTGATCAGATGTAATGGTTCAATCCAGTGGTTGTATCTTAGGGCTAGAACTGGCCTCTAAAATTATCTAAGTTTTTCCACATCTCAGTGTGTGAGTGCATGAAGAACATGGGCCTCTCTGCACTAGTTTGTTTTCAGTAGTAGATAAAGGGTTTTCTGCCTGGAGTTTTCTGTCTTTATGGGGTTTTCTGGAGAAGAAGGACTATTAGGAGAAAAGACTTAAGTCTAACCCTGAACTATGTTTAAGGAGTCCAGAGTAACTCCTAAAGAACCAATTGGCGTAGGATAATTAGTGGTACGTATGTGACTTGTCGTCAGTTCGTTTATCAGCTGCAATCCAGACTGAAAGTGAGCTGTCCTTTCTTTTGTCCCTTTGATAAATTTCGTCTGCTTTTTTACCATTAACATTACAGACGCTCAGTCTGATCTCTCAAGAGGGGCGACCTGCTCTGAGTTGGTGACTTAAATAAGGAACTGGGTTTTGCCAGGTGGATCAAAAACCACAAAATTCTGTGGCAGTTTGAACGAAGTTTCCTTTGCTTGCCCAGGTCACTGATGGCACCGAGTGTCGACCCTACAGCAACTCAGTGTGTGTGCGAGGGAAGTGCATCCGAACGGGCTGCGATGGCATCATCGGATCCAAGCTCCAGTATGACAAGTGTGGAGTGTGTGGGGGAGACAACTCCAGCTGCACCAAAATCATGGGAACCTTCACCAAAAAGAGGTACTGATCTCAACAGCAAATGCATCTCGTTGTGCAGATAGTTACTCTGCCTTGTGCCGCTTGCTTTCTGTCTCTAAATGCAATTTGCTTTCAGTGGGGTAAAAAAGACACTTCCTGTAGCTTACTGCACTTTCCAGATGTGCACAGCTGGCTCCTTGCATTACCCTGAAATTGGCAAAGCATCAGCTGACGAAACACTGCATCCAGGTCATTTCTGACCCAAAGTGCCAGTGAAGCAGGTGAGCGTCAACAGGAATAAGGCATAGCAACTCATGGCACTTGCAAATCTTGCTGTGTCAGATGGATTGTGGTTCCTAGAGGACCCAGGAAAAGGAAGAGAGAAGTGAACCAGAAAGTTGCTGGGATCTCAGAACTGTCTGCATCTCTCTGAAATGCTGTATTTCCCACTTGTTGCTGCATTAGCAAGATACACCTTGAGAATGCTTTTTCATCTCATCTGAGTGGCACTGAGGACATCCCACCTGATTTTGTGACACACATTCCTTGTATTCGACCTGCAGAGAAGCTGACAGCTGTAAACACCTTCCTTAGTATCTGAGAGAGATTATATCCAAAAATTCCCCTTTCCCACTGCTGAGTGTGTGTGGAGTTCAGCTGAATAGAGATGAGATACCAGGAGTATAATGGGCTTACTCATGACTGTATCACTCCGTATCTCTTCATGTCCACTGCCATAATATTAATCTCCAGATGGATTTTTTTTTTTTAAGTCACAATATTCACAGCAGTTATCCACGAGCCATTTTTCGCTGACAGTTCACCTTTTAACTGTAATAAAACTAAAAAGGTAAAATAAAAGGAACTCCTGCCATGGTTTTCCCTCACCACACTGAGGGCAGTAGTGTTAGACCAATCTGAAGTAAGTCCTTTCTGCCAACTAATTTTTTCTCTCTTCAGTCCTTAAGATTCATAGAAAATTGGAAATTTTTAATCATTTATACAGATTCCAAGGTCTCAAAAGACTGATCTACACATAGAAACTTCTAGTTGACAATTTCTACTCAGAATCAGTGACTGCATTAAGCATCTTTTATATATGAACTTGATTTTATATCTTCCGAATTCTTACATAGCATGTTGAAAGTTACCAGAAGTTGAAATCCGACTCCTGAAATGATCTTTTATTTCTGTTCATTTCAACAGACTGATTAATAGCAGTCACAAATGGCTTGGAGAGTGAATTTATTCTAAAAATAAACATAGCTAATCTTCTTCCTTATAAACCAGTGATTGCTCACCTAATGATGCCAAAACACCTCTGCCAAAAAGAAAGGCTTTCCAACCAAATTAGTAATTATATAAACCAAATCTTTTCCAATTTGTAAATATTGGGATGTCTGGGAGTGTCTAAATAAAGATGACAGTGGGAGATGTATTTCATATGATTTGGTAACAATTAAGCTCCTCCAGGAAAAGTGTTCGAGAGGCTTCATGAATTTCAGGAAGGCCAGATTTGTATCATAGATACACTTGGAAACTGAGAGATTTATTTTAATTATCCCTGTAAAGTTACCATCCTACTCCTCGAATCATGCCTTTAAGTGTCATGAGACTAGCCAGAGGGTAAAGTTGTGTTCTAATATGATTTTAATTGGACTTGGGACTGCTGATTTATTTTTAGTGGAAAAGTTGTTTGAAGCAGTTCTTCTCTGTGAGTAATGGATGTTAAAATAAACCCTCGATTAAAATAGTGAAATCTTAATTGTCTGTAAACTGTTTTTACAGTTCTCTTTGAAAGGGCAGTGCTGGTAGGAAAATCGTCTTTCCTCCACCGAAAAATGGCAGCTCCTTTGTTGTCATCCACTACAAACTTTAACAATATGTACATTAAATGTACAGGGAAATTTAAATGTACAAGGCAAAACTAGCATTCTCCATTGCAGACAATTGCCATTACAACATTTGTTTGTGCTTTTAAATTTTTTTTTCTTTTAAAGCAGGAAACCAGAATTATCTGGGATATTTGCTTCCTTAGATTTTTTGTTTAAAAAGCTATAAAGCCAAATTATCAGAAGTTGGAAAAGAGGGGAATTAATCTGCACGTGCTTCTCTGTGCACATGGGGCCTTACAGCTCTTCATGCAGACAACTTGAATTCTCCAGGACTTGTAGGCTTGTAGGTTTTGAGCAAATGATTTTGTAACTTTAATGACCTGTTTGAACTGAGTTATTCTGGCAACTTTTGTGTAAAAATATTTGTGCAGTGCTGTAGAGCAGACTCCCCAGCCTGGGATTCACACCATATTCCTCCAGCTTTATGGAGGTGCTAAATCAATGGAGTCTTAAGTCATTGTCCCAAAACTGCTGGAAATAGCAGCACAAATGTTTCATCTGTAACATGTGCAGTCTCTACTTGTGCAGCCAAAAGTTCTCAAAATTAGCAGTCTGTTCTTTAAACAGTCCCAAAGGAGATGCCATCACTTTTAGGTATTTTTAATGTATTTTCTCATTAAACCTTTCAGATGTGAGGTACTTTCAGTGTGGCTTTGTCACCGGTTTAGGAATGAAAACACATCTCCAAAGTCCAGCTGGTAGCTTACAGCCATGTAAAGCCTTTACATTTTTTTCTGTATATCAGTGAAGTTAAAATAAGATACTTGAGATAGTGATAAATTCCAGCACACTTTGCAGGATTTGACTGCTTGTCACTTCTGGTAAAAGAGTTTAATCTCTTCTTCCTAAAACCCAGTTAAGATAGTTCATAAGCAGTAGAGAGCTACGTGAGGGTACAAATGAAACCTTTGGGTGCCCCTCTTATTAGACACTTGACGATTCATCTTTGGCTTTATAAATTTCAAAGTAAACAAATTTTTTCTCGGTGATCAAGACTATTTTTAAATGTTCCCAAGGTACCTCTACCCAGCTGTTCCTCTGCTCGTGCTTTCCTTAATCATCATTATAGCAAAGACAGCAAGAAACAGCTGTAACCAATGCATATCTCATTATCTTTTCCTTGGCAGGCAGCGCGTGCATCGTATTTCATATCTCCCACCCTTTGCTGAAATCTATAAGCTGTCTGTTATTTTTCATTCCTCTGGTATCTGACCCACGTCAAACTGTCCCTAAAGCTACAGATGAAGCAATCTGCAAGAAGTGCAGTAGAAACTTCTTGTAGAATGTGAAGAACAACACACTAGGCCAAGAGTGGTACCTGGTTAAATTAGCCTTAGGGAAAATCCAGGTGGCCTGAACTAAAATGAAGCAAGATGTTGCTGTCCACAGGTTGGACTGAAAGATCTGTTCATGTGGGAAATAGGAAAGGTATAAAACTCCTAAAAGGTTGTGTGAAAGCAAATGATGGAATGGGAGAACACCAGAAAGTAAAAAGTCAGGAAGAACAGGCAGTGATAGAGCTGAGTACAGTGTAAAAGATTAGCTTTAGGAAGATGTTTAAGCAAGATAGTGGAAATCTGTAAGTTTAATAATGAACCTTTTTCCATTGTTTTAAGCTATTTACAAGTAAGCATTGTTCAAAGCAGAGAATATATGCAGCTTTGCTGATTTGCTTAAGAAGATGTCCATAAGCTTTTTGCACTATGCTATTGGCTATAAAGTTTGTAAAAGACCTTGTAAACAAGAGAATTTTGTCTGCTGTGTCTGGGCATGAACTACCAACATCTCTGTAGTCTCTCCCTGTCTCGAGGCTGATGCTGGAAATAAAGATTCACGGAGTACCCACCAGCAGTCCCATTCCGTGCTTATTGTAAATAGTCCTGTAAATATGAGAGAGTTCTGACAGTTCCAGCCTGGTTGATCCTATGATTCTGACTCTTCCTTCTTTCCCTCCCTTCAGCAAGGGCTACACGGACGTGGTGAAGATCCCGGAAGGGGCGACCCACATCAAAGTGCGGCAGTTCAAGAGCAAGGACCAGAGCAGGTTCACGGCCTACCTGGCCCTGAAGAAGAAGAACGGGGAGTACCTGCTCAACGGGAAATACATGATCTCCACCTCGGAAACCATCATCGACATCAACGGCACCGTCATGAACTACAGCGGCTGGAGCCACAAGGACGACTTCCTGCATGCCATGGGCCACTCAGCCACCAAGGAGATCCTGATCGTGCAGATCCTGGCCACGGACCCCACGCAGCCCGTGGACGTGCGCTACAGCTTCTTTGTGCCAAAGAAACAGGGGCAGCTGGCAAACTCTGTTCCCAGCAGCGGCGGCGGCGGCGGCAAAGCGACGGTGCCGGCGGCGCAGCCACGCTGGGTGACGGGGCCCTGGCTCTCCTGCTCTCGAACGTGCGACACGGGCTGGCACACCAGGACTGTCCAGTGCAAGGATGGGCACGGGAAACTGGCCAAGGGATGTCTGCTCTCCCAGAGACCCTCGGCGTTCAAACAGTGCTTGCTGAAGAAGTGCTAACCTGTGGTGGGGACCTTCTTTCGAAGAGGTTTGAGTCGGCCGTCGTTGGCGTGCTGGTGTCAGGTCTGCCCAGACAGAGAGAAGCAAAGGCTTCGGTGTACTTGCGTTCAGTCTCTAATTATGGGCAGAATCTGCCTGTTTGGACCAAATGAAGATGTGCACTGCTTTAAATAATAGTAGGGTGGTCTTAATATGTCAAAGAAAGTAAGCATTAAAGTTGTTATAAGCCCTCTGTGTCTGCAAAAATGTAAAATAAAATAATGCAAAAGAAGAAAAACTAGTGAATGGAGGATCCTGGGATATTTGAAGGTTACAGAATCATCTCCCCCTTTTCACCTACCTCTACTACAGTATGTGCTTAGGAAACATCACGTTGTCCCCGTGATCTCACAGTAGCTTCTTTTATACTGTTTTGTAAATATCTTTCATTTGGTATATCACTTTATATCACTTCCTTCTATTAAAGAAAGCAAAAGATAAACTACATAAGCAGAATAATTGACCAAAGTATATCTGCAGCCCTGGTGGATTTGGTCCATCCTTCAGAAAGGGCCACAGATGTTTTACTGGAAAATGAAGAGCTTGCTGCTGGTTTTAAAAAGTGATACCTTTTGGTTTGACAAAAGGAAATATGTTTTTGTGGTAGGAATTTCCTGACAGCATGTCATTAATGTCTGACAAATCCTGTGTTTCCACCCCAAAACTCTCAGGAGGAGCCTTGCAGCAGCTTGCAGAGCAGGGAACAACCCCACATTGCTCCAACAGCAGGAGCATCAGCAGCTCCTGCCCGTGTGTGTGTGTCAGGCACACAGGGGGGAAGGAGGAGCTGGCTGCCAGGAGGAGTTTGTGTACACTGTGCTTATAAAAACCTCCCTGGCTCCAGCTGTGTCACAGCCTGGGCTCCTCCTTGTCACTGAACAAGAGCAGCTCCTCTCCACGAAACAAAGGCATACTGTACTTTGTAGAAAACTAGTTAGAGAACCAAAACTTACAGGTGAGGTAATCGAGTGTCTTCTAACTCAGATATTCTGAGGCTGTGCTCAGCTGCTTTCTCTGGTATTTTCTCTATGGCTTCCACCTTGAATTAACAATGTGTAATGTACCTACATCTTTTCAAGAGGTTATCAAGGTCAAAAAAACACAGCAAGCAGTTAATATTTTATCACTGTTTTGTCCATTGTGTCTAACTCTGGTATTCATCTTACCAGCAAAAGTTTGTAACTATTTGTCTTTTTTTTTTTTTATTGTTTTGTGTGTGTTTTGGGGTTATTTTGAAGCTATAGAAGGCATTCATGTTTTGTATATCTACCACATTTGGGAGGAAGAGGGGTCACTAAGAAGTCAAACCACATCAGGATGTGGAGGACTTGTCCAATATCAATAAGACTGTTTCCACAGCACAGGCAGTAGCTGGTAACAGTTTTCCTTGGCAGCAATTCCTGAATCCTGTTATTGTCTCGTGGAAGTTCTGTGACTGAGGATGGGCATTTCACCTTGTGCAGGTGGAGGCCTGGTAAAATTGCTCTCTTTAATATCAGCAGGATTTGAATTAGAAACTAGGATAACAGGTACCAAAAAACATGGTAAAAAAACACGGATTAACCCCATCTTTTACTCCTGTGTTCATCCGCACAGGAGAGTAGGAGACTGCAGGATTTTCAGAGAAGCCTCAGCTGTAAGTCAGTGGTACTTGAGCACTGAAACACCTCAGGCTCTTCTGAAAATCACAGACATGAAATCAGCAGGGAAAACTTGCTGGAGTGTGGAGCAAGAAGGGCAGGTCTGACTCCAGGCTGACACAAACATGTTTTTGCAACTGTGGCATGTTTATGTGAACTCTTAAAAATCATGTGATGATTTCAAAACAGCATAGAGTTGCTACATCTACAACTGTGAAATCTGGAGAAGGATCTGGTTTTTTACCCTGTTTTAAATAAACAGTACCAAGGGCAGGGCCTCCTCCTCTGTTAAATGGGTTGCCAACAAATGTTATTAATCAGCTTTCAAAAATGGTGTAGCCTTCTATTCAGGAGTAGACCCTGTGCAAAACTGTGGAGCTTGAGGAATACTCCCCCCTTTATTCTTGATCCCAATCTAAGAACTGAGATCAAGGCTCAGAAAATTTGCAGAGTGCTGGAAAGTAAACATTTATGCCTCCTCGGCCTGTTAAAATAAGATCACTTTGAAATGCCTGATTTTTACTTCCAAGTAATCTAATTTTGATGCTTGTATATGCATTACACATGTCCTAGAACCTCTCCAAAAAGTCCATAACAAATAGAAACCATCATGAGAGGAAAAATCCGGAGATTTAATGTGTCTAAGCATAGACAACATTTCTCAGCATACAGCTGTTGCATTAAGTGGTGTTTGTGTTCTGTCATAATAGAGGCAGAATGTGTGAGTATTTGTGTTTGCATCATGGTAATAATTTATTATATATTCAGCAGGCTGAGTAAAGCTTTTGGATGCTATCTAGGCGTGCCATATGCGGTTATAAATTCAGAGCTTCCTCAGTTCAGGAGTGTCTTTTCAAAATGAAAGAATTTACTTGGAAATAAATAGGAGAACAAACCACTGCAGTGATTTTCACCGTGTAGCAATGAAACAAATTAACACAAGCAAAGATGTGAGGGGGCAAAGGGGACAGACCAAGGCAGGACCCTAAAAGGGTCAGATAAAGGGTAGGTCAACACTTGCGTTTTCAAGTGTTCCTAAATCCAAGTCCAGTTCCAAATCGAGCCTGTGGCAGTCGTGGCTGTGCCCTGTACCTGATGAATGAAGAATTGGTGCAGGGTCTGTTCTCAGCTGAATTCTCTGTCACTCCCACTGTGACATCACTGTTTACATTTCCACCCAATGTTGCACAGCTGGATTCGTGAAATGCGCCGAGGGATGGAAACCTGGGTTCTGCTCTTGGCACAGCCAGGAACAATCTCAGTGTTCAGTTCACTCTGACTTTGGGACACGCTTCCAGTGCCCTTAGTTGAATTTGGACCCCTGAGTATCGGTGGGGTTTACAGCATCTGCTTTTCAAGTAGGCTGTTCTCATTAGGAAAAAGCCTGGCATCTTTGGTTTGACTGTGTACAAGAAATTAAGTTCAGCTGCCCTCCTGTGGAAACAGTTTTATCACAAGGGGAAGAGGGAATAATCTTGTGGATTAATAACAACTGTTTAAAAAAAAAAAAAAGCAACACAGCACTGAAAAAAATAAAGTAATTTATTGTTTTTACAACTGGTATGTGAACGGATGTAATGAATTTATTTATTCTTATTTAACAAAATACCAATTGTGCAAATTCTATATTTAAAATGTTTTGCTGTCGTCTCCGTCTCTCTTTCTGGCTCTCTTTTAATTTATGCTTTGGATTTGTGTTGAAAGTACGCCTTGTGAGTTTACATAATATATGGCACTGGTCATTTTTTGTATGATTTTATTTAGAAGACTTTCTGCATGGAACAGGAGTATATGTGTATACACATGTATAGATGTATATTCTTTTTCTGTGGCCACCTTTTCCTTACAGAAGTTGTGGCTTTTTCATTTGATGACACCTAGTGCTCCAAGCTCCTGGTTACACTTCAAAAAGCTCTTAACAAGCAAGTCCCAAAGGCCTGCAGACCAAAAAAAGCCCTGTAAGGGCTCCTGATGAAGTCAGAAGATAGATTTGTGTATCGAAGGCAGGTCCAGTTCATGCCCTCGGTGATTGACCCCCAAAGCTGAACCTAGCCCTTGCTGAAACTGTAGCAGAATTTCACTAACTGGTTGTCCCCTCCAAGGGAGTGAAGTTCCTCCGAGTTCCCGGCACTCCTCTCTCATGCAGTTTTTTATGTTTAAGTGACAACACGAAAGAGAAGGCTCCTGGGTGTCTCTTTATAAAATAGCTTGTTAAACATATGATTCGGTTTCTGAGGATGGAACCATTAAAGAAGCTGGTTTTCCCATGTTATCGCTGTTTATATACATATATAAATATGTATATATGGCTATAAAAAGTCAAAAGCCCAACTTGGAAGGCTTTGCAATGTTTTACTTAATTGTATTTCAGCTCTTTGCACCACATCAGGCCAAGTTAGGTGAAAAATAAACAAAAAACAACAACAAAGCATGTTTCCATGAGACTAATACCTGCCTGCTTCCACTTTTCTTCCAATTCAACTAGTGCAGACCTCAAGAGACCAAGAATTTGGTGTAGTGTGAGAGGAAAAATGTGATGTGAACAAAGCTCCAGCTTTTCTGCAGTCAGTTATTTCCCCGTACAAATGCCTCTGCAAGGGCAGCACTTCAGACTGCACATAAACAGTTCCAAACTGCTGGAAGTCACCTTGCTCCCCAGTGCCCATGTCCACCTGAGGGAAATCGCAGCTCAGCCTCTCTTCTGCCACCCAAGGGCAGGGTCAGCCACGAGGCTTTAGGGAATTAAGGGATGGCCAGTGGGTGATGCTTCCTCTCTCAAGGCGCAGTCCGAAATAACAGGGAGTACAAGCCTGGGCTCTGATGATCTGAAGGGCAGGCTTTGAACAGGGTTTCATTATTAATTGTGGGCTTTCAGCACTATGTTCAGGGGAGTGTTTCTCCTCATGCCACGCTGTTGTCGCTGAGGAAGTGGAGCCTATAGCAAGAGGCAAAATTAGATTCTCTGGGCATAGGCTGGAATTTTCAGGAGAAAAAAAAAAACCAGTTACACGGTTTGGAGGCTTTTTACCTTTTTTCCCTTAAGTAATTCGATTTTCATAGAGCTGCCCGAGTGCCTCACTGAATTCATACCTGGCACGTGCAACATCTTCAAGGGTTTGTTTGGGTTTTTTTTTCCTGTGGATGCCCTTATACTTTACTTGTATAGTAAAGCTAGTTCAGTTCTGGTTTCAAATAGCATTGTAAATGCAGATACTTCTGGTTTATTACACACACCAGCAATGTCTCTTAATGTGAGAGAGATTACTGGATCCTCAGCTGGCACCCTAGAAGGTCCTTTGGGGCTTAGAAGGTTTAACCACAAGCACAAGTTTTCAATGATAAAATTTGAAAAGCCCTAAAAACAGGTGAGTGGTGTAAGAGCTTCTCCCCATACCAAACATGCCAACATCATCCCACTGCTCTGTGCTCTGTGAGTCACAGCACAAAACTCACAGCATCCTTTGACCTGGAAGGTGTCTGTGGAGGCTCAGTCAGTGAAAGGACAGTAAAATCCCCTCCACAAACATCAGCCTGGTGCAGACCATGCTCAGACACCCGTGGCAAAGTGCAGGTGCATATTCTGTGTGTGTGCTTGGGTATGTGATTACTCGGGTCTCCAGAACCCCACTCACAGGGGAAAAAATAGTTACACTGGGTTTAGTAATACCTACATAAATTTAGAGTTACTTCATGGCATCATTCAGCTTTGCTGGAGGTGCTTCAGACTTAGACCATTGTGACAGCAGCGTTTTTTCTTTATTTATAGTAACTGGTTTGCACAATTTATCATGTGAACTGTGAAATCTGCAAATAGATTATCTTACGAAACATAGTGGCAGGCTACAAGCATTGTTCAAATCCTGTCAGGTACAGGAAATTATGTGCCGAATTAAGTAAATTGGAGACAAGGTATAAATCTGTAGAGCAGTAAATTTAACTTCTGTTGCCAGGTCATCTGCTTAACATCAGATAAGAGAACACGAACAAGGCAAGATTAAGGAGAAAAATCTTGGGTTTGGGTTTGCTTAGTTTACTTCACGTGCCTCTTTGTGCACTGTTGGTGTCAGCTTATTGTGGGAAGTCACTGTCACCTGGCTGAAATACCAGTACCCTTTCAGAAGCCAAGATGTGTCACAGGACTTATTTTTCATCCTAGTCTATGTCTAATCAGAAGGAGTTAATATTTTTAGAGCACCACTGTGTCAGCCAGTTTTCATCATAAAAGTAAGTTATGCAAAATATAAATTCATTTGAGGTGAACTGTGCAAGGTCTACACTGTAAAATGACACACAGAAGGCCAATACTTTGTTTTGTAAACTATTACATATGTGTAATTTACCAGCTGTAATCTTAAAACACTTGACTCTGTGATTTCAGTAAAAGTAATAAATACAAAAATGTATCGTAGGTCCAAAATATTTGTTTATATGGTATATTTGGGGGCCTCTGCTTGCTCTTTGTGCCCCACTGCAGGCAGATGTGCATAGAGATCTTGAGCATAAATTTAAGACATAAATATTCTTTCTATATGTGAACACTGTGTTTTAGTTGGGGTGGGGTGGAGTTCTAAAGTGTTTGGGGGTGTTGAGAAACAGCAGGAAAGTGCAGAAGGTGATGTTTGTTGTAAGATTCATCATCATCCATCTAAACCAATCTCAGAGCAATAAAGACCTGCCAGAAGGGATGGTGTGGGTGCACTCTGTGTGCTGAGGTGGTGGCACAGAAAGGTCAGGTTTTTTGGGGAGACAGAGCTGCAGATACTGCAGTTGAAGTGGGGCTCTTCAGAGGCACTATTATAAAGATCCATTTTTCTAATAGAACCTTATAGTTTATTTTTCATGCTGATTTCTCACTTAACCTTTCACATTCTACACTATTTTGGGAGTTTTTCTTATTCCCAAAAATGGTGTTTTCCATGAAGATATTCTTCCCAAAAGTAAAAGCAAACACATTCTGTCTAAATCTAACTCCACGTGTATGTCTAATCTATTGATTGCTGGCATTTTTAATGAATTTGGGATTTTGCCTTATATTACCTTGGAGGTTTTGCTTCCTTACAAATTGTGAATGAAATTGGTTTTTATTTACAGAAAACAGTTATATATATGCCTAGAACAGCTTTTCTTCCTAGGCTGTTAAACAATGGCAGTGCAGCTTTACAGAGCTGTCAGAACGTACAGAGGGACCCAAGCTCCTTACAAAAAAGTCTTATCGCCACAGGGATACATCAGTGCCTCCTCCACAGCTCTGCATAACAAGCTGCAATGTCACTGTGATCATGGCAGGTCCTGTCTTCCCAAAATTCCATTTTGATTTCCCACTTTGGAGTTCGCAGTAGCTCAGAGAAAGCCATTAAATCCATTGGTGCACAAATCAAACGCAGCAGACACAGCATTACAGACTTTCCCAAATGTCCAATGCTGCCATAATCCCATTACTGTGCAGGGACTGCTCTGTATCAGGAAGGTGAACTCATTCCCTCATAATGCATTTTCCATCTCATCATATTGTGACATCTCACCTCTTTAGAAACTATCTGTAATTACATGTGAGGAGGGAGATCTTTATTCCCAAGATTCTCAACTTCTAGACCCAAATCTCATTTTTAGGTGAGGATGCAAGATGGATTTAATCCAATTTCAGTGTTCTAGCCAAAGCAATTTTTTTTTTTTTTTTTTTTTGAAAAAAAACCAAAAACAAACATAAACCAACCAAACAAAAAATAATCAGTTTTGGAAACCTCTGAGTACATCCAGTAATCAAACTGAATAATGTACAAATATTTCCACACTGCTTATGCTGTTACCTTATTCTCCAGTACTTTGTAAAGTTTAAAGCAATAAATCCATCATACTTAGACCCCTTACCATTCGAAGCTGACCCAAGGACAGGGTTGACAAGTAAGTGCATGGGAAAAATCATTTAACAAAAGCCAAAGAAAAAATATTATTTTCCACGCTTGGACGGCCAGGGCAGCAATCTCTTTGCTTTCCCTTGATTATTCTGGGGGAATAAAAACCACATCTAAGTGAAAACTCACAATTTTTTTAAGCAGCTGCTCAAGAAGGCTTTGTTGTAGCAATCTAAGGTTGAGCTTATTAAAACAGCCATTTTGGCCATTGCCACTGTAGTGACTGCTCCAAGTGTTAATAAAGAGATACAGTGAGACAAGGAAGTTGGATGAAATTCTGGTACACGTAGGTGTGGGAAGAAAGAAGGGTGAAGAGCCCTTACTCTTTCTGAGGTTTAAGCTGCTGGGTAGCAGGTGCTGTGCCCTCTCCCGATGGGATGCATCTCATGCCCACGGAACATTTTGCTTGTCAGCAAAGGCCAAATGCCCCGCAGAGCTTTGCAGATATGAATTCTGCCCTAGTAACTGCCTAAGTGTGTTAGCACATATGTGTTAGTGCACATAATCTAGATTGGGGAGGGGGGGGAAAGGTGCAAATTGCACCTGCCTGGCAGTGCAGCAGAGAGGGCCATTGGAAAGCAACCCTGTAAAACCAGAGAGGAACATCACCATGATGCCTTAAGTTTTAGCTTTCATATTTTCCAGATTTTATTCTGCATTGGTATGTAACTCTGAACTTCACATAAAGTGTTAGCAAGTTCTCTTCAAGGTTTAGTTAGGCAAAACAATCCTTTTCCAGCCCCAGAACCAAGGACACCGGTGCAGCTTTGGGCCCAAAAAGTGCAAACAACAGCAAACTGAGGAGAGCAATCTGGGAGGGTGGGACTTCATAACCTGTAATTGGATGGTTAAGCCCAATAAGAAAATGGACCAAAACTTATAAAAGTGTGAAAACGTGACTCGAAGTCCATCTTGGGTGGAGCCACAGCCAGGCTCTTCAAAGAGCATCTTTTGAAGGCCTTTTTAATAAATCCCTGCTTTATTCCTCTAACACTGTCTAGCCTGTGTTCCGGGGAGCCTCTCCAGGCATCCCCAGGCCGGTCCTGTCGTGCCCCAGAGCATTGGGGAACTCACATCTTGAAATAGTTGAGAGCTGGCAGCAGGCCACCCGTGCAACGGCCGAGATGGCAGCTGCCCAACAAACAGCCCTAGCTACCTAGTAAAGGTGGTCTGTAACTAAAGAGGAACAAAAATGACACTGGAAACTTTCCGAGAGCACTTTAAAGTGGTTGATTTGAGGCCGGGCCCTGCCCACTGGAAGCGGGCCTTTGCCGAAGGCCTCGCTGTGCTGGGCCGGGTTTTGTCCAGAACAAACAGCGCTGGGCGCATTCTGTGTGGGCTGGGAGGAATGTTTTCTCACTGATATTTATGTGGCATGCCAAGATCTAACAGCCATCCAGAGGGGGGTTTGGGGCCAATATTTCATTTTAAATCCACGCTGCACGCAGAGGAAGGAAAGCAACATGCATTGGCATTGCTTGTGAGGGGCAATCCAAGCGGCAGAGCCGAGACAGACTCCGTATGGCGAACCAGAGATAGAGGTTGTTTCGACAGGAATTTGAGCTATGAAAGGATTTAAGGGGAAATTATCAACCAGTCTGGCATTCAGATGCCAAAATACACAGGCAGGTTTGGCTGCACAGGCTCGTTGTAATGCTCCTCAGCTTGGTTTCAGAGGGAGAAGGGAAGTGGCAGGACCTGGCTGTGGAAACCTCAGCCTCTCCATGCACGTAGGGAATAAAAAATCTCCATCACAACACCGCCCCTTTGTCAGGATCAAATCAAACTATGAAGCATTCTATATGAAGAACTTTTCCTGCCAGGAACAGAAGGAAGAACCAAAGGGTGCTTTGCTACCCTCTCCATTAGAATATTTAGTATTTTAGGATGAGTTTGTTGTGCATTTTTGGCTGTTTTTTTCCCCCAAAAATAGGCCAGGTAGAGATGAAGCCAGAACCGAAGGCAAGTTGTGATGTTGCTGTGGAACAGCTTTGCCTCCAGAAGGTCTCTGCCTGCCTCAGCCTGCTCAAGGCTTTCCCAGTAGGGCTCCAGTCTCCAGTCTCAGTCTCTCTCCTCTTCCCCAGAGCCCACACCTTCTACCCCCGGAGCCATTTCCTTTGGCTGCATCCATAAAGTGTATTTAAATCATCACCTGGTTTGCTTTCAGAGCTGGTCAGGTTTCTAGAAATATGGAAAAGAGGATGTCTAATACCAAGTAGATTAGGGGGGGAAAAAAAAACCACATCAGGAAAAAAAAATAAATTAGGAGGTGTAGTTATTTCTCATTTACAACTACAAAAAAAGAAGAAGAAGGGGACAGCTCCAAGAAGGAACAGTATCTAAGAACTGTATCTTTTCTCTCTGGAATCTGGATTCTAGCCATAACCAGGGAGGAAAACTCAGGGAGTTCATTTACATCTCACAGAACTCAATATCTTGGGCTAAGCTTTAAAAAGCAGAACAGCTAAAATAAGAGAATAGAGCAGTGATAAAGGAAAAAAACACTTTCATTTTCAATTAGATACAGCTAGGAGGGAGAATTAACTAAGAAGGGAGCCCAAGAAATTTAGGAGAATTTCATACAAGGTTAAACCTAACAGATAAATATAAGGGAAAAAAATTATTTCAAATGGGTAAATATGGATTTCCATTAGAAGCAGTAGCTGAAGAATTCATAGCCCATTTTTTATGAGAACATGGATATTGTTACTAAAAACCTGAAGGCTGCAGCCCAGATGGGTCTAACATTTTAAGCCTTTTTAAAGCCTAGTTGATTTATTTAATTAGATATTCCAGGAAGCTTCTACTCCTGCAAGGAAACAATGGTAGCTGCTATATGCATTACAACTCATGAAGGGCTGGGAGTGAATCAGTCACTTCTGATCTACCTCTGAACTTAACACTGGCTTTCAGAGCAAAGGGTTAGCAGGGAGAAACAGAATTTCTTTGTACACCTGCTCAGGCCAGGAAGATGCTCCTCAGAGACACAGGATTTAGGCATCAGCTTGATTAACAAGATTAACCCCAAGGGCTCTTGGCTAAAAGGAAAAGCCTAGCACCAGGGTGAGGGTCCCCACTGGAGGTGCATCATGACCATGGGTTGCAAAGGATCCCTGAGGGACGATGTAGATGCTGAGCCCAGAAATGTGTGAGGATGAAGGGATAAATCCTGCCTGGGAGCCAGCCCTTGAGTAGGGGTGTGAGGCCAGTTCACCTGACTTGGTCCTGTGAGTAAATCATTTGGGACACAGCTCAAAGCACTGCAGGGAAGTAGCTGGAGTACCACAAAAACTACATTGGTGTCTATATGGCAACAGACAGAGGTTATTTTAGCAGTGTGAAATGTTTTTGGATTCCAGCAGCATGCAAACAGTGCCAGAGTAATTTGCCAGTGACAATAATGTGTGGTGTAATGCTGAGGATAAAAAGCCTTCAGCTGGGTTTGACCCAGTATAAACCATCCCTGCATTCTACTACAGTTGTTTGCAGTGTTTATCAATTATATCTGGGCTTTTTATCTGGGTAGTATCCATCACTTTAATAGAGATAAATATTAAATTATGTCTACAATTAGATTTATGCTTAAAATGTAACTTTTCTTTCTAAATCATCCACTGAATTTGTAAATCCCATCCTTAAAGCTTTTGAAAAACATACTCTTTTTTTACTCTGCTATTTAACACCAGAATGTGGCTCCAGCCAAAACCTGAAATCCCACGCAAGGCAGATTATGTTCAGCTCTCTGGCTGGCTGTGTATTTTCCTCTTCTATGTACCTTACAAGCCAAAGCCTGAATTTAGCCCTAAAAGCATATCCTGAGCATACACTCAGGAGACCACATTCAGGATCCTGCCACCCGTCATAGTGAACTGATGGATTCTACCAGGATTGGTAGTAAAACCATCATTTCAAAAATGGCTCTTTACTTAAAGCCTTTTTTTTTTTTAATGGTATAGTAGTTATGGCAACTGCTTCCTGCCACCTCTGCTGCCAAAAGCCACAATCCATCCATGAAAAAAGAGCTTCTCCATCCAAACACATTTTTCAGTGGACAGCAGCATTCCCTGGCTGAAGCACACTCTTCCCTTCCTTTCTGCCAAACAAAATGTGTAATAAATGTGAGCTAAGAGTGAGGAATTAAGTGAACTCCTTACAAATGACTTTGTATTTTTACACATACATGCAAGAGACAAGAAATAAGAACACCTCTCAGAGAGGGTTGAGGGGGAGAAAAGGGTAGTGAACCCCCAGGGCTGTTCAATGAAAGAAAATGTTTTCCTTTCTTAGAACACATTTGGAATTCAAACTCTTAAAACTCTTGGCATAATACTAATTAAAAAATTGGTGAGTTATTTCCCCTTTTCCCTTCATTTTATTCTACCTTTGAGGTCAGTAGCAGGATTTCTCAAGTCTGAGGTATTTCCTGCACCATGATCAAAGTTTGCTGTATGAATTTGAAAAGAAAATGTTACTATTCTTTGCTAGTCCCATAACTCTGTTTCTGTGAGCAGTTCAGGTCTTGACACAAAATAAGGCTTAAATTTCATGTTTGACAACATGGTTTTAGAAAAGCTTTACAATTGATTTTATAGGCTGTATTAATAACTGTTATTTTCCCTCCCTAGGTGTAATTCCAATGCAGAGCTATGTGGATCTTGCTTGCCTTTCCCTTGCTTTGTCGGCTGTGACCTTTCAGCACTCAGTAAAATAATTAGTACATTTTCCAGCAGATAGCTGGATGTTTTCATGCCCTCTTATTATGGGAAAACATTGTAACAGAGCACTGGAGCAAACAGCTCAATGTGCTGTTCTTTCAAGCAAATTAATTTAAATTTTCAGGAATGTCAAAACTTGGGGAATCAAGAATGAGCAGCTACGTATAAAGCAGGAACTCTCTAATACAGACTGAATTTGGAAGTTTTCTCAAAATACACCACAACCATGATGTTTCAAGTCCCTTGAAAATTTTTTGCTGCCTGTGAGAAGATAAGGCATGAGTTCCAGGTCTAATTAGGCATTGCACGCATTGGGGTCATTAATGATTTCCACCACAGTAGCTTCAGCCGAGGAGATATTTTGCAAACAAATGGCAGAAGCACAGTGTGGACACCCAAACACACATGCTGTACACAAGCTGGAAATGAAAGGGAATAGATAGAAGGAAAGGTAACAGCAGAAACACAGATCCAACCCAAAATTTGAGGTCAATATTATCAGCTTTACTTCCAGGTTAAGTAACACATTGCAGCAACAGGAGAACCAAGAGAAAGAAGAGAGAAGGCAAAGCTCAAACATATAATGCCATGAAATATATTGATGATTGCATTTCCACGGATTGACAGATTAATTCATTGCTTGGATTTTCTCCCAAGGAAGTAATTCTGGGTTGATCCAGGCATAGCCTAGCTAAAAGATAGTGTTGCCATTCAAAGCCTAATCCTAATCAAATATCCCCAAGCTCCCCTTAACTGTGAGGCTGAGCTGCAAGATTTCAGCATTCGTCTAGGCTTGCATAGGTCAAATGAAGTGGTGACAAATAGGCACCAGAAGATATCCTTCTCCCTGTTTCCCTGCTGAAGTAACTGGAAGACATAAAAGTCATAATTATCCTGGTTTAAGTCACACAGTGAGCAGAACCACAGCCAGGAATGTACCGTGGGCTTCTAAGCTCCAAAATAGTGATAGAAAACAACTGTTCCTCTGTTACCAGGATTTTTTACAGCTGCTTTCAGCATCAGGTTTACATTCGCAGTTACTTTTTCATTCCAGCCACCTCTTGCAGCTGCATCCACAGAAGCAGCTCCACATTGCAGACAGGAGCACTGGCCCTGCCTACAGCACCTTTAATTAGCCAGGCCAGGTACCTTTGCTAATTGACAGAGAATCCCAGAATCACTGAGGTTGGAAAAGACCTCCAAGGCCACCGAGTCCAAGCTGTGTCTGTCCCCAGCTCAGCACTGGGTGCCACCTCCAAGGAATTCCTTGGACACCTGCAGGGTGTCACCTCCAAGGAATTCCTTGGACACCTGCACTCCCAACCTCCCTGGGCAGTCCCTGCCAGTGCATGAGCACCCTTTCCATGGAGAAATTCCTGCTGATGTCCAACCTGGTCCATCCTGAGGCTGTTCCCTCTCCTTCTGTCCCTGTTCCCTGGAGCAGAGCCTGACCCCCCCAGCTGTCCCATCCTGTCAGGAGTTGTGCAGCACCACAAGGGCACCCCTGAGCCTCCTTTTCTCCAGCTGAGCCCCTTCTCAGCTCCCTCAGCCCCTCCTGGGGATCCAGCCCCTTCCCAGCTCTGTCCCTTCCCTAGGCACGCCCCAGCCCTGTAATGTCCTTATCCTGAGGGGCCCAGAGCTGCCCAACTTGGCTTCTTCTGCCACTGACTGAGGCTGCACTCTATCCCCTCATCCAGATCATCAATAAAGATAATAAACAGGACTGGAGATATCAAAGAGCCCTGAAAAGCAGGCACCTAAGAGGTACAATGCTTGTGGCTTTTGCCCTCATCTTAGGATCAGATGAAGAGTGCCCCACAGGCTTTTGCTTCTCCCCAGGTCTAGGTCTTTATAGATGGAAAATGCGTCTCCCTTTGACCAGACAAATCCATCCCCAGGCTCAGATTGCTCTACAGGCTGCATTATGGAACAATGGCTGACTTTTCTGGGAGTAGATCTATGAAGACAAACACTGCTGTCATAATTTATTCCAGTGGCACACTGTCTGCCAAGGCTGAATTACACTCCTCTTATTTATTTCTTTTTTAAAGCCTGAATATATAAAACTATTGCAACTGTTTAATGGACCTTCAAGAACGTAAAAAAAAAATATTTGAACACTGGGGAAGGGATTTCTCCCAGGAGTTTTGGATGTGCCTTTGAACGGCGTTTATAGGTGCCTTTTGGATTCAGCAGGGAGAGAATGGGCACTTTGCTCATGCTCTTCTTTTCAGCCTGCAGTGGGTCAGCTGGATTGCACATTCCAAACTTGTGCTCCTTTCCAGTGACAAAGGGACACAGGGTTCAGATAGAGACAGCCACAATGCAGATGGCTGAGGCTGAGTGAGATGAATCTCATCCCAGGTCTCAAAGGGCTCAAAGTGCTTGGGAGCAGTATCCTGTTTCCGAAGAGTTTTCAAGTAAGAACTCAGTTCCAAATGGCCATAATTCTTTCCAAAAATTAACTGGATGAAGGCAGGTTTGTTCTGCAGCATTTTTTTTCACTGAGCTACCATTGTGAGAATTAGTAATGTTCCAGTTCAACCTCTCTCCCTCCCTATCATCCCTCCCCTTGACGTCCTCCAGTTCTTACTTCACTGCAAAGTTATCTTCAAGCCCAAAGTAAGAAACTGTACCTCCTCTCTGCTATAGAAAATATCTGCAGTGCATTCAAATCCCCTCAGAAGGTGAAGGTTGTGATCATTGTCAGAAAAATGCTTTGCTTACCTACCCCTACCCAAAATATATTCCTGCCGAGTGACCTAATTTTTATGCTGCAACTTATTTTCAGAATTTTTTTTTATTATTTTAATTAAAATATGAAGTTGCTTCAAATCAAATTAGGAAGGCCTTGGAGAAAATGCGCAAGTATTTGCTTCACTTGGCCTTGATGCACAACAACAAAATTTTAACTACAGAGCTTTTAGAGTCAATTATTGAATTAGATATTTGCAGCAGTTATTAGAACTCAGTATCCCTCTTGCACATCCAATATTGGCAAGCCTTTAGCCTCAAGGAGCTAGGACTGCGAGATCCAAAATGTGACCATGAAATACACAGAGGCTTTGACTGGTCTGCATTGTGCAGAATCTCTGTGTGAGGAGCTCTTGTTGCTGTGCTACCAGCACAAAGGGAACCCAGCTCCTCACCCATTGCTCTGCGTGTCCTTCCACTATCTCTCCTCCTTTGCCTTCTTTGCTCCATGGTGAATAAACGGGATCGAGCCAGCTGCTGCTTTCATGTCTGTGCAGTTTTTCGGCAGGTGGCACTTCGTTCTCCTGAATGTGCTCCAGTTCATTCCCTGAAGAAAACTCCAAGTTTCTTATTCTGATTATAACCAAGTAGTTAGGCGGTAAGAAAGGCAGAAGTGAGTGAATTACTGAACTCATGGAGGGGACAAGCTTTGGAACAACTGGTGCAAATTTTTGTGTCTTGCTCCTGGGAAGCTTCTTTTTATCCTCCTACTTTAGCTGTAATTTTACAGGCAACCACATTCAAAAGAGGAGCCTCATAAAAAGGGGAGTCAAATATTTGTGGAAGGTGTTGGATCTCTCAACTTCTTTTGCTACCCAAATGATTTCTGCTCCAAGCAAAGGTGGTGCTCAGTGTTCTTTCATTTGTATCATTTATTATTAACATGTATTTGATTAAAATCATGAAACTGAAGTAATTGTAGAAAATTACTCCCACAGGATGTGAGGATTCCTCCTCTAGTATTTTCTGTGAAGACTCTCATCTTTATGGTTTGGTATATATTAGAGGCCACTTCTGAGATTTTAGAGGTTATAAATATGAAAGGGATGGTTTTTCCCTCCTTCAGTATTGCATCATAAAATGAAAAGTGACTAGCAAAAACATGTCTTATTCTTCCTACTGCAGAAAATAAGCTAAGTTTAAAATCAAAATGATCAGCCCTACCCATTAAAAAAGGGAGTGAAAATCAGCTCCTTGCTAGCACTTGTCATTCCATGTTGCTCCATGGGCTTTGGTGGGGTGGCTCCACATTGCACCCACATAAATAAAAATACCTCGGGCCCAATAACCACAGCTTTATAAAGGTCAATGTACAGCTTCTAAAGAAACAAATATTTTAAATGCAGTGCCTAACTCCTGGGTAATTATAACCCATTTTCACAGCTCACCAAATGTCACATTGTCATGTTTACAAAAACACAAATGCTTTCATGTGGGCCTAGGAAAGTCATATTTGCAATGCAAAGTTTACCTGCTTATATAAAAGTCTCCCTAGTTTTCCTGTTGGTCTAACATAGAATTATCTAAAATGATTCCTGCTTTTGCACACAAAATTACAGAATAAAGCTAGCGAGCTATTTCTGAGTATTATTAGCAAATTTTGTGTGTGGGGGTGCCTGTGAGCAGGACTGAAGGCTGTTTAGTGCCATCTTTTGGGTGGTCCTAACACTACAGAGCAGCTTAATCAAAGCAATTCTAGATTTGCCACCATTTCTGTGCCTTGCAAGCCACGTGTTACTCGTTTCTAGAGAGTGTGGGGATGACAAAAACTCAAAAGGAGCAGGAATTGCTGAGAGTGTTTCTATGCTGCATGAAGAACCATCCCCTCCAGCCCTTTCTTAGCACACAAATCCCCAAATCCCCAGCAGCAAAATATTTTCCTATTTAGAAACACTGGGGTTTTTTCCAGCTTTGGCCAATGTTCATGCTATTTTATAAGATAATTATCTATGTATTCAGTCACACCCTATAGCACCAAATATCTTTCTCCTGCCTCTCAATGTAAGCTTGACAATAAACTCACTAATTTAATTGCTTATCTTCTGTCTTTATTCAATATTCCTTGCTAGCCCTAAAAGTAGATCTATGTCAAAACCAGAAAAAAACCCAAGCATTCAAAACCCCAAGTTAACACCTGCTCTGACAACGCAGAATTAAAAGTGCATATAAAAGATTGCCCTCATGGTACCTGGTGCATG
The DNA here is from genome assembly GCA_013396955.1 of Regulus satrapa. Taxonomy (NCBI): domain Eukaryota; kingdom Metazoa; phylum Chordata; class Aves; order Passeriformes; family Regulidae; genus Regulus; species Regulus satrapa. The sequence goes on from VWZN01019079.1 coordinate 638,219, forward strand.
ATAATTACAAAACCTAGTCATAAACCAATGTTTTTAATAGGCTTTAAAATAGGATTGGATTACAATGTCCCTTTGAAAAGGCTGGTGGTCAACAAATACCACCTTAGGCAAGAAGAAATTGAGTGTACTGAAGTAGGTAATGCTTTCCTTTTGCCTTAATGGGAGGACAGGGCTTTCTACCCCAACTCTAGACAAATTTCCCAGAGCAAAGCCTAATTTCCCTCAGTAGGGAGAGCACAGGGCTTGGAGACAGCTGGGCTTTGGTGCCCCTAGGAGCACAAAGAGCAGGTCAGGGTTTGTCCTGTGTTCCCTGACCCAGAGGCAGCGCACACAGAGCCAAAGGAATTACTCATGTGTGGAGCAGCATTTATTTACAGCACTTGGCCCTGGAGTCTAGAACACCAGCTGATCCTTTTTGTGCTATCTGTGAGGGTTGAAATGACATACGGAGCAAAATTTTGGACAAAGCAGCCTCTCCAGCAAAATGCTGATGTCTGTAATTAAACTTATCTCTGTGTGGTAATGTTCCCCAGGCACTGCTTCCTGCTCCAAGTGCTTGTTGGAGGCTTTCTGGAAGTGTCAGAAGGTTTGCATTCCCCTACTCTTGGATAATCAAAACTGCTCACAAATTCGTTTGGATGTTGAAACAAGCTCAGTCAGGGAGTTCATGCACGGATGGTCTGCAGCATTTTAGGGACACGGGTCTGGGAGCTGCTTCCTTCACCAGTGCATCCTTTCTTCTGCTGGGGTAGGAGGTAGATACACGTAATTCAGTCCTGAAATTAATCAAATTCAATTTTACAGCTCTCTGTCTCCATCCCTCCTGCTGGAAAACACATCTACACGTGTGCCCTCCCTGAAGCAAAAATCACGAGTTAATGTTGTCACTCCTTACAGTTTCTGAGTGCCTGATGTCATAGCTGGAGTGTTTATAGCTTTTCAATTTGTTTCCGAAACCATGTTTGAGTTTGGATCCTTTTGAGGAGGTAAAAAGAGAATATTTTTCTTGGAGAGCTTTGAAATCCAAATTGCAAAGCTGGCAGGGCTCTCTCAGTTAAATTTGGGTCCACTTTTCTGCCTTATTAGCAATTTCTTTGCACAACCTATTTTAGCTGGTGTATTTACCATATAAAGCAAAGCCAGCTCAGCTGGCATCACTAGAACTATATAAATGTATGTTTTTATAAAGTGGAAATTTTTTACCTGTTTGCTGAAATACCTGATGATGCTTTGGTTTTAAAAAGCATGCTCTATGTGACAGCTGGGCATATTTGCTCTGGAGCTGTGATTTTTATACCACACTCAGTTCATAAATGGTATTAAGCAACAGTTTCTGAGATTTTTAAATAATCAGGGAAAGAAAAGTGAAAGGGTGAGGGAAGCCTGGAAATTGTGCTGATCTATTCTGGGACGTTGGAGGTCTCAGAGAAGGAGCTTTGGGGGTGCCTCAGCTGTGTTCCTCACGGACCCAAAGTGGGCACCAGAGCCAGGCCTCTTTCCCAGCAGGAGAGGGCAATGCCAGCAGGAAAGGGGATGTGATGCCCACCTTCCAGTCATGTCCATCTTATGGTCATTAAGGACGGCTAAGCTTGTGCAGGCAATTAAATTAATTATCCTAATGTTAAAAAAAAAAAAAAAAAAAAAATCCCATGTGAAGTGATGCATCTTTCTGCCTGCAATATTTTAAAATATCTAAATATATTTGGAATTAAAACTTAGAATCTTCTCATTAAACCAGAGGTGGAAAACAACTGTGAGAGAATGAGTCAAAATACTGAGATTAACTCTTAGATAGAATAATAGGGGGAAAAGATTTCCCCACGCCTGTTTTATCCCTTCTCTCTCTTCTTAGGTCCATGACAGCAAGGGCTTCGCATAAGGTTTGCACATCAAAGCAAGAGGAGAAATTGAGCGATGCTGAACAGAAGTTACACGTTCTGTCAACCAACAATTTGATGTTGTTGCTTATGCAGCAACAATGTTTCTTTCAGAAGACCTAAGAGCAACAAGAGTGAAAATACAAATGTGGTTTGCCTTGGTTTACTACTGTCTGTTTATTTCCTGCTGTGCCTGTGGGATAAACTGAAACGGGGGATGGATGGGTGTTTTGTTTGAAAAACTTCATTTCTTGCAGAAGACACTGCACATGCTTCCTCCCGATACCGTTTGTAAACAGAGCATTTCAGCCAAGTTTTTACGAAGCTTTCAATCCTGTGAGGGGTTAGCACGATGCTGGGAGTTAAGCCTGGCTATAAATATTCCCGAGAGTGGGGCCTGCGTGTCTGCTGAGTCCCCTTTGTTCCCATTTTGTGCCCCATCGCTGCAGAGGGGGCTGCTCCTGGGGCGGGAGAGGCATGAACACTGGGAACTGCACTTGTGAAAGAGAGGATTTGTTCCACAGGGGATCCCTGAGCTCAGCCAGGGAGACACGACCTGGCTCCTGCAGGGAACTGGGACAGACAGAGAGGTCAGACCTTCCAAAAATGGAAGGGAGCAGCGGAGGGAGGCTCTCAGTGCCCAGCTCCTGTGCCCACAGCACCCACCTGGGTGCACACACTTCCTCGAGGATGTGCCAGCGAGGGACAGGCGAGAAGGGGCAGCATCAACTCAAACCTGATGGACACAGCATGATCTGTTTTGTCAGTTCCTGACGGTGGATTTTGGCACGACTTCCAAATCATGCAGTGTGGAAGAGGAGCTCTCCTGCCCAGCCCTCCATTCCTCATCCTCCTGCACCACTTGAGAGCAAGGCAGAGGAGTCAGGAATTAAGGGGAGAAAAAGTTAAGGCAAGAAGACAAGATCTTGTCTTTGCTCCTCCCTATCCCACTCTAATTGGAAGCAAATTAAAATAACTTTCCCCAATTTAACTCTGCTTTGCTTATGACAGTAACTGGTATTGATCCCCTGCCTTTATCTCAATTCACGAGCTTTTCTATTTTATTTTCATCCTTCTGTTCTGCTGAAAAGGGACGAGGGATTAGCTGACATCCAGTCCACCATGACACACCCTACAGTTCTTTGCCTAAGATCAGGTTAAAACCTTTGATTTCTCTCAATTCATTGATAAAATGGAAACATTAAGCACCCCAATGTGTCAGCCAAATTATGTGTTGATGTCTTGCCTCCAGTTCAGCTGACCTGATTAAAACAGCATGTCACTGTTGGCATAGAGAAATCATGTGCATTTAGGGAGACCTAAATCCAGGATTTAGGGAGACCTTTTTGGAGTCTGTTCCATCCCAAGACATCTAAATAAGTCTTACTGACTAACAAGCCCTTCTACCTGATGGCAAAGATTTTTCACTCACTTCATCTCCAACATTTAAAGCAAAAAGCAATCTGAAATTAAAGTCTAACATTAGGAAACAAAGGGGACTGAAAGCAGAGAAAAAACCAAGAGGTAACCATCCCATGTCCTGTTCAAAACATGCATAAAACTGCCAAAAAGCAAGAACTGATCAGCAAAAAATTATGGCAGAGCTACAGGTTCTGCAAATGTCTAAGAATTGCACTGATGTAATAAAGGTATTTTATCACTAAGAAATTGCTAAACCTCTCTGTACCTCAGGTTTTTACCTGCTAAAGAAGGATAAGCCTCCCTAGCGGATTTTAGGAGATACTCATTACTGTCAGTGAGTTGCTCATTTGAGTCCCATACCTACAAACCAAGAGGAAAGTCCATCCAAGCTTTTGGCAAAGCACGGATTAGATGAGTCTAAGCACATATATAAATTGTTTGGAGAGTGGAGAGTGGTTAATCACTTTCCTTAAAGGTTTGTGCCCTTTGCAAAATACACTCACTGCCATTCAACTTTTGATTATCCAGCACAACAGGGAGGAAGGGGGGGAAGACGGGGTGAGCCAGGGGAAAGGAACGGATATTTAACTCACTGAAAATATTTGCTGCTAATGTTCAAATTTCTTGACATTTTTTATAAGTTATATCAGCATGATATGGGCTCGGGTCAGAAAGAATGACCAGCACATCCAGGACAGCATGGAAATCTTACTGGAGAGTGGCTTTGGAAGGAGTGTGGCATCATATACAGAAATCTCAAAGGCAAAAAATCATTAATTAGGTGCACAGATGAGTTTTCATTAGGAGGAATTCCATGGAAGCTGTGTCATGTCTCGCAGTGCTTGTGAAATCCTCTGTCCACAGGAGAAAGTGAGGGATCTGTTGAAACCCCAGTGTGACAAAAATATCAAAATGTCAGTGGAGCTCAGGGCACTATGAATGTGCTCCTTGCCATTTGCCAAGGGATTTGGGAGCCATTATTACAGCTATATTTAACTCCTGAAACACTTTTAAAGCAGACGTGCCCCAATGCAGCATTTTTGTTTGGCTTGATTGCCTTTATTTGATCGCTGGCAGTTGTTTTGACCATGAAAATTCAGATTTAGGTCAGCTGTTCACAAGAAATTTAGATGGTGGCACAAATTCTTCAGTGGGAATACTTCTAGTACCAGAAAGTGAGACCTCAGTCTTTTAAAGCACTTCTTGTGAATTTATGCAGGATATGGACAGGTCTGAATTCACATTCTCATGCAAAGCTCCTTATTTTTAAAAAGCAAAATATTTGACTCACACAGCCAGTCCAAGTTCCTGCCGAATCCCCTTTTGATAAAAGTTTATAAAGGAAAGTAGAGAGAATTGGGAGCAGCTCATTTTGAGTGCACACAGGCCTACATGGGCTATTTAGCAATAATATTTGGAGGCTGCCCAGATTTCTGCTTTTTTTTTTCTTTTTTTTCTTTTTTTTTTAAAAATAAACCTTGATAATCAGTAATGTAAAAGCAGAAGTTACAGAAAAATGTCTAACCATGTTAAATCCCATGATTCCTCCTCCAAAATAAAAATGTATACTTTTCATCAAAGTGATGATGCACATTGTTTTCCTTTTTGCTACTTCTGCTGATTATCAAAAAAGGCAAAATTCGAGGTTTTCTCTCTTAACCCTCTTATCCTACTAAAAAATCCCAATGGTTAATGACCTCAAAATGAACAATAAATGGAAATATATCAACTAATCACACATAACATAAAGGCATCATAGAGAAACAATCTCCAGAAATAATCTTGGAAGTGTTTTTTCAGAGGACTTTTTCAACAGCATCAGGTGTTTTATCCCCTATTCAATGGGCCTAATGTGCCACCTGCTGTTTTAATTCTAATTTAATTCTTAAATTATAACAGGTTTTGAAAGAAACATCATTCTGCAGCATGAAACAAATAAGGTTGGGGTGGTTGCTTGCGTTGCCTTTTTCTTTCCTTTTAATTTTGGAAGCAGCAATTATTGCAAACACTGGTGAAGAAATTAAAGCCTCAGCATTGTTAATCCTGCTCAGAGACCGACAGCGTTTGGGTCTGAGCCATGAAAACTGTTCCTGCTGAGCAAAATACGAGGAGCTGACCCAAAACCGATGATGTGGTGGCGCTATCTGGCGGCTTACTTGGCATTACACTGTCTTGTACTCCTGACAGGATTGGATTTCTTCCTCCAAGCACTAGAAATTTCTTTTAAAAGACCAATTTTATACCTTTTCTGGGTCTTTATCTAAGTGAAATCCTGAGAAAGATCACTGTGTTTCTCTCTAAGTCTTGATTCACACAAACTGCGATTGGAGCTGGCACAGATTTGGTACAATAGAAATTAAAAATACATGTACAGAAGTTTCAGTGCCCTGAATAATCACGGGGGTTGCTCACAGCAAGCAATTCAAGCACTTACAAGATGATCCAGGTGCTGATCCGGCTGTGACAGGCAGCAAACCTGTTGTAATAATTCTTTCCCTACACAATTTGTGTTCAGGTAGTGCAACAGAACAGTTGAACTCTTTGCTAAAACACTTCTCTGGATGTTACATAAAGGCCAGGAAAACTTCTGTCCTAATCAGGGAACTGAAAAGTTCCCTGCTAAAATGTAAGGAAAGCTGGGATGTGAACTATGAAACTCTCGCATAATAATTTTTTATAGGCGAGTGCCACCTGGTGGGAGATGGAAAAGACTTTTCAGCTTGAAAAAGCTGTTTTAAGGTGGTCAGGATCTTTTCGAATCAGAGATTTAACATCAAAAAACAGCAACAAAACTGAAGGTTCATCTGGCAGCTGGGTGGACACACCTTTGGTGGCCTGGCTCTGGTCCCTGCTGATCTGTGAGTGACACCAATTACGCTGACAGACAAGGAGATTTTCATGGTTTTACTCATGTATTTGCAAGAGTGTCTATCTGGAACCAATACAAGTTCACAAATAAATTAGGAAGATGCTTTCCTTTCAATTCCATGGAGTTTCTATTTCCAGGCTTTTAAACTGGCAATTCCCTAAATTAGGTTCCACGTGCAACACCAAATTAATTACAGCATGAATGAATGGTACCTTTGTTGTGCTCTGTCCTAGAAAAAGCACAGCAGAGCTGGGCACACATTGATCTCAAAGGTAAGGGTAGAGATTGACACACATTTCCAACTCAAGTGAAAAATTAGTCATAACTGAATGGATTTTTCTGCTGCTGATGTCGCAGCCTCTGGAAGTCAATCCAGCATTTCCTGCTGTGTCCCAAAGAAAATCCCACATTTGAGGCCTATTTCTGATTTTGCTCATCGCTCTGTGGGACAAGAGCACTTTTGTTGAGCGAGTAGCTGGGAAATTGGGTTCATCTTTCCCTATGTTTCTTTGCACGACTTCAAACAACGCACAATTCTAAACTTGTGAGATTTACAGAACGCCACGGGAAATGGATGTATTGTCAGAACTTAGCAGGCAGTCAGACCGCGCTATTGACACACACATGTGGTTCCAAGTTTGTCTGACATGGTTTAAATTAGGAAGAAAAGCCTTAGGGTTATTAGATTTAGTGGCATAAATGGGACGCTTCATCCCAAGAAACCAGTGGATGCATAATATTTTAGAAACATTTGCCCAAGGTTTTGCTCCTTCTGTTTTCAGCCCCTGAGTTTCATACTTTTACTAAATGATGTGTTGACAGCATCTTTGTTTAATTGGGAAGCCCAGGAGTTGTCACCAACAGGTACACACATTCTGGTTTTATTCACACATTTACTCACCACTTCTTTGCCCTCCTCCTTCAAAAAGGCCTCCAGAAGCAGAAAGCTGGAGCTGTGCACTTAAAGAATTAAGGGGATTAGCAGCACCACCATGCTTGGGTTATGGCTTCAAAGCAAAATATTGGCTGCATCTACGTAAACGCCTCTGTTAAAGTGATTGGAAAGGAACCATTTCTCAGAAGTACAGGTGCATGACCGACTGCGGCTATTAGGGCCGAGAAAGGGGCAGGAATTGCTTGGGAAAGGGGG
>VWZN01019080.1:6707-16869 GCA_013396955.1 Regulus satrapa
TGGAGTAATAAAAAAAAAAAAAAAAAAAAAAAAAAAAAAAAAAAAAAAGCACTGTTTAATTGTCAGTCCTTATACCAACATTTTAAAAGCAATTTTCAGCCAACTGTGCACCCATCTCAGACTCATTTTATTGGGATCTATTTCCTAGCACACTTTCAAGAGTCTCCTTTACTGGAGATATTCAGCGATCCTGTGCCATATGCTCTAGGATAACCCTACTTGAGCAGAGAGGTTGAAAACAGATAACCTGCTGTAGTCCCTTCCATCCTTGCACATTCTGTGATTTTGTGATTTGGTGTGTGCTAAAAACAGTCAAAAATTTACATCAGTAGAGGGGAGAGAATAAATAATCTGCCTAAATTTAATCTCTTTTATTCTCTTTGAATTAACAACTGAAAAACTGAAGATACTTAGAGGGGCCTATGAAAGTACAAAATGTGAGAAGAGTGTTGCAGAAGATTGTTATTTATTTTACCCGAGTCTTGGGTTTTACTATTTTTTTCACATTGAAGTCCATTGTTAAATTATTTTTTTTTTTGTAATAGACATTCTCCTATGCTGATATTAATGGTTTCAGATCAGGCGACGATACTTCTTTGGGTTCAATTTCTTGTGCAGGTATAAATGGAAAAAGAATATGACAGATTGTTTTTCTTTTTTAAAGCTTTTTAAAGCACATTTTCTTCTGAGGTTATGAAATGTAGATTTTTGCACTTACACATAAAGGTATCACCTGAAATTTCATGCTGCAGATAACAGAAGCCTCTTGTTTGTACTTTGTTTTGCTTGTTCTCCATTGCTGCCAATTGGAAACCCTGGTTCAGCAAACTAAGACCTTGATTTGGTGAAGTGTCCTAATTTGTGCATCATTTGAAGTCTGTGAATAACCCAATCTTCTACAGTGTAATCACTCATTTGTATTTTTAAAGGATGTTATATATGTGTTCCTTCATATGCTTTGCTGGGGTCAACTTTTGTTCTTTTCAAGTGAGGAAAGATGGGATTGAAATAAGCCATCTTGTTTTTAAAGGGAATATTTGACTGTAAAAGTGTTCTCATATTTTTTATGACTTTTAAGTTTATTTGTTTCTCCATGGACAAAAAGCCATTACTTTTGATGAAATGGGCTCTAGAGGCTAATGATGGGATAGTTTTAATTCTTTTGTTTTCTGATCCTCAAATACTTTGAGTTGGCGCATAGTCTTTTCTTGGTTAGCTCTGTGGAGGCGTAATCTCTAGTGGAGAGGGTTAGTTTTCACATACTTTGTCTTCACTTTGTAACTTACTGTATTCTGAACCTATCACATGCCTGGGGGAATGGTATGTTTACATTTGTTGGCTCCTGAGACTGAATTTCAGTGTGACTCAGAAATGCTTTGTCTGTGGACTTTGAGTCATGGATAAGAGGGTTTTTTTTAATGTCTGGTATGATGTTAAATTCCATTCTTGTCTGGTGGCTCAGTGTTTTTGGAGATATAGAGATCCAGCACTCAACAGAAATTTTAAGTGAGCTAAAGATTTGGGATGCAAGGCCTAGGAGTGTACTTCCTGCTATTTGTAAGATTAATGTTTGCATAGAGATGATGTCATTATTTTAAATCTCATTGGTAATATTCTCTCATTCCGTGGAAGCACTAATAAACTGGTGGGATTTTCAGATGCTGAGCTTTTCCTCTCCTCAGAGCTCTGAATTCATAGAATAGTTTGGGTTAAAAGGGACATATAAGGCCACCTAGTCCAAACCTCCTGCAACCAACCTCTTCAATGGGATCAGGTTACTCATAGCCCCATCCAACCTGGCCTTGAATGTTCCCAGGGATGGACACATACCACCTCTCACTCTACCACCTTTCTAGAAGTGTTTCACCACCCTCATCATAAAAATTTTCTTCCTTCTATGCAGCCTAAATCTACCTGCTTTTGATTAAAAGCCATTTCCCTTTGTCCTGTCACTAACAAACCCTGAAGACAATCTGCTCCAGGTGCATATCATATGCAGTCCAACCCCAAATGGAATACAGACAGAGAATGGTCCTTTTAGAAGTGTTGAACAATGTATATGGAAGAGTCATTTGTTTCATGAGATTGATTAGAGTCTGAAATAAAACCTGTGAACTGTGTATGGGATAGAAATGTCAGCAGTGATTTCTTCAATTATCTCCTCTGTCACACCACTTGCTAACATTGATATAACTGGTGAATGAAGTTTCTTGGTCCTTAGAGGCTTTTATTTTCTTGATTAAATCATGATTTTGTCCTGATACCTCTAAGAATCAATATGCTTCTTGTAGCCACCATGTTTTCTCAACTAATAGCCAAGGGCAACATACTTTAGAAAGTTCAGGTGATTTGAGACTACTCAAATGTATCTAAAATGCTTCCAGCTAGGATCATGCAAGCAATAATACGTGAGTTAGCTTTAGCCACTGTCTGTTAAATCTATTAAAATTTTAGGTGCTCAAATCAACTTTGTCAAGATTATTTCACAGACTCTTCTTTAATCTTGTATTCTTGTCATTCTCTTTGGTCTCACTTGATTGATCTCTTTGAGGATTCCTCTTGAAGTTCTTAAGTAGTTCATTATTCATAGGGTCAGACAGGCTTCTTCAAACATGGGAGATCCCACTTCCAGAACTGGAAATGTATGCAAGCATTTTTAAGTCCTGCGGTGGTGGTCTTTTTTGTGCCTGAAATTAAACACCATTTTATAAGAAACTGCAATAGGTGCTTTACTCTGTTTTAATCATGAAAGATGACAATGGTATGCTTTCTACATTTGAGTTATAATTAAGAAGATGTTACATGTCTGGACTAGGTAGTATAAAGGACAGAATTGGAGCTTATAAATTTGTGATAAGGCTCAAACTGTGCTGGGGCTTAGGCAGGAGGATGTATATCTAAAGTAGAGCACTCATACAGCTTTCAAAGAAGGGGGAACTGGCTGCCCTACTTATGACCCTTCCCTGTTGGCTGGGTGAGAAGGAAAAGTAACTTATAAAGTCTACCTTTCTTACTTCAAAGGAGAAAGGAACTGGGAAAAGGACAGAAGAAGGAAAAAAGAAACACCAGGATTAAAGAAAGCGTCCAAATATATTCAAAGTGCTGATCCTTGCCTTCAGGAACTTGTTTTACTGCCTTGGTTAGCTGAATCAATGAGGTTGTTTTTATATATCCCCCCAAGATATTCAAGTTGTTAAAAATTCTTGGCAAAATTCCAGTTATTCTCCAGAAATATTTTCCACTCTGCCTCTAGGATTTCAGCACAGTATTTCCTGTCAGATTTTTAGGGCCTGATTTATTACCAATTTTCACATCTCTTTTGTGGGATGCTTTGAGAATTTGCCTGGAGAGAGAGAGAGAAAAAGAGAATAATGTAGGAGCAGGAGACAGAAATTTCTCCACTTTGATTAGAGAAGAGATGGAGAGGGGAATTTTCATAAGGAATCATTTCTCTAATGACTTAATATATTGACTTCTCTACTGCTCAATACCTGTACAAGTCTTCACTGCAGAATGAGTGTGCAGTGCTTTAATTGCCTTGTTAAAAAGGAGAGGAATCTTTCCACAGTAGAGAACCGTGAAGTTTTGCAGGCATCTCATACAGTACTAAAGGCATTGGATACATAAGTAATGTAATTATTTCCCTTTCCTGCTTGAATATTTATTAATGCCTTTTTCTTAAACAACTCAATCATGCTGCACTTTAAACCTCATATAAATTCTGACATGGATGGTCTGAACTTGCAGTCAAATATTTGCCCTGGAAAGCTATCGGTCTCATTCTCAAGGGTCCTAGCTGTAACTCTCCTTTCAATGTTCAGAGGAGGATCACATGAGTTTTTGCCCCTCTTGATCTTGCCTCACTTAAAACTTTTTCCTTAGAATTCTATTTGAATTCTTGACTCTCTGACAGAAGCACATGATGTTTTCAGCATTTTCTCTCTACTGTATTTCCAAAAATAGATGAGAAAAAGAAACCCAGAAGTAATAATTAAAATAAAGCCAAAGTAGCTTTCTATGTGACTCCAACTATTTCATTTTATAAATGGTGACAGAAATATATAATAAAGCTTAACTGACTGTTTACACCTGTGATTCTGTGTTGAATGCTGGTTTGGCAGAGGTTTTGTTGGTTTTGTTTTGGTATTTTTGGTGTTTTGTTTCTCTCTCTTTTTTCTTTTTTTTCTTTTTCTGTATAACTTTGGGGGTTTGATTTGATTTTTTATTTGTTTGTTTTGGGGTTTTGTTTTGATTTTGTTTGGTTCGGGTTTTTTTGGTTTGTGGGGTTTTTTGTTTTTTGTTTTTTGGTTTTTTTTGTGGTTTTGTTTTTGGTTTGGTTTGGTTTTTTGGTTTTTTTTTTTTTTCACAATACCCTGTATCTGAAGCACACAGACAAACATGGTCAACTGGGATTGAAAGGGGTGTGGTAACTCAAGGAATCCATGTGCCCAAGCAGATTAGTTATTCTTTCCTATGTGAAAATATATCTCTGGACGTAAAACCTAAGTAACATTGAAAAAGTGAGGAGGGAATGTTTGGGATTTTACATTACAATGTAGGCTCATCTCTGAGTACATTAAAAAATGCCTTGGCTTGAGGGAAAACATTCATATATCTTCCTTGTTTCTTTTGTTCTAGGATCTTTTATAGCTACCTGGTGAAGTACCCTAGAGTTTACCTTAATGTGCACAGAAAAAATTTAAGAAGTTATGTCACACATTTAATCATCACTGTCCTTAATAGACAAGGATGGTGTGTTGTTTATTTTACAAGCAGAGAAGTTATACAGCTCGGTCTCCATGCACTATTCCCATGTCCACACCTACACAAAATCTGCAGTCTTGCTTTGACTGGGAAATGTCAATTATCCAGTGGTTTAGGACTGGCAGCGCATTTGAGTTGACGGTAAATTACAGTCCTCTAGGATGATACCAGCAGAAATCTTTGCCAAACCCCATTGCAAACCACACACCCCACACACTGAGCATGCAGAAATTAGGGTATAGGTGAGGGGTCACTGTGAAAGTTGACCAATATGCATCCCATTTCTACAGTGAAAAAACCAAGAAATTGCTCAATCTATCTACTATGGCTTGAGTTACCTGATTTTTTTTCCCACTTGGCAGAGAGTCAGGTTGTTATAGATACCTTTCAGGTCCTTTGTAGTCTGATATTGCTATCTGGATGTCTTAGACAACTTAGAATGTTGTAAACATCCTAGGCACTATAGGCATGTATGGACAGCTGAGCTTCTCAGAGTTCTGATTGCAGAAAAGATGAGAAATTACTTGTTTAATGCATTATAGGATGTCTGATATATATTAGTAAATAAGCTGTATAGACGGTCAAAATTTTTCTGGGAGTCAGTATGTTTTGTAGGCAGCTCCAGATGGAAGCATGCAGACGTATCTGGTGCCACCTGAGGCATCCAGAATCTCAAACTCTCCCATGGGGCTGAATGTTCAGACCTACAAAAAACACTGCCTCCCTACCCTCAACACATATGTTTTATGAATTTGCAGTAGGATGCCCATGGGCATATAAAATGACACCATGTTTAGGTGGCTGGATCTCAGTGCCCAGCTTAACCTCAGGAGAACTCAAGTGCCTGAACTGGGAATTGCCTGGAGGCTCCTGGCTGGAGCTATGTGGTTCAAAGGATGACACAGTGGGAGTATTACATCATGCCCCTGAGATACCCTCCATCTCTGCAGCCTCAAGGAAGTGCTCTGTCTTCCTGGATTTCTAATCAACTGCCCTGATAAGGACACAGGGAGCAGCTTGTCTCTCGTCCTGCTCATCTCAGAGGTCAGTGTTACAGAATCCTTTTCCAAAGCTGTGCAATCCTTCTCAAGGACCAGAGGAGCATTCCTCTGTCTCTCTCCCCATTCTCCTGTTCGACTGAAGACCACTCTTTATCTTGCCACTCCATTCAGATTCCTGGACTCCTACCCCAAAACATTTCCCCCTGGACTCTGTACCAATTGAAGTCAGAAGAAGGTCAGCTCACAGTGTAAATGTTTATGCGATAAACTTTGCTCTTTCCATACTTGAAGATAACTCTCCATGTTTTTAACCTCCCAGTGAACCTCATGATAGTGGTAGGAAGTTTGTTTTCTCAGTGAGCCCTAGGAAAAAAGGAAGAAGAAGGATATATAGGTCAGGTTGTTTTAGAGAGCCTATGAGCTGAGGCAAACCACTACCTCAGTCATCAGTATCAGACTGACTATTTTCCAATTCTCCTGTCCTAGGAAATCTGATTATTTGTGTCACGAGGTTTGTGGTGTTTGATGCCTTTGTTTAAATTCTTCCTCCTGGAGTCCTGTGATATTGCTTTTCATTGAAAAAACCCAAAATTTCACTTCTTAGACTTTCCTATAGTATAGGAAAACTGGAAGACATGAAACTCAGATGTTCAAGGTTTCAAAAGGAGATTGAAGACACAAGTTAGCTGTTAAGATTTTGTGAAGGGCAGAGAAGAGATGGATAAGACTGAGTTAAGGGTTTTGAAATTGGCAAGGTATATCTTTTCCCCTTTTTTTCACTAAGCACATACAACTTCTTCCTTTTATTTTTTTATATAAATATTCATTAAATATTGTAAGTTTTTTAATATTCCATTTTCTGGGCTTTTGCTTTCATGTTTCTGACACTGTCTTGTTTGTTTTGGTTTTGTGTGTGTGTGTGTGTGTGTTGGTTTTTCTTGTTTTGTTTTTGCTTTGAACATCATAGCAAAGAATATATTGAAGGTGAGATTTGAAAACAGATAATGTGTAAGTGCTGTTGGTGTTGACAGGAAGTCTCTTATATGTGAAGGGCAGCATAAGAAAAAACTTGTTTTTTCAGTTTCCAAACAGTTGGCTGATCAAGCTGGTTTCTCATACTTAAGGGAAGTAAAAGTTGATGCAATTTTAAAACAAAGATGAGGGATTTGGGGCTCAGGATTGAAGGTTACATTTAAGCACATTGAATTTCAGTATAGCTGTTTACTGACTTGGTGATGTGAGAAGGAAAACTTGAGAAGCAATAAAGAAGATTTGGGTTCTCCCCAGAAGACTGATCTCAGTTAACAGAAATGAAAAACTACTATAAGAACATAAGAGCATCTGGAGGCACACTTGTGAACAACTATCCTGGCATGGGACTCTGGGTGGCTGGGAGAGGGCTCAAGGAAAATAGACGCCATGCAGGAGGGACTCCCTATTTGTGCACTGAGCTCATTTTGCAATGGCATACTCATTGAAGTCTCTGTTCTGTTGACTGTGTAGATAAAATCAGGATTTGTACTTTCAAGTCTGCCCTTCCAACACTTCCCTTGAACATTATTTTTATTCAGACACAGGTGAAACGAAGAAGTCCATGCATGTATGCATTTACTTATGGGTAAATCTATTTTGACTTATCATGGGTAAGCAGGATGTCCAAGTTTGATTTCTGTGATATATAGTGGGATTTTTGCATAAAAAGAAATACTATTTCACTAAAGTATTATACATTTCCTTTAGAGAAGGCTAAATCAACATATTAATTCAGCTAAATTTAGATTTTTGTGATAAATGATGGAAATATGTTTTGGATACTCACAGAAAATCTATCCAACAGTCTTGTGATAGTTAAATGGACAAATAAAAAAGCTTTAGTTGAAGCTGAATAAAAGCCAGTCCATCATAAGAGGATAATATAGTTGCAAACAAGGAAAACAAATGTGCTTATTTTGAGAAGTTACTATAAATCACCGGTAGAGCTAGAAATATTTATCTGAAGAGGGTACTGAAAGAAATTAGGTTGAATGGAAACATATGACTAACAGGTTGAAGCAAATCAAAGGCTTTAAACAAAAAAGAAGGAACTGTAGTAAAGCCACAGGGGATTGCTGCCTACTTTACTCTCAATGATTTCTTAGACCCTATGGTTTTATAATAAAACATCTCTTCTCTATGTGGTAATGTAAAACCAAAAGGAAAATTCGAAGCTTCTGACTGTGAGAACATGACAGCTCAGCTGTATGAATATGAAAACTCAGGACACCAAGAAATGTCAATGTAAAACTACAACATACTTAGTAGCTACTAATAAAAAAAATGCCTATTCTTGTTGTTATCCAGTTTCAGTTTGCCTCATTGCATGTAAAAACCTGTCTCGTTGTCAGAAAGTTGATTCACTGGCATGCATGAAATTTTCCTGAAGGTAGCTTTCCTTCAGTCTCCACCTTTTCACCCAGATAAACACCTTGATGAGGTGAAAATGGAGCTTATTTACTGGAGCTTTTGATGTTTGCACTGATTTCCAAAATGAAGTTTTACCACAGTTATATTTTCAGCATCCTCTGTGTCACAACTGCAGTCAGCAATGACACACTCATGTTACGAATCTGCAGTTGTTTGTCATTTCTTAGCTACAGACTTTGGCAAAAATCTATTTATGGTGTTTACAAGAACTGCAGCAGCACCAGGGATTTGGGCACACAAACCAGAGGCATATAGAATTTCTTAGGCCAGCTGGAATTTAATTTCAAATAATGAACAAAATTGTTTGATGTTTTTAATGGATTGAATGAAGCAAAGTGTGTTGGGAAGAAGCCTGCATCAGCTTAAAATCACTTCTGCAATTGTCTTAGTACAAGTTTGGCTATGGCATACCAAAAATCCAGCCCCCTATACTGAGTTATACATGGAAGGCAGAGCTGGAACAGTAGAAATAAAGGTGGTGCCAAAATGCAATTCCAGTTCATGGCAATACTGCAAGCTCTTCATGCTCTGTTCTCATTGGAATTTCCTTTTGCTCTCAAGTGGTACTGTGCTAGAATCCTGTATGTATAATTTGAGTTCGCTAGCAGAGACACTAGGGGAATGCAGTTATATAACACAAGGACACTGGGTTATAGTAATCCTGGACTGCAGTAGTGCCCTAATATTGTTTTATTCTAATTCTTTTTATTTGAAACAAAAGCTGCAAGGCTCTATTCCCAGAATGTGCCAAAACCTATTAGAAAAGGAAGCTTGACTGTTCTTTCACCTGTCGGCACCAGATATCTTTCCTAGAAGCACTCTAAAATAAGTTATCTAGAAGCAATTTAGAATAAACTGACCTTGGAAGTACAAGTAAGATCCATCTCTCCTGTTTCTATCCCTTAGTATCTCTAAGAAAAAGGTATAAAGAAAGGTTAACAGAGCTCTGTGGCTTTCCTGGCAGTATTAAGCATATCAAGATATATTCTTTTTCTGTCCCATTATTGGATGCACAACCAGTTGAAATTTATTGATTTATACAGAGAGAGTTCATACATGTGCAGTCGTCCTTAAATCTACTATCAAAACAAACTATAGGAGATGAGTAAGATTAATGCCTTTGCCAAAATGTGGCTGCTACCCATCTGTCCACGGCCTTAATGCAAAACAGCAAATGTGTGCCTTTTTATCACTGTGACAGACAGTGGTCACAGTAGCAGAGTGGGCACAGGACTATTGGGAGGTAGAGTACCAGGCTGCTTGAGACTGGTTGAATAATTTTGGTATGCAGGATTTGGCCTTTAGGTTAAGTACTCCCACTGCAAAATGTAGTGGGGGACTGCAAGATACAGAAATGAAATTGGAAGTTAAATGGGTGCAAAAGAGCAAGTTCTAGCACTCAGGAGGTAGAACAACATGAGAAAAACAGTTTCTTAATGTTTTTTTCTGGAGTAAATATTTATTCCAAATTGAAACCTAGTCTCTTGGTACTGAATTTTTGTCAAGTAGGGATGGCTGATAGTTGTATAAATCCTAAAACTGATAAATATCTTAAATTTGCAATCTGCAAGCTAATTGTTTATAAGAGTTGAAAGGGAAAATTTATCCTGCTAATTTTTTCAAACCTCAGAAGTTTCCTTGATGCACTTTGAAATTATAAATTTCTCTGTAGGCTACGAAAAAAAGCAGTGTCTAGGATGGTGCCTCAGCTATAAGCTCCTACTCTGTATGAGGCAGAGCTGCCATTTTCAGTGGGATGCTCCAGATAGCTGTCCTGAGCAGTGTGTGAATATATAGCTGAAAAGGTGTGGTCCTTTACCACAGAAAGTTTTGGTTATGATGAACAAAAATTAACATCACAAAAAGTAAAAAAAAAAAAAAAAAAACAAAGAAACAAGCTCCCCCCTCCCCCCCCCAAAAGAAAACAACAAAAA
>VWZN01019080.1:40580-54451 GCA_013396955.1 Regulus satrapa
CCTCTGTACTTTGGAAGCTACCTCTTGGGACCTATTATTAATTACATCTTTTGTCTGTTCTCCTCCAACAGTCAGCCTATGGGGGACACAGTCCCCTTCCCCTTCCCCTTCCCCTTCCCTTTCTTTTTCAAATAGGTAAGTAACTATTGCTGTATCGAAAATAACTTAAAATGTTCAATAGACAGTAACTACTGCAAAAAAGGGAATGAGTGGATACTGTGTTGGAACTGGAACAAGAGCCCATGTTAAAAGCATTTAGGGTTTAACAGCATATGTATGGTTTGGTGATCAGCTTGTGACAATCTGTTTAATAAGATAGAAAAATTTTGGGCTGTACCCCTACATCAATGCTATTGTAGTTCCCAGTGAAGTGAACCTTCCATGCAGTCTGCCCCAGGTGACACCAGCAGTGCTTGTCTGTAAGACCTGGATGTTCACATTTACAGGTACAAGAAAAGAAGAAACAAAGTGAATCCATGGGAATGGTTCAGGATCTCTTTCTAAAGAAAACAAAGCCCTGACTAAAGAGACCATTCAGGGATGTGTATTTACACAATTCATTAACCATGGAAGTAAATAGAGCTTATTCATTAATTTAAAGATGAGTTATTCTATTTGAAGATTAATGTCCTAAATCAGGGTCTTCTGAATCATAGCTGAAGTACTTGCTAGTTGTAGTCATGAAAATTCACCAATGCAGCTGTGATCAAGACTCAAGTTCGAGTTGTTTAAGTGTACAAATTTTTATTTTTAAACAAGTCAGGTTATTGCAACAAATGTGGCTAAAAGCTGTATTCCAAAGAATCAAAGTTTCTGATACATGTGTTCTATTCCTCCATGTCTGAAATACCTTAGAAAGTCTTGAAATAGATTGGGAAACCTGTGCCTCCATTTTATGGCCTACAAAGTATACAGATAAGAGCATTTTGTGTTTTCTTATTGCTCAGCATTGCATTATGTATTTATGTATTTTATTAGAGAAAGAATAAGCTAAAAGGAAGCATATTTGTGACCAGAGGACTGTATTTCTTTTATAGTAGGTATATGTTTGTCTTCTCTCATTAAGTATTGTTCAGCCTTTTTGATGTGTGTACTTATCCTCTAATCTTTTTCTGTTGCTTTCTTGCTTTCTCTGATGTGCCACTTGGTTTTTTTACCCAGTACAAAACAATTTTAGTTTCACCAGATTTGGGATAGTTTTTAATGAAAACACATCAGACAAAATAGGTATATCTGCGGGGATAAAGTTATTATGAAAAAAGGACTCTTTGTAGCCATAAAAAGAAGAATAAGACCTACCCATAAATTAAAAGAGCAATGTAGGACCTATGAATGGGGCTTTGGGCAACCTGGTCTAGTGGAAGGTGTCCCTACTAGAGGTGGGGGGGGATTTGAAATAGGTGATCTTTAAGGTCTCTTCCAACCCAAACCATTCTGCAATACCACAATTCTCTGAGTCTGTGGAGAGGAAAATTGAATTTTGGGAGGACATCTGGAGGGCACCAAGATGCTCAAGAGTCATAACTGGATTAGGGTACATTCAGTGGTGGGGCTGATGTGGGGGTTTGGGGTTGACCTAAGTCCATTGCACCTAGAAGTGCAATGCAGAATATGGCTTTCTTACAGACTGTCTCAGGGAGACAGCTGAAGAGGTCACTGGGAAAAGCAGGAGTAGCAGCACCAGGAACAGAACTGTCAGACGGCCTTTAGTCCCCAGCGTTTTGGTGAGTCACACTGGAGAGAAGGTACTTCATGGTAGCTGGGCTTTATTTAATTACTTTAGTTACTGTGTGGAAACCGCCACTTATTTCTGTAGAGAAAATGTTGTTTAAGTAGGACTAAGAATTTAAAAGAAAGCTGCCTGGACACCCAGCTGAACAGAAGACATCAATTTATAGTTTTGCAATGATTAGCAAATTAATACTGGGAATGACTAGCGCAAGTTCCTCCATGATGTAAGCTAATATAAGCAAGCCTGAGGTCCTAGTGAATCAAATAAGGCTGTTTTTCCAAAATGTAACTGGTACAAAGAAAGTTCCTTGTTGTCTGCTTGTGTGGATGTTGGGTATTAGCATAAGAAATCAGGGGATTCTGTCTGGATGGACATTGCCTGCTGAAAATAAGGTTCATATGAGGAAGGAAAGCTTCCAAAGAGGCTGGTGTTTTGTTGCCTAGAAAATGAGAAATTTCTAAAAAAAGATCTGCAGTGTGAGAAAAGGCAAGGAACACAATCTCTTGTGTTACTGAGCTTATCAGGAAAGGGAATTGATTTTGAACTTGTGTTATTTCTTTTCAAAATGATGAAACAGCTGGATGTCACTAGCTGAAGTTGTGCAATATGAAAAATACCTACAGCAAAAAAGGTTTTAACATAGAAAAATTTAGATATCTTTTTCTCCTCGTTCTTATCACAGCTGATTCCCAGGCTTAAATATTTAAATAATGGCAGTAGTTACTCACTAAATTATTTTATATAGGAATTTGCTTTACACGTTGCCTCATCCAAAATTAGCTTTAGTTTCTTGCCTACTGATTTCCTAGTATCCTGGGAAATCATAACATTCACAAAAAATACCATGTTTTCTTTCTCAGCTGTAAGCTGACAATGTTATCCTGAATTAATTAATTCTCTGAGAGCTTGAGAGATGTACAGTGGCTTGCCTAAAATTATATTAATGGTCCCAGACGTTGTCTGGCAAGTGTCTGATGTCTCTACCAATCAGAAGATGATTTATGCCTATAAAGTTCTGGATTGCTCTCAGTTTAAGGGAACTTCAAAGACCTCTGTGGTCTCTAGGGATAGAGTTGCATCCTTGTCACTTGATACACCAGCTGAAGAAAAATTGATATAGCATGGAAATATATTGTCAAAGACCTATCCATTATTTACTGGTGATTGATGCTAAAAGCTGAAGTTTAAAAGTTGAGGTCAACAGTTCTTTGTCTCAGATATTTCATGGTAAACAATCAGAAGAGTTGGAGCTGGGAGGACAAGAGGTCCATTTGATGAAGCACCAATTGATCACTCTGTAACTTCTCCCTTTGGGAGTTGTTGTGTGACAGAAGTTTGATTCATCATCTGTCCTGTGTGGATGGGGAGTAGTGAACTCCTTGGTGTGTTCACCTTTATTTGATTGAGCACTGGGGACTATTAGATCATATGGAAAGAGCAGACAGGAGTGTAAACAATTGAGAAGATGCATGGGGTTGTGGCTGTTCTCTCAAATGGGCCTAAATAGTTAGATCTAATTCTGATTACATGGGATTTAATGCAACTTTAAGAACAGAATAATCTCTGTGGTGCGGGAAAGAGATGGCACTCTCTATATGGGGAATTCACTGGCAGGAGAAACAACAGGTCACTTACCATCCTTTGAATGAGTACCAGCCTCCATAATAGACTCAGGCACTGGGAATGTTAAGTTTGCTGACTTACTTTCTATAAATTACTTAACTTCCTCAAAGGTGACTCTGTCAAGACAAATGAAAGAGGAACTGGGTGCAGAATATCTAATGCTGTGACACAAAAAACCCAAACAACTAGCATCTCTGATTGCGCTGTGTTTGCAATGGAAGTCTTTGGAAAACATGTACATAACTTGAACTAGATTGTGGAGAACCTCTGCAAGCTGACAGGAAGAATATCAGGAGCAGACAGGCTATTCGAGGCAATTTGGTAGCATTTGGAGAGAGTGAGAGATGGATATTGCTTAACTAAGTGCAGTGGGGAAGCTGCTGGGTGCCTGAGAGAAACGCTGGCTTGCTCGAGGGCTTTCCTGTTGGCCACCACACACACTTGCTCTGCCAGCTGATGCAGTATTAGCAAGAGAGATTCAATGAAGGAGCAAAGCAGAAACCTGGCAAAAGAGCTGGAGCAGTGTAGTTTTCTGTTTTCCAGGCTCTTGATGGCATTTTAAATGTAAAGGCTGATTAAAGGGCTGAAATTTTAGGAATGAAAAGAAACACTTAATGTCATTTTTAAAAAATGCTTTCTGCATGAAAAGGACTGTGTAATTCATACACCTTTGTAGAAGAGATTTCAGCATCTTTGGTAGGGCTTTTGCAATATTTGAAGGCACACTGATATCTTTTTAAAAGGTCCATTTGACGTGAGATAACTCTCTTTCAGATAACTTACCTTAGAATATTGGAACTGCAGCCAAAAAGATTTCTGTCTTCAATCCCACATGGGTATTGATGAAAAATGCATGAGATTCCAGGCGCATTTTAGGCTGGTTTAGATCTGCACATGGAATCATAAACAAAATGACACGTAAAATAATATAATAGCTGATACTCTTGTGCTTGCTAATTTTTGCAAAATTCTTTCCTTGAGTATGAGTGAAGCTAATCATATTTGGTTTAAGAGACAACAAAAATTCATGCCTGATATTGGAGTTGTTAATGATATCTAATTAATATAACCATTAAAAGTTTGCAAGATTAATCTAAAAAGTAAATTACAACCAAGTTTAAATTTATTTTTTTAAAAAAATTGGTTTTCTAGACTTTAAGAAGGGATTTTAAATAGAGTACAGTTAGTAAGAGATCGCAGGCGGTATAATTTGTATGAAGTAACAGGCTGAAGGATTGGTAACAGGATTCTAAATCTTTTTTCTTTACCTTATCAGTGTGACTGTAATCCTTCATGGTTTTAATGAAAAATTCTTATGATATATTCACTAAACACTAAGATACATTACATTTCTAAGTTGTGGATTGGTTTAGTTGAGCAGCTACCTTCATGCTGTAGAAAGAGCTGGTGTTATCAGACATGAATCGCTCATAGAAGTATATGCCAGCCTCCCCAGATAGTCATGGGAGTGAGAACAAGGATTGAAGGGAAGGAGAGCAGGAAAGATCACTGTGATTGTGGCCAAAATCCTCAACAGAAACTAGAGCCAGGTGGCATGGATTGGGTCACATATATCCTGTTTAGGGAAAGTTACCTGCGGAGTTGCACAGCATTTTGATCACTGTTTTGGGCATCATGGGCTCACAACATCACTGTCACTTTTATGTGCAATTTTTTTCTGTTCAAAGATCCTGGAAAACCTGGGAGAGCTTTGTTGTTTTTAGCTCTGAAAGGTTTTGTAGCATGAAATTAAAGGTATTTGTTATACATATGAATGTATCTGGTGGGCATGCTGGAATGTTTCAGGACAAACATCCAAAGTGGTTAAAGACTTAGGAAAACCTGTTTACAAAAAGATATGGCATTTCAGACACTAAAATTCTTTGTATGGTGAAGAGTACATTTTACATCTAGAGATGACAGAAGGGAGGAGCTGCTTAATCCAGAAAGAAATTCTGAGGACAGATGTTTGGTTTCTTTTAATATTTAGATATTTTCCTGTGGGTGAGGCAAAGACCTTTGTATTCATAAATCTGGAATTTTATGATTAAAACAGAATTTTGGATTTAATTACTCAATTTTTTTCTGTGAATATGAATTCCTAACCTAATTTTTTAGCTGTAACAATGACTGACCAGTTAGTTTTACCTTTTTGACAAAAAGAAGGATTACAAATTAAAATGCGTTCTTGTACATAAACACAGTCATGACATGAGACTACTTTGTGAAGTCTCAGGAATGGGGAGGAGATGGATTGCAAAATTTGCAGCTTGGCTAAATTTGCCTGTAAGCACACATAAAGTGATGTGATTTACTTTGGTGGCTACAGCACATAAGCCTGCAGCCTCCAAAGTGTTTTTCTGCATTTCCAAGGGAAAATTTATTTGTGCTTAAGTATCAGATTTGGTTTCTGTTGGGGTTTTTTGACAAATGTAAGTTTTGTGTATGTATCTCCATGTGATGTGGTTATGGCTGCACAGTGAGTCCATCATGGAGACCTGAATCCCTTGCTAAAGGTAAAACTTACTGGATTACAACATACTCATCTCCAAACTCACTGAAATCACATGAATCGCTTTTTGTGTTAGACAATTGAGTAGCTGAGGTGATTGACTCCAGTACCAGTGTGATCCATGGTGGGGTGCTTTAGGGCAGGGCACAGGGAGGATTCCCAAATTAGGAAAGCAGAAGGATCTGGACAGACTGGATCAATGGACGAATGCCAATAGCATGATGTTCAACAAGGCCATGTTCTGGGTGCTGCACTTGGGTCACAACAACCCCATGCATTGCGACAGATTGGGAAAGAGTGGCTGGAAATCTGCCCAACAGAAAAGGAGCTGGGGATGCTGTTTGGAAGTTTCTGAACATGAGCCAGCAGTGCCCAGGTGGCCAAGAAGGCTGATGACATCCTGGCCTATTGATATAGTCAGTAGTGTGGCCAGCAGGACCAGGGAAGTGATCCTCTCCCTGTACTTGGCACTGGTGAGGCCACATCTCCAATCCAGTTTTGGGTGGCTCACTTGAAGAAAGACTTTGAGGTGCTGGAGTGCTTCCAGTAATGGACAACAGAGGTGGGTCTGGAGCACGTGTCCTGTGAGGAGCAGCTGAGGGAGATTGAGATGTTTAGCTTGGAAAAAAGGAGGCTCACGATGGACCTTATGACTCTCTTGCCTGAAAGGAGGCTGTAGTGAGGGGGTGGACAGCCTCTTCTGCTTAGTGACAGGTGACAGGTCAAGAGGAAATGTCTTGTTGTGTCAGGAAAGGTTTAGATTTTAGAAAACATTTCTTTACCAGCAGGGTTGTCAAGCACTGGAACAGGCTGCCGAGGGAATGGGTTGAGTGACCATCCCTGCAGGTATCTTAAAGATCTGTGGATGTGGCACTGAGGTATGTGGTTTAATGCTGAACAGGGTTGGGTTAATGGCTGGACTTGATGATCTTAAAAGGTCTTTTCCAAGATAAACCTGCTGCATTTCCATGAATTTTGTGTTATTCAATTGCAAGTAACTAAAACATGTGGCTTAAGCAATTATTGCATGTTCTGCTGCACATTAGCAATTGAGTGAAAAAGCTCATACACTGGGCACACTTAGTGTCTAAATAAAGAAGCTGAAGATTTTTCATTGCCATAATTTTATCTATCATTGCTTTGGAGACTGTCAGTATAAGCCCCTATCACAGTGAAAACAGTGGTAAGATGACAGCTTTCAGGAGAAACAATTTCTTAACTTGTAGCCCAGCTGTTTGAAATGGTCTTTATAATATGTTGGGGCAAGGTTAGAAACTTTTAATGTACATTGCCAAAATTATGGCATTATAAAATTTCAGGAACTCCTCAATTTGTAAATGTATGACTGGATGAAATTAAATATGAGGGAATCCTACAAAAATACTAATATAGTTAATAAGAATTATATTATCTAGGGTTGCCAGGGTATAACAGGCTAGAAGTGGGCCTTTTTAAAAACTCAGCATTCCCCAGGTATTTGGGGAAGATTGTGAAGATTACCATAATTTCTAGCAACCTATATTTTCTCTTGCTCAATTCCCTACTAACATATATATTTTGTTTCAATCAGTACTCCTTCCATGTCACATGTTGATAAAATTATATAAATTATGTGGGACTGCATTTATGAAATTCCAGATTTTCAGCTATTATGTAGCTGAACAACATGCAACAATACCTATACAGAAAGGGGATTCATACTTAGGGAAATAGTCCTTTTGTTGTCGTTGTTGTTGTTTCCCAGTTGCATGTCTCCGAACTTCCCTGAAAAATCTGGAGTTTCTTTTGACCATGTACAATTTTCCTTCAAAACTCTGTATATTTATATCTGTGTGTACTTGGAGATATCTCTTATATTTTCACTATTAATAATGATACTACCAAATAGGTTTTTTTAGAATTAGTTAAAACTCAAGAAGAATTAGAAAAGAAAATCCTTGCACAGAGCATAATTTTGTAGTTTAAAAATACCACCCAAATTCAGCTTCACAATGGCAGAAAACTGGAGTATATCCATGTATTTTTAAAAATAATTTATTTGTAAAATTGTAAGCCAATTATCATCAATATGACTCTAAACACTTCAGAATTACTTATTTGTAGGAAGCCCAAAAGCTGATGAGTTGGATCTGCTTTTCATTCTATTGTTTTAGTACAACTTATTTAATACTAATTTGAAGGTGAGCGGTGTAAGGTAGAAAGTTGGGACGTGTTAGAGATTTTCAGAAGTTGTTTGTTTGTTTTGTTTTTTAGCAGCATCTGCTTCAGAGAACATAAAACACCCTGTGATCGATATTGTACCTGAATGTTGATTGCATCATGTTAAACTTCGCTTACTTAATTAAAGAAGATGGCAAAATTAAGTAACTATGTTCATCTTATATAAAACCAAATCAAATATTTTATTATAGTTTCAATGTATCTGAAACTGGTCTAAGTGGAAGGAAAGAAAATAATTTGCATATTTTAATCTGGAGGTTAGGAACCCCTGTCAGAGTAACAGCCTGATCTGGGTCAGCCAGAAGAAATGGCGAGGGGAAAAATAATTGAAAAAGTAGTTCAGTACAAAATGAAATTTGTCTCATTTTCACTTAAGGCTGTTTTCATGCCTGTCTGTAGGCAAGAGGTCAACCTGGAAGTAAAGGAGGATAGGGAGCAAATATGTCTCACTAAGGAAAAGGAACAAAAGACAATTTTCTTTCCTTAGTAACAGGAGCAATTGTAATATATATTTATGAAGATCCCACATGGCATATCCCCATTACAAAATACCAGGTGTCCTTGTAGTAGCAGCACTGCAGGCAGCAGGTGTATCCAAAGGTTGTCCTCAAAGATGAGCTGTGTACAGAGCATGAGGAGCATTTAATGAAATAACTCACTGCAACATATTGATTTTAAAGGCAAGGGGGGCAGGAAAGGATTTTCAGCAAAATTAAGACTTCTCAGTAGAAACAATGGCAGTGGTGCGGCTCATGTAAGCTCTCTGTCAGGATCAAGGGTAAGCTGTAAGTTTTTCCTTTTCTGAGCTCACTAAGAAGTCAAATGTAAAATAGCAATATGAACTTTTGTGCTTTGACCAGCTATAAATTCCACTGTCCTACAATATAGCTGAGGGGACAGTAACCAGGTGAAAGACCTCCACATGAGCTGTGGTTACTGTGCTTACATGGGTGTTTAAATTCTACTCAAAGTCATGTGTTTTCAGTTGAGTTTTTCTTTAACCAGACCACAGCAACAGTAAGAGATGAGAGCAGGGCAATGCTAGTTTAAACTGCGTGGGTTTTAGGGAAGATTTTCATCTTGGCTTGACATCTTTCACAAGAAAGAGGAAAGCTCCTGTTCTCTGCATGAATAAGCCATGGACACAGCCTCTGAGTGCTGCAGGATCCTGCCTCTGTAAAAGACTGGGGTGTTATGCCTCTCTTCAGGAGGGATTTGACTCCCTTTTTGATTCCTCTGCTAATCATGGAAGCCGAGTGTCTTCATGAGCAATGAGGCAGATCAAAAAATAGCAAATGTATCAGTGCATGGTCTCTTAAACAAGAAGGCTTCTGAAATATTATAAAATGCACTATGTTTTCAGTTTTTAGAGTCTCCATTCATTTTGGTTCTCCGAAAAGAAAGACATTCTGATCATATTTTACTACAGATTGGTTTGACACCATGAAGTGGATCCCCAAAAGTTGTGTGATTAAGCAGCACTATTAGCAAGACAAGCAGTTTCAGCCTTCCTTGCTGCAATAACTAATGAAATCACTTTACATCAGCATGGAAGATAGAGAGAGTAAATCCTGAATGAATATGCTGAACTAGGAAAATCTTGCAGAAAAAAGGCAGGAAGGGTCCTAGTTCCATAGTAGAGGAAAGGGGCAGTGTTATTTTTGAAAATTCTTTTGGACATGTAATTGCAGACACATGTCTGATGAAAAGAGAGCATTTTAGCTGAGCACCCAGTTCTCCTGTGAGATTTATTTAATTTTGTGTATGAGATGCTTCTGGGAAACAAAACTCTATTTGCCTCAGAAAAAAGTGTGTTGTTATAGCAAAAGCAATGATAATACATTCTGTAGCAAAATAAGACAAGTGAGATCAGAGTGGCATTGTGTCAACCATGGCAGAAGTGAAGAGTATTGAGTCTGGCCCCAAATGTCGATGACTGAAATATGATTGATTACACAGTAAGTTGGCAGTGTGTCTTTAACAGTTTGACCTATCTGTATGTATGAGCAGCTGACAACTTTTTCCTCTTCCTTTCCTTGCCTTGGTAGAGGGGGAGAAATTTTATTCCCCCTGTGTTCACCCATACCCAGGTAATGAGTGAGATCAGAATTCAGCAGCAAGGCAAGATTTGTAGTCCTATTTTCTGAGAAACTATTCCCTTAATGTTGGGCCAGTCTTCCTCAATGTGTGCACATGTGCCCATTAACAGCTTAGGAATGAAGCACAGTTGGTAGGATTCCTCCCTGGACAGTGTGAACTGATCAAATAAGCTGTAAAGCAGTATCCTAGTTAGATGGAACAGCAGTATCATGAGGGTACACATAAAGTGCTCTGGTTGCTTCTTGCAGTATCATAAATTAAGATCAAAAAGAGAATTGCATTGCTGATGCAGTTATTATCTTCCCTCACCTCCCACCCCCAAAACTCTTGTTCCATTTTGTCATGCTATGAATAAATGCCAGACTGGCTCACTGGGACACTCAATTCAGCCTAGGCAGGCTGCTCTGCTTCAGTTTTACTTGGTAGTGTGGCAACTGTTCCACTCTTCTGTCTTGTTCATCAGCCTGTTGCAAAATGAGTTTGCATCATTTTCCATGTTGCAAAGATTGTCCCTGGTAAGCGCTGTGTCAGATTATGTGCACCCATGAATCACCAAATGTCTCCTGTATGTGTCCAGTATCTTCCTGTTTTGCAAAGCTGCACTGGTGTTTAGTTCCATTTCAGGACAAATCTGTACTAAGTCTGAATAGTTATATCAGTATGTTATGATGGCAAATGCTTTAATGATTGCAGTGCTTTTACATAGGCAAAATTGCAGCACTGCCAATACTTATTCAAGCTTCCCCAACACTCCCCTGGGTATACATAGCTGTGTTAGCGAAAGCATGCCTTTAATAGCATATCTTCTTATAAATTTTTTTTGTACAGTTTTGTTTTGTTGGTATGAAGTCAAAAAACCTTTGACCAACTAATCTTTGCCAGCAAAATATGTACTGTAATTCTGTCTTCATCTGTAGTAACCATAAGTGAAATAAAGCTTTTTACTGTACAGTATAAACAATGGCTCCTGTAGCTTTTTAAAACAATGGCAAGATATTTACTGTATTCATAAAAGTGTTACTGTGATGCACAAACCTGTCTTTCTATACAGTTTAAAAAAATACATTATAGACCTTTAACTTTGTTTCACTGCTTTACCTCCCTTCCCCAGGAAAACAGGTACCAAACCTTACACTTACAAAGAAACAAACACAAATTCAGAGGATAACCTTCAATTATCTTTGCATATCTTTGTCTTAGGCAAGGACTACATGTTTTCAGTGATGGCAACCATCACTGTAGAAGATGAGCTAAGCAAATGAGTGAATACTGGTTTAATCATAATGCCACAAATCTACTTGAAACATAGAGCCCTTACATTTATCCTAAGCTGCTATGGGCAGCATTCTAAAACATTATGCTTTATTTATTTATGAATCAAATGTTTATATTGCATAACATTCTTCAACTAGTAATGTGGCTAGTTACTCTCAGCTTCAGAGTATTTATGTCCAGTGAATGTGGCAGGAGAACATCTCCTTGCATTTCAACACTTCAGATGACATATTTATAAATGGGGCTGATGTGGTTCAAAGGGAATGTGTTACAATAGACCAAGATCTGACATATGTTCTAAAATGGAAATTTAAAAAATGCCTGCATGCACAGAGTCGCAAAAAATTTGCTGTTTATAGCACAACATTGCTTCAGGGTTAAAATTTCCACATTGCACATTGCCTACACTTCTTCTGGTAGGAACTCCTAGCACAGCTGCAAATTCCTGCCCACCTCCCCAGCTGTCTCTGCCAGTACTGTTTGTGTCATTTGGATAAAATGGGTACCTGACTCATTTGTTTTCATGCCATACTGTCACAATATCCCATCTATAAGACCCCTCCCATGACAGGCTTTAGAACAGGCATGCATACATCTGAGGTTTGCAGGATTTGATGTGAGTTCTTGGAATGGAAGACTAGAAGTCAGCACTGTAAATGGCTGGGAGAAGCTCATGCTACTCTATATGCACTAATTAGGGTCCAGTGGGTGTAGGAGGAAAGCAGTTAATGCTGAAGACATGAACTTAAGGCTGGAGAGACTGTTTGGGTGATAACTGATGAAGTTGAAGCCCTTTCATTATTCTGATTTTTAAATATTTCAATAAGCAGAGAACTTCAGAAATTATCAGTGCATTGAGTAGACATACTATACAAGATCAGCACATTCAGAGGATATCTGGCTCAGTATCACCTGACCTAAAGCTACAGAAAGATAAATGATTGGGAAAAATCAGAAATTCTTTGTGACAGAATGACATTCATTAGAAAAGACCAGCTAGTCATAAACAAAAATGTACCTTTCCTTTTTCCCCCAGTAACCCCAGAGTTTTAATATGAGCCTTCACTGAAGGAATTCTTGGTTACAGGATAAAATTCTGGCCCAAACAAATTAGTTTGGAATGAAAAACTTTATGGTTGGTAGATTTTCTGCTTTCATGCCTCATGGACTGGTCTCCATACTGCATATTAGCTGGTTCTGCTTTGACCCCACAGTAAATGAACGGGAGCTATTTCTATAAGAGAGGGGGTAAACAGGTTCTTGTCTTCAGACACCCTAAGTGGAATGCATACTCATGGCAGAATATGGGATTCCAATGCAAAGGAAAATCAACCCTGTGGGTTGAAAAAAATCAAAGAACTCTCCTCGTAACGTACTTTATAGAGGCAGATCTCTCGAAACATCATGTGACACCATTTATATTTGTGGTGAAATAGGGATCTAAGAAAATGAGATGGATAGAACATTTGCAGAGGCAGATGAAAGCAATAACCTCTCCATACGATTTTTTAAAATTTAATTTCCTCTTTAAAATTCCACACTGCTTCCCTTTGCATCTTCATAGAAAATGAAGGAAGTATGGATTATGATGTAAGGAAAATGAGGATGTGGACTCTGAGGTAGGGTAGAAATTGGTTGAATTGATGGGCTCAGTGTTTTCTGATCAGTGAGACAATCAGTTCAGCTAGAGCCTAGTCACTATATTGTATCACAGAAATCACTTCTGCAGCTAATACTTAATATCTTTGTTAATCACCTGGATGATGAGATATAACAAGCTTTCAGCAAGATTGCAGATGACAAAAGATGGAAGGAGTAGCTGATATGCCTGATGGTTGCATATCTACAGAGACATAAACAGGCTAGAAAAATGAGTGACAGGAACCTCCTGGAGTTCAAGAAAGGGAAATACCAGGTCCTGCCCATGCACCATGCCAGGCTAGGGCCAAACTGTTGTAAAAAAGCCTGGCAAAAATGGTCCCAGAGGTCTTGGAAGGCACCAAGTTGGCATTTGTTGGCAATGTGATCTTGGAGCTAAGAAAGCAGTGTCCTGCAGTGCTGAAGAGCACTGTCAGCACATCAAATGAGGTGACCCTTTCCCTCTAGTTTGCCCTGATGAAATAGGATTGGAGTTATGGGTTGAGATTTGGCTCCCTTGTGCAACTGGGCACACTGCAGAGGATCTGGTAAAATGCCACAAAAATGATTAAGGGTTTGGAGCATGTGACGTAGGAGGAGAGGCTGAGACAGCTGGGACTGTTCAGCCCAGAGGTGGGAAGGCTCTGTGAGATCTTTGTGTGTAAATACCTGACAGGGACGAATTTTCATAGTGATGTACAGTGACAAGAAAAGGGGAAATTGGCATAAATATGTAAAAAATATTCAATTTAAATGTAAAAAAAAAAAAAA
>VWZN01019080.1:54504-65106 GCA_013396955.1 Regulus satrapa
AAAAAAGAAGCACGCTTATTTTTTAACAGTGAGGATGTTCAAACATTTGCCCAGAAAGGTTGTGCCGTCGTTATCCATTAGGATATTCAAAACCAGGCAAAATCCTGAGCAACCTGCTCTCACTGACAACCATCAGGTGTACCAACCACTTCTAGTTTTGTGTCATCTGTGATCTTGATCAAAGCAGGGGCTTGGACTAGACAGTCTCCAGAGGTCCCTTCTCATCTCAGCCATTCTGTCATTCTATGCCAAAACTCTTCACTTGACATTACCAGACATTAATTTCCTAACTGTAGTTAGGAGATAAGTGGGGGACTGTGGAAGAGACAGTTTTTGAGAAGACAAGAAAACTTGTCATTCATAGAAATCATTTGCACATACTTTCTTTTATTAGGTACCTGCTTCCCTCCTACCCAGCATACATGGGTGAATGCAGAAGTGTGCATGTGTGCACACACCTTCCCTCTTCCCCTTATACAGAGAAATACATAGTGGAAGAGGTGTGTGTGTGTGTGTGTGTGTGTGTGTGTGTGTGTGTGTGTGTGTGTGTGTGTGTGTGAATGTGTTTTTCCATTGTGGTCTAAGTATATATCCAGATCTTGGGTTTTCGCTTTTCTTTACTGAAAGTAAAAATAAACTGAGAGGGTGGTGGTTTTTTCCCTCTCATCTCCAATTCAATGACACTCTGCACTGTTGGCAGTTTAATCTGACATTGGAGCAGACAATAGTTGTAAGGAGAAATGGAATTACATTTTGCTCCCTTTTCGTTTAGGCAAATTTTCAAAATTAGGTGTTAAAATGCAAAAACACTGTAAGAATGAATTAAAATGCAGAAATTGCCACTCACAGGAAGCCTGCACAATTCTAATTCTAAACATCATTAGAAAAAAAATAACATTCTATGTCTAACGATCTTTTTTTCTGAGAGGGGGTGGAATGGTTAATTTGAATTACAAAAAAGCCTTGATAACCCCCCACACATCAATTTACCTGTGAACAAAAAGATTCACACAGAGAAAATGGGACTTGGGACTATTTGATAAATTACTGCAGACTGCTTGAATATTCCATTAGCAAAATAATAGCTCGTTATGGAACCCAGAAGAATGTGGTATAATTATGATAGTACCATCCCCCCCACACACACTATGGGGTAAGAGGAATGCAAATGTTAGAAATTATAGCTACTTAACCACAGTTTGGAGAGAGGCCTGAAAACAAATCGAAGGGTTATATGATCTCAGGCATTCATAGGGATTTATCCAATGTCAATGCCTTAAATTGCTGAATACACTCCAGCTAGCTGAAGGTCATATTATTAATAGTCATCTTTATTGTGGCACAGTATGAGTGCCAGCGAAGAAGGAGGAGGCCCTTTTGCAGATGAGATGTAAACAAAGAGCAATTGAGTGCCTGTGCCCCAAAGTTCTTACAAAGTAGAGCTAAACAAACGAGGCAAAACAAAGAGCTGCTGCAGTGACACAAAATAGCATTTTAGTCTCACATCTGGTTTTGTTTGTTCGGGCTTGGGGGTCACTTTGGAAAAAAATGGAATGGGAAACCAAGCAGAGTAAGAGACCACAGTGTGGGAGTGTGGTGAGGGGGTAATCTGTGATGAACAAAAACCATTGCAGGTCTAGAAATTTTTCTAAGTCCTAATTGCTTCTGCACTTGTGGCAATGGCCACAGCTCCTGGCACATGCATATAAACACGGTGTGCTGCTATTGCTCCATGCCCAGTGTGCAGGATGTTTGGCATATTGATGCAAAGAAAGGGGATCTCTGTCTCATTTACTCAGTTTGACCTGGCTGTTTCCAGCTTTGTAGTTTGAGCTCCTCCAGCCGGCAATCTCCATGTAGTGCCCTCACCTCTGTGCTCTGTTGTGATGCAGATATAGACCCTCCTCCATGGGCATTTATATGTGGATATGAATGCAAATTAGAAGAAATAAAAGATCTGTTTTTTAAGATCAGGTGCCCTAGAATTTAAAAACAAAACAAAACAAAACAAAAACCCAAAAACATGATAAAAACTGGCCAAACAGAGCTCTCATTGGCTCCATTTGCACAGGAACAGCTTTCAGAGGTTATGTAGGACCTGTGTCCATCCATAGGCTGAAATCTGTGTTCAGCCTTTGCTTCTTACTGTACTCTGCTGTTAACAGTCAGAGTCTACAAAGTCTATTCTCTCTTCAGAGTAAGTAGCTGATCGATCAGCACTGTGTTTTCCTGGAAGTAGAGCACACATGAAAATCAATGTTGCAGCATCTTCTAAAATGTCCTTGAAATGTTGGAAGCTGAAAAGATGTTGAAGAACATGGATTCAATTGACCAAAATTACTTTAAGGATGAGAAGAAGAAGAGAGAAATGTTTGCATGCACTTTAACTCACAGCCTGTGAAATAAAAAAGTAGTTTTTTATTTTGCAGCAATCTCTCACCAGCCTTCTGGCTTTAGATACTAGTCCAATGCAAACATTGGGATGGGAATCATCTGATGACTGAGTTCTGAACTGAGGTTCAGTTGAGTGAGCTTTAGGATTTGGCTTTTAGGCAATTTGAAAGAACAAATCTTGGCACTATCTTAACCAGCCACTAATGGAGCAGCATCGAAGGTCTCTCATGGTGAATTATTGATTCTCTCTCAGGAGAAAAGGTACAGCCATATAAGCAGTACCAGGATGAAGAATTGAACGTCATTTATCTGCTAAAGGATTGTTTACCTGCATTATTTTCTTTAGGCTTCCAAGCAGGTAGAAGAGCTAGAAAAATCATGTGAGGGTATTTTTTTGACTCCAAGGTTCCTACAAATCTCTGTAAGCGTCCCAGTCACTATTTTATGAAAATTTTTCAAAGAGGCATTTCCAAAAGTACTAAGTGTCAACATTTATAAATAATATACAGCCTAGGACAGACTGTATGTTTGTGAGAGCATGTTAAAGAATAAATAGAAATGTCCTATGTCATATGTTCATAAATATGTAACAAATGCCCTTCTCTTGCTCTCTGTAAAAAAAAAAAAAAAAAAAAAAAAAAAAAAAAAAAAAAAAAGAAAGAAGAAGAAGTCGTATTTCTTCAAGGCTGCAAGAATTTAGTTTCATCTGTGAGATGCCAGAATGTTAAATGTGACATTCAATAAACCACCTAGGAAAAGCTAAACAATGCTAATCAAGCCATTTAATCTTTTGGAGTTAAGAGCTGCAGTAGGAAAATAAAAAGTATAATTAATAACTCCAGCTGGGAAAGTAAGGCAGAGTAAAAACAGGAGCTAAGACAAACATCTGGTCTTTGTTTTATGAAACATTTACCATGAAATCATAACTTTTTTCCACCCTTGTGAAATGTGCAAGATTTCCTGAGTTGCAAGTCTCAACACTGGAAAAAGTTTGCACCTGCATATAAAAATGAGCTTTTCACATGCACCTGAACCTGCATGTGCAAATAAATGCATGTATATATGTGTATGTAGGTGTGTCATTTTGCCGTTCTGCCTCTATGAGTTTGCTCTAAGGCAAACTCACAAATTATATCAACATTTTTTTTATTCTTACAAGGCTGTCACCTCTTTTTTTCTTTATTCATAGTATATCTGCCCTCGTGAACAATTAAAGTTTAATGTGAAACAAAACATTTATCAACCTTGTTTAGCTGCCTTATGCTTAGCTGCTTTTCCTGCCTGATTTGTCCAGATGTAAGCATGGTGACTTTTGAGTGCTTCGCTCTATCTTGGATATGCCCTTCACAGAACTTAAAAAATAGGATAATGCTCACCATTTTTGTAGATGGGGATCTGCAGTAGGGCTAAAATGAAACGACCTTGTCAAAGGTCACAGAGGAAACTTTAGTTGAGAGAAGGATGAAGCAGGCTTTAGGATTCTGGCACATGATTTATGAGTCATCAAAGCCCTAATGAAAGACTCTAAGGTGAATTACACTGCCTTATGACTGGAACAGGCTGAGCTGACAGTGCCAGTGGTTACTGGCATACTTTGAGCAGCAAGGATTTGTCCAGTGGTGTAAGCTCCTATCTGAACAACCTATGCATTGGATTATCCCTCCCTCTCCTCACTTTTACCATGTGTAATTTACTCATTAAATAGCTCACTGGTATAACTTCCTGCCCTTCATTAGTATTTCTAACCCTTGTAGCTCTCATCACTGAAATTTTTGCCAACAGTGTAATAGAGAGACTGAATTCTCTGTCCACCTCAGTTTGCCAGTGCAGGCCTTCTCATAAATCTCTATGGTCAATAGGGCCCTGCAATTTATGTAAATTCTGAACATGCTTTTCTTACTCTCTTTGAGAGTTTGTTGAAAAAGCTGTCTGTATACTTGTCACGCTTGCACAGCAGGGAATGATACTTTGGCACTCCGTCTATGGGCTCTGCATATTCTTAAGTGAAGAAGAAATGTAGCATTCCCACTGTAGTCCAGGCTTTGCCTGTCTGTGAAACTGTGGGGTGTGACAGCAAAACAACATGCATGACAGTGGCTGTGGAAAGATGAAAGTCCAAGGACATCAATGTTCTTGCAGCCAAGTGTACATTGGATGCACAGTGCAGAACTGTTTTCTGATTACATCTTGGAAGAAGGTGGAAGTAAGAGTCTGGAAAAATAAAGAAAAAAAAATTACTTCTGCATCTTAATAGGGAGGAACTGGAATGCATTTCTGTGATGTGTTAAAAATTCAATCATTTCAGAACTCTAAAAAAGGCCATGGTTTGTGTTCCCATCCTAGGAATCCAACTGCAAACCTAACTGGGCTAAGATGCTGCAGAAGGAATGAATATGCAGAGTAAAAAAGCACTCTGGTAATCACTAAGACCTGTGTGGAGTAATGACTTGAAGGGCTCTTTATTAACTTATTGTAAAGATGCAAAAAACAGAAATGTATCAACAATAGTGTGGTCAGCAGGACCAGGATAGAGATTGCTCCACTATCCTGGCCAATGGTGAGGCTGCACTTTGAATCCTGGGTCCAGTTTTGTATCCCTCATTACAAGAAGAAGATTGAGATGCTGGAGTCTGTTCAGAGAAGGACAGTGAAGCTGGTAGGGTGTCTGGAGTACAAGTCCAATGAGGAGTGGCTGAGAGAGCTGGGGCTGTTGAACCTGGAGGAAAGGAGGCTCACAGGGGACCTTTTCACTCTCTACAACTGCCTGAAAGGTAGGTGTAGCCAGGTGGAAGTCAGTTCCTTCTGCCAAGTGACAAGTAACAGGACAAGAGGAAATTGCTATGAGTTTGGAGAGGTTTAGATTGAATCCTAGGAATAATTTTTATTCAGACAGCAGGGCTGTCAAGCATTGGACTAGTCTTCCCAAGGTAGTGGTTGAGTCCCCATCCCTGGAGGTATTTGAAAAGCTGTGTAGATGTGGCACTCAGGTACATGGTTTAGTGATGGACTTGGCAGTGCTGGGTTAATGGTTGGACTCAATGATCTCAAAGGCCTTTTCCAACCTAAATGGTTCTATGAGTCTATGAAAAGCATAATGAATTGATCAGAGAAATCAAGAAAACACAAGTTTGTTGTGTTCCTCAAGTTTATTTAATACTATAAGAGGGTATAAACAAAAGCAACAACTTTTTTTAAAATTTAAAGTTCTTAAAATTATTAACTCTAGGTTTCATGGCTCATTATATTATATTTTTTAAAATCCCTTACAAATAAAAAAAATACTTTTCTGGGTTTCTTGTTTGTTTTTTGCTTGGTTATTTTTTCTTGATTTTAATGTAAAAACTGCCCAAGCAAATTAATTTCAAGAGAAAATAAAGAAAATTGTCATTCTGGATCAGTTGGGTTGGAACATTTTGGCTTTATCTGAAGGCTTAAAAGCACCATTTTCCTTTTGACAAGATTTTTCCCAAAGACAAAAATATGCCTTTTTAAATTACCCTACTCTGGAAAGGATGAGAGCTGGGGGTTGGGGGAACATGGCCATTATCATGCACTGGTCAGATAACTCTGATTCCATGTCACTGTCATGTCCAGCTACCATAGATAAACAGACTGAGTGAAGTTCTGCTGGACTGGTCATAGGATAAGGTTACTATAAAATTTGCCCCCAAAATATAATACAGGCTCCCATATTTCTTCCTAACTTTTCTAGTTCATCCCCTTCTTTCCTCAGTCCCATGAAATTCAAATCTAGCTTCACAGCCATACTTTCCCACTACACCTCCCAAGACCTTCCCTTTTCCACACAAGTACCAGATTTGATGGTGTCCCAGAAGTGATTTTTGTCCTTTTTTGGGGCCACATAGTTCAACTGTTTTCAAGGGTGTTTTCATTTATGGAAGATTGTATTACTTTTGATGCCTCTCAAATAAAAACTAGATCATTAAAGAAGAGATACCTTTTTTCCCCTGTGGAATAGCCATACTGTTTTTTTGGGCAAACTATATGACTATTAGTTTGGGACCTGCAACCTGAGGTAGAGCCTTTTTTTTTTTTTCCTATCTCATAAATAAAGAGAGTCTATATATTTTGAACAGCATAGTATGGAAATGTTGTTTTTTTACCTTGGGGCACAAAAGCTTTTATAATTTTCTAATTTGCCTTAAATTGAGAATCTTTAAAGGGAAAGGACAGGGTGTTTCACTTTGAGTCTTGATCGAATGTGCCACACTAACGGAGCTTATAGATCTTGTTGCCAAAAGAAAAGTATTTTCATATTTCCTGTTTGAAGAACAGATAGAAAACTCCAATGTTTTTCCACAATAATTCTTGAGTGTGACATGTTGAGTAAGTCTTACAAGGACGAGACTTTTTTCCTGATCCTAGGATATTTCAGTTAAATATAGCTGAGGTATAGCCTCTTAGGCTGGGAGGTTGTCTCTTTTCTGTGTCCGGTAAATCCTCAGCTTCCTTGTTGCCAACACAAATGCTCATTAGTTTTAATCATGATGAGAGAGGCCCTCATTTCTTTATAGAGACACTTTTCTGAGTGGGTCACTGATTCTTTTCTAAGACTGCAAAAGATCCAGAGGGTCTAAAAGCTTTAGTTCTTACCAACCCAAGGTCATCAATTGAACTTCTATATTGGCAGATGGAGTCCTTATTTCTTCCATGTGTCTTTTCCTATTTTATTAATTGACTCTTCTCTCAATAGTGGTGTGGTAGTTAAATATTGGGATGTAAAAAACAAACAAGCAAACAAACAAACAAACAAAAAACCAAAAAAAACCACAAAAAAACCCAAAAACAAAGCAAAACAAAACAAATTACAAAAATAATGTCCTGTCTGATACTTAGAGACCTCTGTCTGAAAACAATTCAAAAGGTAATACTCAGGATGCCCCTGTCTTCCCTGTCTTGTTTCTAAGGACTTGTGACCATGGTGCATCAACTTTTTGTGACCCTTGGTTTCTCTGTGATGTCAGTGTCCCACATAGTCTCAAGAGAAAAGAAACAAATGATGTTAATTTTCCTTCTAGGCAAAAAAATCCACAAAACCACCTGATTGCTTATTCTTTAAAACTGTGCTTACTTTGTTCTTTCTTCTAGAGAATGTGCCAGTAGTCATGACTCAGAATAACTCCACTGGCAGTGATATTGGGCTTTCACTCCAGGTTGTAACTATCAGAGCCTCTTGAATTACAGGTCAAAGTCCACACAGAAAAACAATTGTGCTTTTCTGGGGAATGGTGAGGGGAGAGAATTTTTGAAGTGTTTGGATCCTGCCAGAGCTTTGCAAGAAGGACTGGAATGAACTGAACTGCTGCCAGGGTGCAAGAGATCTCTCAAGAGCTGCCTCCCTTTCCATCTGTCTTGGACTCATGATGAGTGAGGTGAGCCACCTGCTCTGCACATTTGCTTCATTGTGCAAGTCTGAGGTGCAAAGTCCTGCTGCAGAGGCTGAAGAAACCTAGATTTCTTTAATCTCCTTGTCAGAGCAAAGTAGCTCCTGTAAAACAACATGCCGAGTAGTCCCTTAGCCTGCCTCCAAGGCATTCAGCTCTCATCCTTCTCAAAGAAAACTGTGTTCTGCATCAGCCACAGTGTTGGGAATTCTCTAATTCTCTTACAATGGGAGCATTTTTATGGTAGGAGCTTTTGTTCACAAACACATATCTCCCAGAAAGCAGAATGCTAAAATATTAATTCAGTGGTGAGCTGTTCCTCTTGTACTTATAGTTCATTTGTGCAAAATAAAAAGTGACTTTCTATTCCAGCTTTATGGAATCACACCCCTTTCATGTATGGCATATGAGTTTTCCTGAATATTTGTGCCACTTATGGACTTCTATGTCATCCAGAAAATAGTAGTGTAAGTTAGAATTACATTTGTGGGGGAGAAAGCCATATTGGTCATTGCCAGCACCACTTATTGTCAGCAGAGGTAAAAATTGAATTAGGCTGGGGTTTCTCCTTTAAGCTGAAAGAGATGATAGCTATGTGGTAAATTCTTCATCAGTGGAGACGAAGCCCAGTCCAAAGCTCTAATATCCAAAGCAGCAGAAATAGTCTTTAATGGCCATTTTCTGTTTTATGCCATGATAAGCAGTACCTGCACCTTGCTATCATCTCCCTGTGAGTAAAGAATGATGTGGAAAAAAAGGGTATTTCTTAGAAGAATTTTCTCTCTCCAGAATAATGTGCACTTATGTGGCAGGCATCAGGAAGAAGTGAAAGGACATCACCAGCAGGAGAGAGTAAGACAGAGACTGCTTCAGCTTGGAAACAGATCTGTGTAGCCATGGCTTCATCAGCTTTAGCAATCTTTGAACTCTTAGTGGTTTCTCTCATGCCAGGTGTTATATCTAGATACTGAATAGCTGATGATATAATTTGCTCTATTTTAATTATTGGTAACCAGTGTCTCTCCCAGTAAAAATTTAAATAAATATTTAATTCTCAAGACTATTGATTAGGAGCTCAGGGAGTGTAGATTGTAATTTGCTATGGCTACTTGCTATCTCAGAGTAGTGTTTTAGGCTGTTTTATTTTGCTTAGACAGTCCATTTGCCAAGTGTGTTTTTTGAGTTGTTTAGGTGCACAAAGCTGTGATTTTCAGTGTGGATCCTTAGCTGGATATCATATCTAGGATTCATGGGTAGCATCAGAAGATTTTTTGCTACCCTCTCTAGCATACTTATATATTGGATATAAGACAAGGA
Organism: Regulus satrapa; assembly: GCA_013396955.1. Taxonomy (NCBI): domain Eukaryota; kingdom Metazoa; phylum Chordata; class Aves; order Passeriformes; family Regulidae; genus Regulus; species Regulus satrapa. Next base: position 63,621 of record VWZN01019080.1, read on the forward strand.
ACGACAACATCTGCTATGTGTTCACAAGGAGTAATTCTACATTTGAAACTTCTGACCTGATAGGGACTATTGAGCAGCAGGTGTTTTAGAAGACTTTAATCCCTCACCTTAAAAGTACACAGAGGTTCTTTGGTCTAAATTTTCAAGTTTTATTGAATTCTTTATTGTCTATTTTTATTGGATGACAATTCATTAGGGAGCAGAAGCAAAATTACAGATTTTCAAAAAACCAAAGATATTTACTTCCCCAGTTATTATTATGTTTAAAAATAACCTCAATATTAAAAAAAAAAAAAAAAGACAACATGTCAAAGCTGACAACCTTCAGATGCCAGCTAACACACTCTGTTATAAAATAATTTTTTAAAAAGCTTTGCTTTTGTTATGGATCATGTTACACTGTCTGACTAAGGTGTGCACTGAGGCAGAAGTTTGAAAGTTTATCTGATGGATGAATGAAATTGAACTAGAATATTAGTTTTAACCTCACCTTAGTTTTTCATGAGAGCAGTTCCTTTGACTGAAATGTACTTGTAGTATGTCTCTGTGCATAGGTGCCCAAAGCAACATGCAATGAATGTGCTTGGAACTGAGAATCCGAGCTGGTCCTAAGACAAAATCTCAGTGTCCCTGAAAGCCTACGAAGCTTAAATCCCAAACCTGGCCTATTTTTCTGCAAATACTTCAGTCCAGCTCCTTGATCCAAACTCTGCTGAACTTTGGTAGTATTTGGATGTAGTTCCAGAGTCTGTAGTTTGAATCCAGCTATATCTAGGAGGACAGATTTGTAAAACAGATGTTTTCCCACTGGAAGTATGTGCATGAGTCCTATTAGTAAAACAAAAGGTTTTATCTTGAAAAACATGTCTGAAACATTCCCCAGTGTGCTCAGCAAACAGAAGAGGAAAGTTTATTCTCCGGGCAGCAAGTTAATATCTCACTCGGAGTCAGTTTGAAATGCTTCCAGTATGGCTGGCATCTGTCACCACATTGTAACAAAAGCAGTGGCTTTAAGGAGTGCTGTAGAAATACATTATGTCCTGTTTGACTTGAGGGAATGTTTAGGACCAAATAAAGTGCTTATTCTCTCATTCAAAAGGTGAAATCCAAGCCATACTGATATTTGTGGAATAAATCTCATTCATTTCAGGGTTAGGATTTTATGCCAAGCCTTCAACATTGCAACAGGACTTCTTTAATTTTTCAGAAGATCTGGAAAATCTGCATGCATACACACTGGCCAGTGTTTCTTGAAGAAGACAACTTTATGCATCTATTATAGCCAAAAGCTGTATGGTACAAAAGATATTTGCTGAAACTAAGGGAAAGAGTCATCACCACCAATTGTGGTCTTTGCTGATGGAAAGACACTGCTACTTTGAGTGTCTGACAGATGCTTGAATGTTAAAGTGTAGATATTTGAATCTTTGTTTAGCTTCCTTTTTTTTTTTTTTTTTTCTTTAAATTTTTTTTTGGCCCAAACCCA
>VWZN01019080.1:66261-113303 GCA_013396955.1 Regulus satrapa
GTGTTTTCAATTTAAAGAAAAAAAAAAAAAAAAAAAAAAAAAAGGGCTATCTTGGCAGTCTTAACTTTTACATTAACATGTAATATTGGGTATATACACAGGCAGCTGCCTGAATACCATTTAAGCTGGGTGCTGAACTAGGTGCATGCACTGACAGGCAGTAGTTAAGCTGTTCTTATCTTTTTTTCTTCATGTCATTGATAATGATATTCTAATTCTTTTCAAATCATGTTCCTTTGGCTATGTTTTGATAGCATGGTTGTTATTCCAGTAGTCTATGCCATCCTGTGATAGTGTCACTTCTGCCAGGGGATTTTCCCTTAAATTTTGGTTTTGAGTACCTTTAGATATTTTCTAAGAATCATTACTGCTCTAAACCACAAGGTTGTACTTAAGCACAGTGGTGTAAATTGGTGTAGCTTTTTTGGGAGTTCATGAGAATATTTGCAGTTTATAGCACCTGGAAATTGGCTTTGCCATTTTTTGACCTATAAGATTTGTTGTTGTTGTTGTTGAAAGCTCAATCGATATTTTAGCAGAAATGAAGGAACATTTCAGAATGTTCTACAAGATAATAATGGATCTGAAATTGAAAACATATTTTTTATCTACTGTGACATATAGCAAATTTGGAAATTCTTGCTTTGTTCAAAAAATTTACAGTATTTTTGTCAAATTTATGTAGCTGGCAAATCTATTGTAAATTGTGGATGTCTAAAGGGGCCTAGTGCATGTTGCTATGTTCTGAAGACTGGACAATGGGAATCAAAGATTAGATTTTGATAATGTTTCTTATATTTTATCTTCCTTTTCAACTTTCAGTGGGAGGACACCTAAGATAAGATGATACAAAATGTAAGAATGTGAAAATATATTTCAAAAGCAGTAACTACATTTTAAAAAGATAAAACAAAACAAAACAANTAACAGCATTTAATTTCTGCATAATTCTGGGAAATCCATGGATATAAGCACATATTTGGAAAGCTATTCTTCTATGTCCCACTGTAGTGTTGGTTTCAGGCACCCAGTGGCAGCTCTGTGGTATGTTTAGTAATTAAAACTGAATTTTAACTTTCCTGAAATTGTCAATGTACAGAATGATACAAGCAAAGGAACCTTAAAAACAGGATCTTGGGGTTTTCAGTTGAGAAATTAAGAACTCCTCTAAACTCATGTATATCCCTCAGATCTACATTTATTACATCGGGAAAACCCTATGCTCTCATTCCTAAAAAGTTTGATAGACCATTAATTGTTGGGAAAAAAACCCCAAACAAANGCCCTCAAACTTGTTCTTTGAACTTTATACCTTGCTAAAGAAAATGCCATTGTTAAAACCATATAGACAATTTACCTAGAAAATTATTATTTTTCAAATGTCTTATTTGCAGACAATTACCGGTCAAGACAAGTTATATGAAAAAAATTATATATTCAAAATCCATAAATTACAGTGCCAAAATTAGACTGGCTCAATCCAAAATGCTTGATGTGAAGGAAATTACACACTTCCATGTTTTGGAGAAGTCACATAAAATTTGAAGTTTTGTCCAAATTTTTTTATGTGTTCAGACAGAATTGCAATTTCTACAAGTTTGGATACAAATCAATATTTCTTAGGTACATTATTAACTGTAATTATCCTTGCATCTTTGAGGCTAGAGTAGTAGAGAGTAAAGAATAGAGCAGGATGGGACAGGGATTTGACTCAGGTCTATAAGAGTGATTTTTGATAATTCAGATGTTTGAGATAGAGCTGAGGAGAGCCAGGAGAGGGAACAGCCCAAAGATTTTGAACTGCATTTCCACTCAGAGTTGGAAAACTTTGTTAGGTTTATGAATTGCAACATTACTTACAGCTGTGAAGCAAGTAATTGTGAAATATAGTGTCAAGCTTTGTTCTCCATCCACTGCTAAGGACATATTACTGGAGATAGCAGGCTCCTGTTTCCCATTGCTACAGGTTACTCTGTTTAATCAGTAGAAAACAATGTGACAGAGGCAAAGTCTGAGGTCCCATTTGCTTCCCCTTGATGCAATTTTATATATTAGTTTTTAACATGATGGTCTTTTCTATTTCTTTTTTTTTTTTTAGTGTATGTTACACGATCATGTGGTTTGAAGCCTGGGATACCAGCCCTTAATTTGCCAATGCAATTTGAATTTTAGTCCCTTTACAGGTTTATGTTGCTTATGCATGTGACCATGAGTTTTCTTACATTGGTTCAGCATCATTCAGTAGGACTGAGTAAACCTACTGAAGNTTCTGGGAAATCCATGGATATAAGCACATATTTGGAAAGCTATTCTTCTATGTCCCACTGTAGTGTTGGTTTCAGGCACCCAGTGGCAGCTCTGTGGTATGTTTAGTAATTAAAACTGAATTTTAACTTTCCTGAAATTGTCGATGTACAGAATGATACAAGCAAAGGAACCTTAAAAACAGGATCTTGGGGTTTTCAGTTGAGAAATTAAGAACTCCTCTAAACTCATGTATATCCCTCAGATCTACATTTATTACATCGGGAAAACCCTATGCTCTCATTCCTAAAAAGTTTGATAGACCATTAATTGTTGGGAAAAAAACCCCAAACAAACAAAAAAACAAAGAAACAAACACCAAACATAAAAATGCTGGGCATTGATATCTATACAGAACAAGGTTTATACTCTCTCTGCTCTGGGGTTAGTCTATGAGGCACTAGGAAAAGAATATTGATTTCCATTCTGGAAATGTTTTATTTCCTGCAGCCCAAGTGAGGCAGTGAGCATGAAGAAAATATTGCGTGATTGAGTGGTTAAATACCCATGACTCAGATAAATTTCCACAGACTTTGTGGTGAAAATTTTCTACACTACTTGATATTTTGCAACAGTGAAGATCTAGACAATTTCTTCTGAGTTGCCTATAAACCTGTGTAAGATGTTTTGCCTGAAAGAATATTTTAACAGCTATTAGTTGAGAGATTAACATTTAATAAGCCCTCTGTAAGTAGGTCTTTAAGGTGACAAGCTATGTGAGAATATCTCCTGAATTTGTTAAACCAGACCTCCCAGTCCAAGGTGTTTCTCAGGCCCAATAACAGCATTTAACAGCTTTTGGTCTCAAAACACAGGCAGTGCTGTGTACATTATAGAATTACAATGTGCTGAAGACAGCTTTGGCAACATTCATCCAAATGGTCAAAAGTCACTTCCAAGTCTCTTTGCTCATTTCCAGGTTCAGAAAAGTTCATCCCATGGGAATGAATTTCCTGACCTTTTTTTGCTATGAATAGCTAGCACACCCACTCAAAGCCACATCCAGCCAATTGATGATGATGCAGAACCTCCTGAAATAATCCATAAATCTTAAAATAGTAGTCTTTATTTATACAGAAAACAGAAATTACATATAGTTTTTCCATTCCTTTCTTTTTTCAAGATAAGCTGAATATCATCAGTGAGTTTTGCACTTTAGCTACTTTTAAAATCCCAGGCTGAATCTCTTGACCCCTGCATCTGAAACCAACTCTAGCTGGGTTTTCCAAGCCAGCACTTAATTAATTGCTATTTTAGGGGGATGAAGTTTCTGAAAACTGCAAGAAACACTATCCAAATAAAAGCAGTGATTAGTTTCAATGTTAAGTTTTACTTTAAAAGTATGTAATACTGTTACTGCTGTACTCTGCCTGAATAAAAGTCATCTTTTAAGACAGTGCTTTGTAATTTATGTCTCATCCTCCATAATGTTAGTGAGCTATTAATATATGCATGAAGAGCAGCATTCAATGCAATTAAAGTGGCAAAGTGATAAATGCATAGCCATTTTGCCTTGTAATATTGTGTATTTAACAGGTTTATTTGTTCAACAGTTCTTACTTTAATTATATTTTGCCATTTGGGAATTACAGGCATATAACAATCATAGCTCTTCCATGAATATTATTCTTAAAATAAGTGTTCATGCATTATTAAAAATGCATGTGTGTTTGCGCGTTTATTCATTTACAGTGATTTTTTCCCCCTCTTTTTAAAAAACGCTGATTTTTAAATTTTTCCTACAAACTTGGAAAGAAAAAACAACTCATATGTTATGAGAAAGGATACAAGGCAGATTTCTTGCTGTAGATGAGCTCTAATTAGGACTTATGCCATATTTTATAACAGAGAAGATAGAGGTAGACATCATTTGTTTTGAAGGGATGGTCCCAGAACTTTCCATGGGTCCTATGAACGTACAGAAACTGTGAAAGAAAATAGACAAGGAATTTGTGTAACACATGGACAGACATGAAGGAGTAGTGCCATAAATCAATGCTGATGTTATTGGGTTGGGTCTCAATTGTGACAAAAAAGTCTGTTTGAATATTTACATATTTAGACAAGGTAAATTTTGGGTTAAACCTACCTGGGATTTAACTCACCTAGCATAAAGACACCTATAAGGCAGACTGCACAAACTTTCATCCCTTTGCACTGAGTATAGTCTGAGTCCTGAGGAACACAGAGAAATACCCATTTACAGATAACTTGTACAGCTGTTGGAGCATGTGCATGTGGAAATTAGAGACAAAATCCAGATACTCAATTGATGTACATTGATATAGTTTAACAAAGCAATTAAACTTGCATTAGTAAGATCTCATTTGGATTGTGGCCTTTTTATAGTGAACTTTTGTGATTTTTGTCATAAGTCTCACAATCTACTTTCTAAAGCTTTATCTCGTTGAATGATGGGATTTCAAAGGAGTTGTAGGCTTTTTCTTAGGGTACTGGAAATCCAAATTCTGGCCTTGATAGTAAAGAAACTTCAAAATGCATATCCTAATGATTTAAAGTAGCCAGGGCAGAAATAATATTGCACCCCAAAANTCGTTGGTTTTGAATGGTGATAGCTGGAAATAGACTCACTCTGAGTTTTCCAGTGAGATGGAAGATTCAGTGCTTGGGACAGCTCTTTCAAGCTCAGTAGACTGAGTTTCAGAATGTTTCCTCCCTGAAATCTGATGGATAGGAAGGTAACAAGCTTGAGACTAATGGTGATGAAGTCTTGTTTGCTGGAGCACAAAAGCTGAGTGAACAGTCCACTCCATCTCTAATTAAAAAAAAAAAACCTTACAGCTCTAACAGTTGCTGGCCATGAATAATTCTGAAAATGTTTAACCTGCAGATAAGAAACCACTATCAACCTGTCACATTTCCCCCACTAACAAGTTCAGCATCAGTTTAAAAGGAAGTGCAATTCACAAAGCAATGGCTTTGTGTCATAAATTATAGGTATCCGGCACACATTACAAGGACAGAAACAGTAAAATAACAAGGGACTCTCTCTTTGCTATACACTGACAGTGGCAGAAAACCAGCAGTCCATGAGGTTTAATCTACCATGGCTTGTTTATTCCCTTTCACATCCATGCCAGTTCTGAAACACGTGATGCTGTATTCTGCTGCTACCTGTAATTAGCAAAAATATTTATTTAAAGCTTTAGAGGAAAGAAAGAAGTTGTCTGATGTAAAACACTGGACTCCAATCACTCAGGCAGTGGAAAATGATGTCACTAAATCCTTCCTCTCATTTGTTTCCTTATTTGTGCATATGTGTGTATGAGCATGTGTTACTTTGGATAAGTTACTTTTTTTGTCTTTAATGAAGTACACAATCCAATTCTGAATCAAAATCTTATAAAAACATCTGGTGATTTAAAAAAGCCATGGTGTACACATTCAGGAAAAAAAGAAACTGAATAAAACACATGTGATTGTACCTTGAAACACCTAATGAAATGAAGAAGTGCTTTACACTAAAAATTAAAAGCAGAGGGATGCTTTCCCAAATAGCAACAGATACGTAAAGGGCATTAATCATGTTTGGTCATAGGTATGAACATGGTATGGTAGAGGAACATAGAATATTCCTAAAATCCTTATCCTGTAGGTCATTATTCTTGGGCTTGTCTTTCATCTCTCTCTTCTCTCTTTTGAAAACTAGGTCAGCAGAAAACATGTTTAGCTTTATCACAATAATATTTAAACACCTTATAGAGAAATAGTATGATATTTCACTGGTAAATTTGTACAAAAGGATGAGGGGGAAAAGCCCATCCTGTGAAAGGAACAGCTGTAAGCAGAGTGAGAAGTTATGCGTGCACAGAGAACAGACCACAGAAGAAGGGGGAAACATATCAGTGGATACAAAGAAATGCTGGAGGATGAGAAAGTAGTTGTATTATGATGTTTCAGGAAAGAAAGGAAGAAACTGTAACCTGGTATCTCTTTACTGTATGATACTGGTCTTCCTCACTGAGCAGTGGGGTAAAAAAGTTTTTTTTACTCTAACCTGAAACTCCTTCAACCAAACTTTTCATTTTGCATTCAAACTCTAAAAACAAACAAAAATCAATCAACAAACAACTAAAAAAGGTACAAACACTAAAAATCACTCTTCCTGTGTTTTAGTGAATAAAGCCACAGCAACACATCTTCATTCACTCAGATTGGACTCTTGTCCCCCCCAGGCTTTACCTCCAACTGGAACCTGAACACAAAAAACAGCTGTTTACATCCTTGTGCTCTGAAACATTCTGAGGTCTTACTCTGGTTGCAGGCATTTGCCACAGGGTCATTAGAACTTGGTCTTTGTACAAAGACTTAAGGTATGAGAATGAAGGCTTTGGGGTGCTTATCTGTTCGTCATGTGTTTCCAGACTTTTGGCAGGTAACCCAGATTCTCCAGCTCTCATAACTAGTGGCATAGTCCAAAATACCTTAAAACCAAAAAGCTGGAGGATTTGCTAAAGAGATTGGGTCTTGGAAACTGTTCCTTGTGGCTTGGAGAAACAGGAGGTATGCATTAGGTGCAGAGGTTTAAACTTTGTCAGCAAAATCAAAAGCCTGAATACTGCTGCAGTAATCTTGCTTAAATTTGCTACATTTTCTGGATATGCTTGGATAGATTCATGATGTTCAAAATGTTTCTTTCAAGCAGACATTGAAATCTTTTAGGGAAAAACCCTTAATATTATCAACAAATTGTTAAACATACATATTTTGTAAATTGCTTTTTTAGATTATTTCTAAAGAAGGAAAAACTATTTTCTTTCATAGTGTTTTTATTTTTCTGTCTTTGAGAAAATTATAATGTACAGAACTAAGACTAAAACTGGATGCTGTCATGAACTGGTAGAGAGCTGTTTGACATTGGTCTATTTTTGGTACACTAAAGATTATCATACTATGAATATTTGAAGCCTTTCAGTTCCACAGCACTTGAATTGTAGCTAACTTGTGCCTTCACTATTCAGGCTTTTAAACTGCTTACTCAGCCATATTCCAGTTTATCTTACTCTTCTTATTTTTGGCTTTACTCTGATTCTTCTCTTAATACTGGATAGATTCATCTCCACAGAAAAGAGTTAATTAATATCTCCAAAACACTGAGAAGGCATATCATACAAACAGGAGTACAGTGCCTAACATTGTCTGAGGAGGGTCAGCAAAGGACTGTTGCCTTACCACTGTTAAAAGCACAACATCTGCAGGCAACACTGAGCGAAAATCATCCTGCTTTGCTTCTTACTGGTCTTGTCAGCTAACACAAGGAAATGAGCAGCTTCTCTTAAGGAATATATCTGTAGCAGCATCCAGTTCTTTCCTACTATCTTGAGTTTCTTTTTCATCTCAGTGACAACTTGTACTGTGGATGCACCCATGCCAGCAAACGCATGCTTTATCTTGCACAGTGGAACTGCCTACCCACCGGAGTCAAGCAAGCTCCTCTGCTGAAAGCCTCTAGATACTAATCTGCTCTAGGTCTGCTGAAACTCCAAGTCTTTATGGGTTTCCCAAGACTTAGATGTGGGTTATGCCACATTTGGACTGTATCTGGGTGTTACTGTGGTGATATATGGACATGTATCCTCTCCTTAAACTGTTAATATTTCCAAAAAGATTAAAGATGTCTTCTTTTCTATCCACCTTCCTAGCCTAATACATGATATTTCTTCTGCGGTTTCATTCTTCTTTAGCAAGGGTACTCCTCCTGCATCTTGACCCAAGGAAGAAAGCAAAGGAGTGGGATATGGAGGCTGGCCAAAGAGGTCTACCAATTGATAATCCTGAGACACAAAGTAAGCAAACTTCTTAAGTCAGGAGATACTGTGGCATCGCATATTTCACATTTTGGTCAAAATATTTCCCTTTTTTTAAATTATCTGAATCTTTCAGGTCTCAATAGAAAAAAACAAGGCAAATCACAAACACCAAATGAACAGACCAAATAACTGAAAACCACAAAGGAAACATCTATTTCTAAGGACAATTTCATCTTGTTTAAGCCTGACATGTTTGTTGATGGGTTTATGAATGGTTTTGACCATTCAAAAAACCAGGAAATGGTGCTTAAGAATATGCTGCACAGTTTCTTAACATTTTAGTATCAATAAGTCTTATGGTAATTCAAATTCCCTGGGAGCAGTTTATCTGGTATGGTTTTAACAATATTTTTATACACTAAGGGAATGGGCCTCCTACACAGAAACTCTCCTGCACAGAAGCTGTATAAAACACTTCAGTGCCGTATTTGCAGTAATTAAATCTCATAATATTACTACGATACAGCTTTAAGGCCTTATGCTTTATGTGATCCTTTATGGATCACCTAAAAATAGATTTTCTATGACTTGCTCAATCATAGATTGAAAATCCACAGTATTGCCATCAGTGGATGCTTGAATTTGTTTGAATCAATATCAATACATATTTTTGTGTTTCTGTAACACCTCAAAGAGAAACATCTTTACTTTTATACTGTACATTTGTCAAATCATGGAAGGAATATGGATGAGACAGGTATTTAGAAATAACAGTATTCCTTCTTTCTTTATCAATTAGTGAATCAAGAATGTGTTATACACATAAGACAGAGAAATAATTATAGGAGTTTTTCTTTTAAATCTGAAAGTACATACTCACTATAGCTGAAGACTACCTGTATCAAGGATGAAAACTACGGTATTCAAGAATTTCAAGATGAACAGCATTGTCTTAGTGCATACTGTAAACAAAATTGGCTGGATATGAGTAAGAGCTCCTATTGTTCTTTTTCAGTTTTTGTAAGTGGCTTTGTCTACATGACTTCTGCATATGACAGTCTGTGGAAGGGGAAAAATGTCATTGTAGGTTCAGTGGTGACTTTATGCATATTCAGTATTTATGGTGGCACGGCTTGAGCAAACCTGTGATTAATGATCAGTGCCATCTATCTTTCCATAAGAAAAGCTTCCTCAGTGGCAGAAATGCAATGGTGCAAATCTAACGTACAATTGTGGCCTAGTCTGGCAGGCTTGTTTTTGTTTTTTTTTTTTTTTTTTTTNTTAGTGTTACTTTTTTCTTGCAACAGCTCCAGTCATAATCAAAAAGGTTTTGTTTCTGATGTTGTGTACAAAATAATCACTTAAGGTTTTCCTAGGTAATGCTTCACATCTTATTTCAAGATATTGTAGGTCTCTTCTGAAATATTGCTATTTTCTGAAGTTTTGGCACAATGTTTTATGCCCATTCACTTTTCTATTTATAGGTACATAACTATTCCTTAAAGTGATGAAGATATTTGAAGAATGGGATAAGCTCTGGCAGATGATAAAATTTAAATAAATATAATTACACTTAGAACATATAGTTAATGCAGTTCTCATAACTGTTGCTGTAGCAAATAATGTTACAAATATTGTGTTGTTAGACATTTAGGCTTTGTCTAATCTTCTTTGATTTAGAGTACATTAAGGCTTCCTTTACTCTGTAGCATTACTTAATTTTTCAAAAAAGTTGAAGCAAACTTAATTTAATCATAGCACACTTAGAAGCCTTACTTGATGATTTCAAATGGAGGGTACATCAGTGAATTAGGAAATAGTAAATTTACTCTGGGCATAACTTTGAATATTGGGGTTTTACTTGTTTTTAATGGAATAGAGAAGTTTTGTCAAATTTTGCCACAAATACTTATCCATCTGGTCTGTATGCTTTCAAAGTCAACCTAAATACATCCAAAAGTGTATTAGTAACTTCAAAGGAAGCCCTGTCTCTGTATCTGTTTAGGAAGTAAAGCAATGCCCATCATATATATATCAATATTTTTAAAAGGAAAAATAATGTCTTTTTCTTCGTCCTAGTCACCATATGTTCACTAGCCATGTATGGGTCTTGCTGACAAAGAATCAAAAGGAAGAGAAAGATTTGCTTTTTCTTTACACCTAAATACAATGATGCACGTGAACAATTCTTTCCTCCACATGGCAGAATCTAGGCCAATTCCTCATCAAACAATGTCCAGGAAGTTGGCTCTGGTAATGTGGAGACTGTACCATCAGGACAGACACATCAGAGGTTACTGGAGTTATTTGTACTTGTGCAAAAGGGTGAAAAATATTCCTCACACCAGCTCAAAATAATACTATGTTCTTTGTCTTCTTCTCAGAAATTTTTCATTAAAAATTGCTGCTATAAATTGTGATTTGAAGAGTCCAAAATGCACTGTCTGAGGCTTTTCTTTTAAATCAAAGTATGCCTTGATGAGTTCCACAGTGCATGCTTAACATGATTAGCTCCTGGATGTTTGTCCACACTTTCTCAGTTGTACATCAGATTTCCAGGGACTGTTTGGGCTGAAATTCAGGGTACCTAGAAGCAATAACTCTAAACTGAATGCATCTGTGCCACTTCACACCCAGACTAAAAACCCTGTTCAGTGGTATTTAGTGCTTTCCAGTGCCTGGGATTCAAGTCCCATCTAAGGATACAGGCAAATTTTGGAAATTAAATTTCAATTTGGGTAGAAATCTGTTTGTGTTTAAAAAAAAAAAAAAATAAAGTTTGTGTTTTAATATTGGATGGATTTCTAACTTCTTTAATTCCAAATGTCCCTTGACCCGCCAATTGCAATGACAGTTTTTACTCAATGTATGAGCATCTAATCTAGGTGTTTACGGGATCCTTTGTCTCATTCCTGTAGTACCCTGGGCACCTGGATGCGAGTCCTCTATCTAGCTGTCTAATATTAGTATTGGCTGCATACTGCCAGTGTGAACCCAAATGTAAAGAAACCTCCCTCTGGCTAAGCCATTAAATGATGTGCCAAGTGTATCTCAGCTGGAAGTGGTTTTTTCCATATCTTCCCAATCTCATATGAGCTGTTTTCCCTTCCAAAGGTTGTGAAATATCTGGGTCATCAGGTATAATATAAAGGCAAGTGGAAAAAAAAAATATATTTTTGCAGCTCCTGAGCCCCATTTCAAACAATTTATTGAAATAAGATGTCACGCATGCAAATGTATAATTGATTTCAGATGTGTGATAAAGTTGCCAGAGATATGCTCAGCAGAAATAACTGTAAATTTTTCAGATGTGCTCTTTTCCCATCAGCTTGGCCTCCAGAACAAAAATGCAGCCCGGAATGAAATGTATTCATACTGCTGGGCACCTGCTGCTGTGTCTCCTGTCTCTCAGCTGGGAGAGGATGGAAGGTTTGATGCAATCATGGTATCTGCTGTAACTGGACTTGCTCACTTTACACCTTAACATTTTTGCAATTCTGATTTCTTTTGTAATCATTGTTTTAGCCCTGTTCTCGCTCTGATATTGAACTCTCGTGACACTGCTCCAGGAGCAGCAAACAACATGCTATATTGAGAGGAAAGACTATTTTTCAGTGCTTTTAGCAATGTGACCTTAAGTATTGATTTATAGCCTGCTGCAGTGCTCTAGTGCAAAAGGGAACTGTGGTAATTAAGTTAGTATCTGTGCTTTCTAAAATAGTGCTGAGCTGCAACAAAAAGAGACCCTTTATTTTTCCTCTCTGTCTCTCAGTGAATGCAGATGCAGGCACTGCCCTTTGACCCTGCTCAGCTTTCCCCAGCTGCAGATTATTTTTCTCTCTCTGTGCCTTTAGGTGCTGATAGACAGAGTAGAACCCATTAATTCTTGTGTCTGACTTTCTTTTTTAGTGCAGGCAATGGAGCAAATCTCACTTGTACCTGACTTTTAAAACACTTTTTGTCCTTATGTGGGTAAAAAAAGAGCAGTGGCTAAAGAAATATAGAAAAAATTAGAAAATTCAGCAGAGTGGGTGGCCATGAACTGGCTCAAACTAGAAAGTAAAACCTTTGAAATTAAACCTAAAAATGAAAATTCCCACTTCTCAGCATGACACATTATTCTGAATCTCATGTATAAGGTAACAGGGTAAACACAATGAGAAATCTCTTTTGTATTCCATTATAGTCATTAGAGAAATAGGCCACAAAAGGTAATGGCAATAACACTGAATACCTTGCAGTGAGCATGTAAATTACATGTTAATGTATGCAAATTAGAACACCATGTTCAATGTCCATAAAACTACAAAATACAGCTAATTAATGGTAGGTAAGATGCTTCATTTTATATTCACTGAGTTACAGGGGAGGTAGTATATTTTTATAATTGTGGAACACTGGCCTTGGGGAATGCATCAAACATTCAGTTTCCCTCCTCTGGCAAATTCACCCAGCACACTGGAAGCAATTACCTTTCTGCTTCCTCACCAAAGGTCTTACTCTGAGACCAGTCTCCAAAATTAGAAGTCAAAAAACCCCAAAAGATTCCCAGATTTACAATTACTCTCTTGTGGAACTAGTTCTTTTTATTGTTAATATTGGCCCTGAGCAGCAAAATACCTAAACACATTTGGTACCCTTGGCATATCTGAATGGTTTCTGTAGCTGAATCCCCAAATGGATATAGGCTTCATAAAGCCCTGCTTTTTTAGGTAATCTGTTGCCAGAAGAATTCCCAGTTCAAGTTCCCGATACAATGTGAAAACAGAGCACCTGAGAACAGATTTACAAAAAGTGACTCATCCAGGAAAAAAGGTAAAGGGAGCATGGGAGGGTCAAACCCCGTTGCTGGAAGACACCAACAGCACAAAAGCAAACTTGTCTGCCCACATTCTTGAATTCTGCATGGGAAACAGTTCTGGTTTTAAAGCCATATCTATCCTGTGCCTGAAATTAATACCCCCGTATTTTCAACTATCCATCTGAAAAAGTAAAAGGGCCCAGGTCAAGATGAAACAAATCCCTGTTAAAGGTATGTGTAGGTATGTGGGTGCCTATGTGCATGTCAGTGTGCAGCCTTGGAGAGTGCTGCATAAAGAGTTGAGTGAAGTAAAATAATATCTGAATATATTTTGAATGAATATTTTGTACATAAACATCAATACGAGCAATGCATATCAGTGAAAGATCTTCTGGGTTCCCTTTTGCTACAAAATTGCTTACACTCTAATTTGAATAATAGAATCCTAGGATCACAGAATGCTTTGTATTGGAAGGTGGCCTAAAGATCATCTTGTTCCAACCCCACTGCCATGGACAGGGACACCTTGCAGATTGCTCAAAACCCCATCCAACCTAGCCTTGAACAGTTCCAGAGATGGGGCATCCATAGCTTATTTGGGTGTCACTGTTCCAATGCTTCACTGTCCTCAGGCAAGAATTTCTTCCTAATATTTAATCTAAATCTGCTCATTTTCAGTTGGAAGCCATTATCCCTAGTCCTGTCAGGCTAGAGTCCAGAAGGCCTTGCTGAAAGTCCTCTGCAGCTAGCAGCCTTAGGTGCCTAAAGATCTTATATTGTCTCCCCAGAGTCTTCTCTTCTTCAGGCTGGAAAACCTCAAGTCTCTAAGCCTATCTTCATGGGGAAGTAGCATCATCCCTCTGATCATATTTGTGGCCCTTCTTTGTCCTCACCCTAACAGGTCAACATCCCTCTTATGTAGGGATGATGGTGTCACAGGAGTGGAGTAGAGGGACCTTTTGGTCACAAGGGAGCTCTCCGGACATCTGTGTGCCATGGGTCTTTGGCCCTGCCACACTCCTCTCCAGGTCCCTGGTGAGAAGCTCTGTTGAGCCCATGCAAAGGCAGACCAGCTTAGGTGTTTTGCAGAGCTTCCCACACAATTCAAGCTGGCAGGCAGCTTCCCAGACACAGCATCTATGTCACCACCAGAGTAGCTCCAGAATGTGCTTCTCCCCCTGGCTGTCATTCCACCAGAATAGCTATTTTTCTCTGCAGAGGTCTAGTGCAGCAGAGGAATGACCAGTTTGGAAAGAAATCCCATTCATATGGCACAGATGAAGAGTGAATGTGTTTTGTGCAGGATTTTATTTAATAGGCACGGAGCTGAGTGATGGTGATGAATGTAATACGTCCTCAGTACCCAAGACAGAGATTATAATTTGCCAAATACTTTTCATGAGCCAGCAGTTCTTCTTCTGGAAAGCTGTTCAATTTCAAACAAAACATTTATCTTATGTGTGTGTGTATATATATATATATATATATATACACACACACACATATATGTATATATATGTGTGTGTGTGTGTGTATAAAAATGTATATGTATATATATATAATGTATATGTGTATATATAAAAATTTATATGTGTATATATAAAAATTTATATGTATATCTATATCTATATCTATATCTATACACACACAATCTGCACCTGTTTGGCAAAGCAGTTGAACTTTGATCAACTTCAGGTATATGCTTACCTTGCACTTTATGTAAAAGTTAACCCCATTGCTAAATATGTGCCTAAATGTTCTTTGATTTAAGATGGTTTTCAGGATCGGGACCCTAAAGAGGACAAGACAAGCTGTTTCAGACAAAAAAATGGAGGCTACCATAAAAGAGACACAAAGATCAGAAAGTATCTGAAATAGTGGAAGTACTTTTAAGCAGAAGAATGAAGATGTATGATAAAAGTAACATGCTTACAGAGAGAAAACAAATGTCAGAATAGGAAAAAAAGGGAAAGGGAAAGTGGAAATAGGGGATACTGGAATCTCAATTTCAGGCAGAACACCTCCTCTTACGTTAATAACTTAAATGCACTCACAAATCCAGGCTTTATTCTGACTTGTACCCTCACACCCTTGACTGCCTCACATTTTGTAATGCTTCCCTCTGCTAAGGAATTTGGAGAAAATATGTTTGAAAGACTCATATTGCAGGAATTCTCAGTTATAGGATGGATGAAAATAAAGAGTGCAAAACTTTATTTCCTAAGGATTAAAGGAATAATTCTGCATAAAAGCAAAAGTTTAACTGTATCTATGACATCTTTCGGACTATCACGGAAATAGAATGGCATTACCCCCACTATACAGCACTGCCTGTCACAGACAGTGCTGTTTGGAAGAATGCTGATTCAGGATGATATGAAGAGGGCTTGAGCTGATGTAAACTCGTGATGACTATGAAAAGTCTGTAATGACAATGACCCTATATTTTGACAGAAGAAGGAAGACTGATAGAAAGATCTGACCATAACCTCTTCCAACAAAATATTCTGATACTAAAGCTTTTCTAATGTCTTCATAGAGCTTCAAGCTAACAACATAAACCAAATTATTTGGATTAATTATTTAAATCAGAGGTAATCTAGAATAAAAAAAGCCTTTTCATTCCTGTCACCTTTTAATTCTGAACTAAAACTACTGGAAAAGCCCAAAGTCATTACCCAGGCTGTGACCATTAACAGAGTTCTTTTCTCCTCTCTCTCTTGCTTCCCCTTGCTGCCATGTGCTATATATCTTGGACAGAGCACAGCAAATCTAAAACTGATGGCCTTGTTTCTTTTGCTTTTTTGGCCCAGCACAAGCTTAATACCTGCACAAGAGGGGAGAAGGATCAGCTTGGGAAAGAAAACAAAAAAGCCTCTGCCAAAATAATAATCATAATATTAGCACACAGCTGTTGGGAGTAATTTTTTGGCATCTAAAGCAAATGTTCCTCGCTCTCCCCCTCACTCTGTAACCCTACTTCTGCTTTTTAGTTTTTCACTGGCTACCAGATTCTCTGTTTCCTTTTCTCCCTTCAAAGTCCTGTGGTTGCTCCTTGGAGGTGGCAGCAGCAGAAGCAACTAAAGGGACCGGTGTGTGTGTGTGTGTGTGGGGGGTCTCACCTTGGGCAGGNGCAGAAGATACAGGCAATTGGCTGCTTTATGGCTTTGCCTTGATGTGTGTTTAAAAAACAGCTCAAAATTTGGCACAGAGATATTTTTCCCACTTGTTTTACTTCTAAATATTCTTCAAAAGCTTCCATGGGATATAGAATATTGCTTTGATCAAATGAATACAGTTAGTACTTTCTTCAACTCATATTCTGCCAATTTTTTAATTTCTGATTTGATTTCAAATTTTCCATAGCCTGTAGACAATAGAAAAATAGGACAACTTCCCCTGTGGATCATGCTTTTTTACCAACGTGTGTTGAATTTTCAGGAGATAAGGAAGAGTGAGTGAAGAAAATATTATCAAACTTGCTTCTTCAGCAAAATATTAACGTGACCAAAAGGCTGAATGTACACAGGGAGTGTACAACAGACAATGATATTTTTGAAAAGATTCATAGCTTGAATTGTTTTCCTGTAAAGCCTCCATATTTGCATTCTTACCTAATCCTTATCTGAGTTATTTGAACTACTCATATTTGAGAAACTTTCTGGAAATATCCAGGTATGGGCCATGATGTATGAGTCACCAGGCTTCCTGCCCCTGCTCAGACATAAACTGTCTCCTGACAGCAGCTTTTGTCACACTTCTTGGGACATTTGTGATCTCATTTGGAACCTATAATGTAAAGACACTGGTTTCTTCCCTCCATTAATGCTGTTTCTTGAGTATTTCCATGACCTAATGTTGATTAAACATCACTGATAAAAATAAAAGCCCCAACACTCAAAAAAAATTTGGTTATGATGCAGTGAGTCTGAGTCTGGGACAGTTGTTAAATCACATCTCCTTGCCCTCCATGCTGTGTTACTGTTGTGTTTTTCCTTTTAGCTGCTTTAGGAGGTGAACATTTGCCCTTGCAGAATGCTTCTGCTCACTTATTTGACAACACCAGTGTTGCAGTTTGCTCCTTTCAATCCATCTCTAATTTAAAGTAGCAGTCACATAGTTTTCATGGGCTGCCACAGTCAAGAGGTTGTTCCTTCCTGGTGTAGTTGCAGGATCTGGTGAATTAGAGTGACAGACTTTTTAGTGAAGGATTTTGGATTCTGGACCTCATGTCACTAACTCAGAGTTGATAATCCTCAGGTAAAGAAAGAATTTTATTCATTTATTTCACCTGAGACAATATTATATGGGACGATTTAGTTGTGAGTAAATAAGAGTGCTTAGTAGGTCATGTAAAGCCACAGCTGCCTCTCATCCCTTGTGTCCTACAGTGCCACACTATTCCTCTTACCCTTTGCAGCCTGCACAGAGGGGAGGGCAACAAGGAGAACAGTGGGCTGTCAGGTGATCTGCTGAGGGAAAAAATGAACCCACTGACCGTCGGGGATAAGGGGATTCCCAGAAGCCATACTAATTCAGGGGATGTGATTCAAGACTAATGCCCTCAGTTAACATCCCGTGACAGAAAACAGATTTACCTTATGGCATATGTTACGGTCTCCCACAGGGGGAAGCATGCTGCCCTCCAAACTTGGAAAAACAGAGAGGAAAAATTCCAGAGAGAAAAGGCCACTTTTGTGGCAGTTTGCACAGCTTTTACAAAAGGCTTTTACAAAAGGAGAGGGAAGTGCATCCACTCCTTAGCTGCCACATTGACTGATGCAAGAGAAGTTTAGCAATGACAAGTATGCCATTATTTTCATCCTAGAGGTCTGCAATGTCATGTGCTCGTGATCTGTCTTCAGCTGCTAGACTCAGACAAGTTGAATTGTCCAGGCAGCACTGCAGCAGCAGAGAAGCCAAGCTGTGCCAGGGCCATAAACAGAACAGTGTTTTCTGCTTAGTGCCCACCAACAGGGAATTAATGTTATTTACTAATACTTCACCATATGTCAGGACTTCACTTGCCAGTTCATGAGCATCACCTTGTGCTTTCTGATGTAGATGGGTAGCCCACAGAGGATGGGTGGGAAGGGCACCCCTCCTAACTAAACCCATCCTAAAAATTCTATAATTTTTATATATTTTTACTTGGAAATATGAGTACTAGAGGCATCACATGGTGGGGATACATGGTGGCAGGTGGAGGATGATCTAGGAAGTGCCTAACAAGACGGTTTAACCAGCTGGTGTATGGAGGACACTTTAGCTGGTGCTGTGAGTGCTCCTGATGTTCCACATGTGGTGCTGGCAATCAGAGGAAGTCGGACAAGCTGGGAATATAAATCAGAGATCAAAACAGCATGGATGTTCAGTCCCCAAAACTTCTGCCTGAGGTGCAGTAGGTGTAGCACAGGATATGATGGGGTAAACACAGGCAGCTGATGTCCCCAGAGAACACTTGGGCTTTCTGCTCTGGGAGCATAATACATATTCCAAAGCCAAAGATATGTCACAGAAAGATCCTGGTTCCTCCCCCCTCACCCCAGTTTTAAGCCATGGTGACCTCAGAGATCACGAGGCTGTGGGGGTTTTTTTTTTTGTTTTTTTGGTTTTTTTTTAATCTTTGTGAAAGGAGTCTTGTTTGCTTGCTGGCCCTTGCACACCAAGGCACTGTTGTGTTACTTAAAATTGTAAATTATGTCTGTTTAAGAAAATGTCAGTGTTTTTTAAAACAGAATAACAAAACTGGAAAAGACTTGGCTGTGCTGTTTGTTACACGAGTTGCAGGCAGGCAGAATGATGCATTCACCATTATGAGCAGATTCAAGGAGGCTAATGACTGCTGCACAATATAGCTTCAGTTCTTTCAAGTAACATGATAGTTGTTTCTTTGCTTGCCAGCAAGATTATCTGAGCAATGTTAATGCTTGTGCACTGACGTATAGGGGAACCATCAATATGGGGCTGTGCCTACCAAAAATAATTCCCTGCCCCCTCTTGCTAATTGAAATTACCTTTCTATTTAAAAATTTTAAAAGGAAAAAAAGGGGGAAAAAAAAAAGGAGGACCTGTAAGATAGATACAGCTTTGATGGAGAGATTTGATTTCTCTGGCACCTATCATTGTACATATGGGTATTCTTGTGTATTCCTCACGAGTTCTGATACTCAGCTTTTGGACAGGACTAAGTTAAAAAGGAGTATTTTTTGTTTCCAGCCTCTAAAATCATGTTAGGAAACTCTCTCCTATTATATAATACTGGTAAATGCTTGACAACCATGGATACTCACAGTAAAGTCCAGATCCTTTGAGAAAGAGTGTGAATTAAGAGAAAAAATATTCTGCTTCATCATTGACACCTACTCTCAGAGAAATTTTTCTTCTATCCCAAATGAAGACTTATTGCTTCTCAAAATAGCAATAGAAGAAAAAAAAATTTAAAAAGCAGCTGGATCTTTGCTGTCAGTATCTATTTTATGTGGAACAATATATAAACACAAAGGAACTTAGAGCAAGAACTGTTGTGCTTTGCAGTTTTTCAACAGGAAATGCCATGAGAAAATGGCCTAAACATGTGGACTGTTCCCTCTAGTTGCATAAGAGTCTGGCTTGACTTTGATTCACCTTAGATATCCAGAAGATATTAGAAGAGAAGCAATGACTTTGTAGTAGCTGCTTTGTATATTTATGTTTATCCATTTGTTTTGAAATATTGCTCAATGCTTCTAGTCCCTTCCTTACTAGAGGTGCTACCTTTCCTGGTTTTTTCACCTAACACTGAGGTTAAGCTTTGCTCTTTAGTGGTGTCATTTTGTTAGCCCACAAGTGAAACTTCAGCCACAAGAAAATGGAAAATATTATATTGACATACTATTTTTTTTTCTTACTAAATAAGGAGAAAAAACTAACAGAGGGCTTCAAACTGTATTTGTCTGTGTGGGTGTACCATGCTTGACATGAAACATGTTTACCAAATTTTTTTCCCATGAGAATCACAGTTTTCCTCATCTGACACCCAGGTTTCTCAGCAAAGGAAATGGGAAAATAGGGTATTTCAGCCACTAGTATGGTGACTCAAAGCTCTGGGCCCTCAAAGGTAATAAGTCTGAACTCTGATTGCCCTTTTACCTTTCACACATTGTCACAGAGACTTACCTGGGCCACCAAGGACTAAATTTTTGTGTTTTCTTTCTGTAGGTCTGGTTTCTGAAAATTTAACATTTTCAGAAGACATTAGAGGTCTAATTCAAAGGATATTCAAGTCAAAAGGGGTCTGATTTTCATGGAAGGACTAGTAGTTACTCTTGAAATTTAGACCAACTTTGAAGCCTGAGATTCAAACTAGTTGTCCCTAAATACAGCTAAAAACTAACCATGTATTTGTATTAAACTGACATTAATGGGTACAAGGATATGATACATATTTCCTTTATGTTCTTCCAAGCCAGAACAAATTCATCTATGTGTCTGAGTTGTCAGCTTCTAGTTCACAGGTGAATGGGAGGATCTATGTCTTTTCTTCAATATATGACAGGTTTATAGAAATTCCTGAAAGTGTGGCTTTTAGATACATTGCAAAAGAAGGGAGAAAATTTTATTTCTCTGGCTAGCAGTCAGTCACCATCTAATTTCAGTTTCAATCTTCAAAGGCTGTGGAATGCGCACTGCCTCTTCCCCAAAATGTGATTTCCCTGGCATTGACACACACTGAACTAAGTTGCTATTCACTGCTAAATTTGCTTGCGTGCAGCTAAAGCCTGATAATCTTGGGTCTCAACTAAGCTAAAGCTCTTTAACTTGTTTTATTCTGCTAGGCCATATTAAAGAACAAAGCAAAACAAAAAAAATCCCAATGAAATAAAAAAACCAAACAAAACCCAACAAACCAAGCCAAACCAACAAGCCATCTTACTTCACCTTACTATTTAAAAAGAATTGGATTAAGTTGGTAACAGTCCAGATGCTGATGGAAAAGCTTGTCAATGTTTCAAGAGAAGATGGTGCTTATGGTTCTCTACAGAGCCAATACTTAAGCATGGAGTTCATGATGAAAAAGGGAAAAATAATTTGTCTTTATTCATCTTTTGGGGGACAGTTTCAGGCATAATTGTATCTTTTTCTCTAAGTCCACTTTCTGGCACTATTTGGGTATATACTACGTGCCTGTGATATGTAAGGTGCTCATATTAATAACATCACACTGCTAAACAGCTGCTCCCTTCCCTCCCAGACAGGAGTGTATTGACAAGGGGAAAAAAGTCTTGATACTGCTCCATTGCTGTGTGTGAATATCATCCCCTCTTCTACACCAGTATATGTATTTGCATGTGTGTATATACATATAAACATACATACACATACATATATATATTTCACTAGGATTTCTGACAGATTAAAGGTTATGTTTATTTTATAGGCATATCGATACTACTTCTTATGTAAAAAACTAGTTTTCTTAAATTCATGTTTGCAATCCTCTAAATAAAACTGAAGAATATATTGAAGACCATGGATTTATTATATATTTAGAATTATTTTTAGACATAGCCACATTCTTCCCATCTTACTTACTTTTTCAAGTTGTAGCTCTTCAAACTGTGCTGAACAAACCAGTCTACAAAAGCTAAAAAATATTTCTCCAAATAGGAATTTCTTCTAAAATGAACAAAAAAATTTAGAATTAAAGAAAAAAATGAGAAAGGGAAAAAAATTAGTTGAACCTCCTGTTTAGCATGGCCCTGCTTCCCTCATTTTGATTCTTCTTCCATTTCTCACTGAGCTCAAGTACGGCATTCAGGTCTTTCATTTTAAATGCAGGAAGCAAATGGCTCATATTCCAGCAGCTGTCTTTTAGAGCCTCATTTCTGCTCTGACCTTGCTTTCTTGCCTCTATTATTGGCATCAATCATTGTTTAACAGAATGGGCAAGTTCCATAGTTAATTATTCTGCTGTTCAGTCCCCCTATAAGTCTGTTTTCTAATAACAAAACATAGGATCAGACATCCATATGAATGCTAACTTCATTCCTCAGCTGAAATACCACGCTTTATGTGGCTGAGGGTGGGATTTCCAAGGAAGCCTAAGAGGGTTAGGTGGCTGAATCTCATTGAGATTCAACAGCCAACTCACATAGGGAAAAAAAATAATTAAAATCTCATTTTAAACCTCAAATCATGTGGAAATCTGCTATCAGGAGAAAAAAAAAATCCTTTAAAAACTAAGTCTGATTTAAGTTCTTGACTAAACTTGTGGACCACTGGGGCCCTATTCAAAGTGTTATACTGCATATAGACAGCCCAAGACTGTGGAAAGCCAATAAAAGTAATAAATAGGACACAAGGGCTGGAGAAAAGGTTCATACTTGTTTTTCTAACCATTCCATTAAAAGCAATGAAAGTCTGTTTATTTTCTCTTCACCTCTACTAATGATTCTCCTCCAAATACCTCATGGAGACTTTTAGAAAGGTTTCATAGGAAAAAGAGAACCAATATGGCAACTGTTAGAGCAAAAACTGGTTTCCCTACTCCATCTGCCTGATGTCTGGTAGGCACACCTATAAAGAGATCAGAGAGAGTGCTTGTGTCAGTCAAAACTTTTGAAAAACAGGGTTCAGACAAGTTAATATCAATTGATTCAAGTCAGGTAATCACATGCTCACAGTGCTCACATGTGTTTGTGGTTTACTTTTATTTTTTTGAGATGCATTGGCCTCTGCTCTAAGGGTGGAAAGTGCATAAGGAATTTTAATTGTCACTCCTTCTCAAAAATCACATTCTTGAGCAAACCTGGCTTACTGGAGAGATCAATTTAATGTATCGACATAAAAACAAAACATGGGTTTTCCAAAATTTGTTTTTGGAATATGCTTGGCAAGCAGATTTTAAAATTTTCATTCTTTCCATGGTTTACCCCAGCATCCCATGGTTACCCCAGCAATCCCACCCCAGCTGAAGAAAACTAAGCATAAAAAAACCAGGCATAAGGCCAAAGAATTATATTTACCACTAGACTGAATAGGATGCAATGCAAGTCATCCTTGCTGGTGGGAGATTTGGAGAGGGCAAAGAGTTTAAGCAGGACGTGGGATGTTCTTTAGTAACATAGGGGGAACTGCTGGGGATGAGGGGCAAAAAGGCTGGTTCCATCTCATTTTCCTTGACATAACTCTGGATCCCAGAGGAACTGGAAAACCACAACAGAAGTGACTCCTGGAGGTGGTGAATCAGCAGCACAGGGCTGGAAATTGAGGAATGTACTTGCGCTCCTGATCCTCTGAAGACACCTTGCTGGACTCAGGAGCATTTAAAGCAGCTGTCTCCTCCTTTTATCCTGATATTCATATTTCCTCTGATCAGCAGATTTGTTATATGCTTGTCTGGTCTATTTTCATGTTTGATCTAAGAATATTTTTATATCATGTGCTGTTCTAAAAAGGAAACACATGGGCACTGGCATAGCTCCTAATACTGTATATTTTAAGATTAATGCCAGCCAACAGCAGCAGTGGAAAACTGTGAGCCTTAAGAAGGTGGAAAGAAATCTTGCTCAGAAAGAAATTGCCTTGGTTTGGCTTGCTAGAAATCTCTCAAAAAGCTGAGTTGGTAAAAGATGAATTTTACTAACCCTTACAATCCACGTAAGCAGCAGCAGCTTGTCCCTTTCTGGAGCAGTGATGGCTGTGTGCAAGATAAGATCTGTGAAGCCCTTGGTGTGTTTTGGAGAAACACAATCACCCCAGATTAAGAACATATAAAAACATCTTTCAGTACTACCATTTCACTGGGCCTCAGCTCTACCACCATTGTGTGGAATAGACAGACAGGAGAAAGAGTGAGAAGTTTAAGGAGGGACAGGGAAAGGCTTCCAGTGATGGAAGCAGGAGAGTGTCACAGAGCTGTGTTAATCCATCTGCCCATCCAGTTTGACCTGGAGTTAAACACTCAGTATAGACCATAGAGGAGTCAGTGCACCTAACAGTGAGCAGGTGTTTCAGTTTAAATCTACTCCCAGTTGGCAGTTGGGAGTTTTATGAAGGGATTATGAGCAGTTGTTTCACAGAAAGAGGGAAAACACTGTGCAGAGGCACAGGGACTGCCCTTGATGTTATCATTACCGTGCTGGCCCACCACATCCTCTACTCTAAATCACAGAGGCAGATGTGTACAACAGTGACCTCTTTGTCCTGCCACTGGCACCTGAGAGAGCTCTGGCAGTCCTGAGCCTTATCCTTTATTCAGGGCTGGAAATGACTCCTAGGCCCCTCATAACATCTTTTCCAACCAGCATTTCCCTCTCTTGCCTCATTTCCCAATAGCTGTGTGTCAGCCCCTTGCCCTACCTGTTTGCAGGCACAGCTGATAAACAGCTGCAAGAGGGGGAAACACTGTAGCCAGATGCTGACAGAGCAAGGAGAAGAAAAAGACAGCTGTTGAGCATCTGCCAAGACAGAAGCAACTCAGAGCAGCTTTATCAAAACGTCACAGTAAGAACTATGTGAAAAAATGTAATTTTAACCTTTTTGAAATGATCCCTGTTAGCATGAGTGTGTTACTTTTGTGAAACTCTGCTCTCTATAATTTCATCTGGAGTCATCTTTTCATTCATACTCATGCAATTATATTTTTGGGAAAATGTTCAGTTTCTGGAGAACTCACTGGTCTTTACCTACAACTGAATCTTATGATGTTGGCCCCTGCTCCTCTTCCCTGGGCCAGGAGTCTGGAAAATATGAGGCCATCTTTCCAGACCCAAAGTTTTTGTCAGCTCTATGGTCATGAAGTGATTCCACCAGTCTTCCCAGCTGCCCATTAACTAGGCAATGTGAGAAAATAGGAGCTTTGTGTGCCTTGTGCCAACTTACACAACTGCATTTGCCTCAGGTGGGTATTTATTGCAATTGGAAAAAAAAGCAGAGAGAACTGTCACCCTTCCTTTTAGCATATTATTAGGTTAGGATTTCCAGGTAGATTGGTGAGTCAGATGAATATAAGTAAGAAAGGTTTAAGTCCATGGGAGTAGGAGCTAGCACACGTGGGGTATGGGGTGGGGTGACACAGTTTTGTCACTCATCTACAAGGTTACTTCATGAGAACAGAGTGTTGTGTAGGCAAAGACAATTTTTTGTTATAGAATATGTGATAATACTACAAATGAAGTCAGCTGAGACACTTTAGGAATTAAATTAACAAAAATCAATGTTAACATGAGGACCAGGAGACAAGATGAGAGACAGGCTGAGGACCCTGACTGGGTCTTTTGAGTGAATTCTTAGTGCATCTACTTGTTTTGGAAAAAAATATAGATAACCACTGTCTTTACTCATCTATAGTTGTTGCTGTCACTATTTCTAAAGTAAATTTTGCTTCTACGACTGTATGTATCATCAGTATTTTCAGTGATACAGACACATACAGACACACATCTCTGTTTCCTGCATTTGATTGGGATATGTCATATATTCTTTTGCTGTATTCATATGATCATGAATTCTATAATTTCTAGGACAGTAAATGTTGATAGAGCTATTCTTTCGGACTGTAAACACCTGGTGGTGGTTTGTGGAGAGGGAAGCTCCAGCATCAAGTTTGGTGTCCAGATTGCAGAGGCAGGCTTGATGTTGCATGGGAAGGCTGGGAAACTTCTGGCAGGTTCTTGGCTCCTGCTGGTTTTACACCTCAGTCTTGCAGAATTCTGTGCTCTTCTTCTGTAGAGATTTATAGATTCAAAGACTCACAAAATTGTTTGAGTTTAAAGAGATCTTAAAGATCATCTAGTTCCAGCCCTCCTGCCATAGGCAGGGACATCTTCCCGTAGATTAGGTTGCTCAGAGCCCCATCCAATCTGGCTTTTAAAACTTAGAGCTTTGAGATCCAGCATATCCCATTTGTTTGGCTGGATAAACATGCAACAGCTTTAAAAAAAATGAAGATAAAATTAAATTCAGAATTAAGTTCCTGTTAAGTACAGAGAGATTTATTATTCTTTTTGCTACCATTATTTGAATTTTAAATAACACTACGCAATAACTCCATTGATCTGCATAGACATTTACAAATATCTTGTGCTAGCTATTGTACAAATGCATAAAAGATATCTCCTGCTCCAAATAGCTTACATAAATTTCACATCCCTAGCTCAATCAACACACATTTTGAAATCTTTCTGAAGAAAAAGCACTGTTGCTGGTATAGGATCAATAATCTTCTATCAGTTGATGCTCAGTATGGAAGTTGTGTATTTTTAAAAGGTAAGGAACAGAATGCACATTTTCTTCCTTTTTCTTATTTTTTTCTCATATTTATACTATTTTAATTTTTTTTTTCTGATGGTCAGTTTCCTGAACACACTTTTACTGTATATGCCTATATCCTCTTTTCCATGCCCATTTATTTCTTTTATACTCTGCGAAAAGACAGAGTATTTATGAGAGATGCAAAATGAGATGAAAAGTGACAACATATGAAACACTTTACTCATAGGAGTGAAAAGTAAATATTCTCACCGTTCAAGAAATCACCCTCTTTCCCTTTCTCTCAAAAGCGCCTGTGTGTCCTGGGAAGCAGGATTCATAGCTCTGTCTTCTCAGTTTTGTCAAGTGGTTTTGGAAAGGAGATAGTTTGTATTAATCAGCCAATGGGCCTGGAGGGGAGGTAACAAAAAATGTGGTCTTGCTCCCAGCATTTTCTCCTTGCTTCACTTTGACCTCTTGTTTTCTGGACTTGGCTTCTCAATTGATGTCAACCAGGTGTGTAGGACTTCCTGCACGTCTTGCTTCTGCATGTTGTTTCTACAGGGACGTCTGGCGAGGAGAGAAGGTGACAAGCAATCTGTAGTAGTCCCTTCAGATAGGAGTCCCCTAAAAAGGTTTTTTAGACTCAAATTAAAAAATTGGTCCTGAGAAGGAGTAAGACTGAGTAGTAAAATGTTTTTATAGCCTTTGCTGAAGAGGCAATTCAGATGCCTATTAAGATTCTTATCCGAGGAAAAAACACCAAACTCTGTTCAGACTAGATTAAACAGAAGAGAATATTTCACAGAAACACTTATATATATATATATATGAATAATAAAAATATTTTAAGTATGCAATAATTTAATCTCCATATATCTTAATATATAAAGAAAACACCACCCTGGTAATGAAAGCTAACTAATTTTTTTGGGGAAGGAAGATGCCCCTTTCACATTCAGCTCGCCTTGAACTGTCCTTCCATACAAAACCAAAAAGAAGGTAAAATGTCTTGGAATAAAGGGCCCACATTTTTATATGGTTTTATACTCTTTTGTGGTGCTAAAGAAGCTTTATATTATTATAATGGTATGCATCTTCATGTGTAGTTACACAACACTTACAAGAGTTACATAAATATATAGATAATTTATAGAGATTATGCAAATAGTTGCTACTCAGGCTCAAAACCTAGGGAAGACTTTCAAGATAAAAAGAACAAAGCTATGTCTGTGCAGGTTTTTTGCTTGATGGGTACCCATAAGAAAAGCAAAGGTAAAAGAAAAAGGAGACATGCAAAAATCAGAATCAAATCAGAATGAAAGAGATTTTAAAGGCATCCATAAATTTAGACGAGAATCACTCAAGGGAAGAGATTTTTTCTCATGAACAGCTCTGCAAAATACCACTTTACACCCCACCTCCCTTTCAAAATTACATCAATTAATTAGTCTAAAGCAAGACATGTTAAATTGAATATTTCAATATTTAGGATTTTACAGAAAAAGAGTGAATCTTCCAAACATTTGCCTACCAGCATTCAGTTCAGCTCTTGGATTTCAGGCTGAGTCCACTCAGGATTTAGGGATTCAGATAGGAGGGGAATTTTTGAGACTAATGCTGTTCCCAAGAGCCACTCAAGCTATACCTGTGGAAAAGTACTGATGGATTTTGAAACCTGAATAAAGCAAGCTGGGGAACTCAAATATGTTAAATTTTACATCTTTAAACTGAAACGGTTTGTCTTCCAGCAATGCTGGTGATCCATACTTCCTAGAGATGTGACTGTCTTCTTCATTCCCTCACATCAGGTTTTTCCTCCTCAGGCTAACCAGTTGTTATAGCTGAAAGGTACATCTATATTATACATCTACACCTAATGTACCCACTTAGGGTCGTCACCATCATGAGCTTGCAGTGCTTTTTTCTTGAGTATCTGCTAACAGTACATTTAGGAACTTTCAGTAAATGCTGACTTTGCAGTACCAGCCAATTCATGTATCCATCACAGAAAAAAACAAACAAATTTAGCCTCCTGAATGACTCAGCCAGTATATGCCAGACCCATCTAACTGATATAAAAATTGCAAATAATAACAATGTATGGGGTTTTTTTTATTCTCAATAAAATAGTTAACCACTACCTGTCGACATTATCTTTTGACTTAGTTTTATTTGAAGCCTGTATCAAAAAGGTTGCAGTGGGCAAACATTTGTTTTACTGTTTTGAGTACAATGCTAGGTGATGTCCCCAAAACTAGTTATGAAATCATACTCCTTAAAACCAGTTGAAACTAATTGCAATTGAACTACACAGGATATCTATGAGCAACTGCTGTTTAATGAAAGAGAACGTCTAGCGATTTCTGACCCCTAGTGCTCAGTCGTTTTCACTTGAAGAGCCCTGTTGAAGCAGAGAAAATTGCTCACCACTTTCAAGTGCAGAAGTAGGGAATGACAATACACAATATATTAATACCAGGGATTTAGGTACCTATAAGTCTAGAAATATGTTCGGATCATCCCAAACAAAGTGTTCATTGGCTTTTTTTCTGTTTTGAGACCCAACTATTTCAAAGGACAATTTTAAGCAATTGTTAATTTCTCTTTGCAAGCTTTAATTGAGCCAACTATGTCTCATCACTTCTCTTTTTTTTCCCCTTGCACAACACTGTATATGCACAATACATGCTTTTTTAGCCATTCTGCAGGAAGAAATATTCAAATAGAAACTGATGTGACATACATGACTTTCACTTTAGAAGATTTTCCCAGAAAAAAAGGAAAAAAACCCCAACTAATTCTCGAATAGTCTTCACACAGCTCACATTTGTAGACCAACAATAATCTTCAGATGTAAACAATGCAGATTTAACCTCTGGTTCTTATTTGCATTACAGACACTGAACAGGAAAAAGGGTAGGGTAAAGAAAAAAAAAAAAAAAGGAATGAAATGCGTCTGTCTCAGAATGATGACATAAAATGCAAGAACCTCACTTTTGTTTAAAAATAGTTTTATAGAGAAAATATTTATCTGGCTTTTGTCATACTACTAAGAAGAATGTGTTATTCATCAGAAGCCTTTTGCACACAAGTATTTTGCTATTGAATATGTGGCTTCAATGTTATAGGACTAGGACTTTAAGATCAGGACCACCTAGGAATCCAGAGGAGGATTTCTAATCCAACCACCTCAAACCAGAAAATGGTAAATTCGAGGCTGTTTCATCTTCCTTTATTTTTTTTCCTTACCAGCAACTTTCTCTTTCTCTGTCCTGAATCAAAAGTGCTATTCAGCTTGCAGCCATATGTGAGCAATCACAGCTTGACATAGGGTACTAATAACACCTACTCCAGCCATCTACTCTTAAATTGGAGTGTTGCCATTGATGTGAGCTGGTGATTGCTCTGGCTTACATAAGCTGCACTTGGGAAGCAGTGGACAACACGGGAGTAGGAGCAGGAGCCCTGTGCTCGAGGCCAGCAGCAGCACCAGGCCCCAGCAAATGGAGCACGACCATCTGAAAACAGAGTAGGGTCAGAGATCAGCCCTCAGCCTCATTTCGTAAGTGGCCCTAATGTACTCCATAAGTACAAATCAGCAAAGAGAGTCTGAATCAGGCTTCAGAGTAACATTTGTTTTCATTTTTTGGTGGCTTCAGAACACACAGAGGTCATTGAACTGCTCATGCTGGTGCTATTTTGCATTCATGGTCTGGAGGAAAATAAAGTCCTAACCTCTGACCTTTCATTAGAGTAGAGCACACAGGAGGTTAGAGGTGAAAAGGAAAAAAAATGGGGGTGTGTCGGGGGGAATGTGTTATTTTCCCTCAAAAAATAAGTGCCTCCTGTTCATGTTGCAGGTCTGGCTTGCCATAGACATAGTACTGTACTTGTTAATAGGTAAAGTTTTAAAGTACTGTGGTACAGTGAAGTACCACAGAACATTAATTTTTTTTCAAGCATAGCTGCAGTAGCCCTTTCCTCTGAGTTTCATATTCTTTGAGAAGAACAGCAGCATAGCCTTTGAGAAGAATAGCAGCATAGCAAAGCATGATGGTTCATGCTGAGAAAGGGCTCAAGTCCTAGACATTAAAGCTGTTAATTTTGCTGATGACTCCAGTATCCCTCAATATTGAATTCTTAAACTATTTTCACTTTATTTATGTTAAACACTTCCTAAGATTTTTTTCCTTTTCAAACAAATACGTTGTTTTTCTAACTCAGATGCATGTGCTTTCTCTGAGGAAACATCTTTTTTTTTTTTTTTTTTCTGGTTTTCACCCAGCATTATTAAAATAAATGCCATCCATATAATTCAGTTGATGCTGTGAGAAGCTCACAGATGTTCTGAAATTAGGAAGTGGGCTTGTGCATCCTACTGCAAGCCAGCAGACAGACAGAAGCAGTTTCAGACAGCTTTGTGTGCACTACACATTCAACCTGAGTATTTCAAGGAAAGGCCTGATTTTCCACTGCTTTTCCCAGTCTAGTAATTGGTACCGATGAAAACCATCAATAAACTGCAGCTCCTGACTCAAGCCTAATGATATACTTTCTCTTTCCATGGTTGAAACGGATGGACACAGTGCCAGACAGTGTGAAGGACGGGAACAGACTGGCCAGCCAATGAAACAGCTGTGCATCTTAGACCTCTCCTAAGAACGAACAGGAAATCGAAACCCACATCCCAAAAATATTTCAGCGCCTGAGCCTGGCAAGGCTAGTCCTGGAAAGGACTCTGCTTCTGAGACTACCCCTGGGGCTCACCAGCTCCCTGCTCCTCCCCTCCCCAGTCAGAGATTTCTGGGCCAGAAAAAGCATATTCATTCTCCTCTGTACCTGGTTGTAGTTAGACATTTAGGCACAGCTCCAAGGAGACCAGGGCAGATATCCAGGGAAATTTAAACCTGCAGCATGCTGCTAGGAATCTTTTGCCAAAAATGAATCTTGACTCAAAACCATCAGGATGCCAGTCCTGATGGCTCCTGTAATATTTCAGAGTTGTTTCATGAAGAGCAGGAGCATGTTTGTGAGGTTGGTTTGGTTTAGTAGTTTAAGACCCCTATGAATTAGGCAGAAACACATAAGTTGTGTTTGACAAAAAGATATTTGGATGTATCCAGAGCTGTAACTTGCTGCCAAGCTCTTTAAAGGTATAGAGATCTGTGCATGTTTCCCTGGACTCAGTTGTACCTCCTTTCTTCTACTGATATAGTTCTACTGGGTAATCAATAAATTTCATCCTTAGTACATATTTTCAAGCATCTAGTCAGCATAGTTTAAAGACACAGGGTATTTGTTGTATAACTTTTCTGTTGTTACATTTAGGATATTCCAAAACTTTTTTTTTTCCAGTTTAATATGTACAGTGTGTTTTAATTATATAATATTGTTTTCTTTCCTCTTTTGGAGGCCAAAGTAATAAGCCAATAGAGAATAAATTTTGAAATCCATATCTGGGTGTAACATGAAAATTTCACTCTGCTATGGTCACAGTGGTATATTGTGCAATAAGGAATGAAAGCAAACAAGTGTGATTTATGTAACTATTCCCACTGTGAATTATAAACTCAGAGATTAAATTCTCTGTTGGATTTGATAATGTCTGCAGTCAGGTTACAGCACAGCTCAAATTTGAGGGTGAATGAGGTAGGAAGAATTTTATTTTTTGGACTTTTTGGGGAACTTGAATCTGCATGGATTTGTGTGAAATAATCATGAAAGATTTGAAGAAACCTTCACTGAGAAATTAGTTTTGAATTAGTACAAATATTTGAAATTAAGTTTCCTCTCCCAGGTATTTCCTGAGCTGTAATGGAAAACAGAGGAGACCTGATGAAGGCTGAGTTGTGTTTGCATAGGTATTCTGAGCAGATAATTCACAGCATAATTCCAGTACGTGAGCAAATAATGGTGAAAATTGTATTGTAATTGTGTGCCAATTGTAAAATTGTTTGTGCACCAAGGAGTTATCTTAGCCTTTACCCTGAGTTACCTGAGGGTTTAGCTGAGATACTGCTCAGCTCAGTGAGGGCTTTCCAGAGCAAATTTCTGGGGCTGCATGGATGCCAACAGAGTTTAACTTACTGTTGTCAAATCTTTCTGGAGCCACAGACCGATAGGTATGAGGAGGTGAAGAAGTTGATATTAATGAAAAATGCATGGAGCAAAGTGAAAAGCAAACTGTGCAGCACTGTAAGGAGGAATATTGTATAATTTTTGCCTCTGGAGGAAGAAATGTGCGAAGAAGCTACAGACAAATGCCTCTGCAATAAGCATTGCCACTGGCTAATTCCTGCCCTCAATACATTTACTCTGTGCCAGCTTTTCCTTCCTGCTTTCAACTTGTGGTTATCATCTAGACAAACCTAAGAAGCAACACAATTGTTACACTATATAAAATTATGTAGACTTGGTGTAAAATTGCATGAATACAATTTTTTCCAAGGTCTGACCTCACTATTAAAACATGAGACATGCTCCTAACTGAGTTTCCAAAAACACTTGCTTGAAGTCAGCTATGTCCTTTGAGGGAGTTGTGTTAGGAAGGGCTTTTCTGAATCACACCTGGTAGTGAACTGTAATTAGCCTTCTTTTTATTTATGGAGGGCAAATAGGCACCTAAAAATTTGGATACGTGGTTGAAAGAAGCTGGATGTGGGATCATATCCTTGGCTAAAGAACATTTCTCAGTTGCTTTTTAGACATTATATTTACTGTGAGAACACAGACAGCTATCCCAGGTCACCTCTGAGTTATGCAAAGATGGCTGTAAGAAAGGCAGAACATCTATTTTTAAGAAAATGTCAGAGGGCTTTATTTTTCCTTAGAGGAAAGAAATTTGTGGCAAATTTAAAATATTTGTCTTTATGAAAATGAAGCTTCATTTCTTTAGGAACAAAAATGTCTGCTGATTAAGCTAGTTTAAAATACCTAGTAATTTAGATAGTATTAATATACAAAATAAACATATATAGGTGTCTTGCTTTTGAATAATAGTGGTTGTACAAAATGCTGAAGAAGGTGCTTTCCTACACACCTGAGCATATTTACAACCTGTTGATAAATCCCTTTGATAGGCAGTAACAACTAAATATTGAAACGAGAAAGCAAGAGGGGTGGTGGCTTCTACATGAAACAAGAACTCATACCTTTCAAAGAGAAACCCAGTGAGTTTAAAGCTCTATAATACAGATAAGGAAAGATCAGTTCCAGGAGCAAAGATGAAGATGAACATGGGCACACTTTCTGAAAAGAGGATTTCTGTCTGCCTGAGCCCAGATACTGCATTCTCTGGTCCTTGTCTGGGTCTAGCAACCTTCTTACATGCTCTGGCCTAATTTTAAACTGTAGCATATTTTATCCCTGTTTTCAGAGCGGTAGGGAACCATTAGACTTTCAGTTACAGAAAGATGCCAGTTTCAGAATTAGTCAGGTCATTCACACTTGCACAGGCTGTGAACTTCACAGGGTTTCCAGGAATAAACCATTCCTTAAATCTAGTCAGGATCTCATGTCTGTAACAGCCAGAAACTTAGACTCAAGTTTCTATTTTACAAACTGCATTTTACAAGGTGTCTACCATATTTTATCCTACTTTATTGGCCCAGATCTTTGCCCTAGTCCTATCCCCAGCCCTAACCTTACTAGAGATGTAAAAATTCTGGAAATGTTGCAAGTTTGAAAAGCAAATATTTTCCTTGGAAATTATAAAGGGTGAGGGAATAGAAGGAGATGTTCAGAAAAAAATATCCATTTAGGGAAAAATTCCAGTATCATTGTAAACATTACTTTAAACATTCTTTCACTGTTCATTTTGAGAAAGAGTATTTCGCATGAAAAACTCCTTTTTTTTTTTTTTTTTCTTCTCCAACTTTTCCCTACCAGACCCAAGGAAAAAAAAAGTCCTTCCAACATTAAGTGTTTCTGTATGCATTTCCAGGATTTTTTTTTTTTTTCCCAGGCCCTGAAGTTTTTAAACATCTTTTAGACCCTGAACTTGAACACATGTAGGTTGTGTGACAACTGAAAGTCTGAGTCACTTGACAGAGTGGTTTTATCCACAACGTACTGAGTCTGCGGGAATAAAACATTTTCTTCCTGTGGAAATGTGGGAAGAGCTCTCCCAGACAGTTTCAGACCTGGAAAAAAACTGGTGTGACCAAAAGCCTTCCTGGTTTTCCCCACCCAATTCTTTCAGTTTTTCTCTTGGTAGATGCTGCTCTATCCTCCCTACTTTCTTGCACTTAGGCTTAGACCATCTCAGCTCCAAGATCTGGGCAAGGCTTCAGATGTCATAGAGAATTCTTTATCATAGGGCCTTTGGTTTGCTGTTCAATAATAAGGCTCTGCATCTGGGAGGTATTTGGGTAATACAGAGGTGTATATTGGTTGGGATCCATGCATGCTTTCATACCTGCATCCAGCTGAATGTATCCAGGGAGCACAGCACACACAACCCAGCGCTGTCAAGTTTTTCTTTACCTGCTATTTAGAGCTCTACTGTATTTTCCTCAACATCTCCCCAAGTTGCCAGTCAAGCCTTTACCTGATGAGTGATAGCCCTGATTTATGCAGCTGGGATGCAGACTCTTGAGGCTGCTCCTGCTGCCCAAACATTTATTGGTGCTGTCAGGGGTTCATTATAATGAAGAGATACGGGACAGAACCTGTCAGCCTGTGGGCATGGTCTGTGCTGCAAGCCATAATGCACATGGCACGCTGGAAGCTGCCACAGCGGCAGAGTGAAGGCTGCTCTCCCCTATTCTGACATGCTTGCACACAAATGCACAGACATTTTTTAGGAGCTGGTAGACCTACAGATACTACAGAGAAGACCTATAGATAAGGGAGAAGAAATATGAGTAAATAAATATTCTGTAAATGGCAGAATGCAGCTTGAACTACCACATACTTAAATATTTCAGACATTTTAACAATGTCTCCTGCCAAACAAGGAAAGTCTAGAACCTGAAAGTGGTTTGTACATCTGTCTTTATTTTATGTATTTTGCGCTTTTGCTAAGTCAACATTTCTGTTCCTCCAAAGCAAAACTGGTTTATTGATTCAAGATTTCTAAAAGCCCAGTATTCTAGCAACTGCATTAGAGAAGGGGGAAAAATAACAACAAACAAGCTTCAAAACATTGTAGGATATTTTGAATGAGTACAGATCTTGACTATTTTCCTTTTCCTACAGGGTTTACACATTTTGCTGGGAGACACGTGGGCCGATAAGGCAGCATAACCAAGGCTTTCATGTGCAGCCTGGCCACCAGGACAGCTGGCTGGAGAAATGCACTCATGGCTGGGCAGCAGCAGCATGTTTAGAGGGGTGATGGGTCAGTCCAGAGCTTCAGGGTGGCTCTTGGGGCCTTGCCAGCACCTGGTAGCCAGAGGATGTTATAACTGGCTATAGTATTTTATTAGGGTGACAAACAAACCATTTGACCAGCAGTGAAGCTCTTTATTGCCCTCTGCAGGGACAGGAATCAGGAACATTATTTATCAGATATTGAGAAGAAAAAGGGAAAATGAAGAGGGAAAAAAAAAAAAAACAAAAAAAGAAACAATAAAAAAAGGTGGTTCGAAGAGTTTTCAAAGAAGATAAAGAAGATATATCGTTGCCAGAAAATGTTGAACCTTTCAGGTTCTTTAAGACCCCTTCCATTGTTCAATGTATGTTTTCCATCATTAAGTTATTCACAATTGCTTAATTTCTGCTGCCCAAATAAAGATAGTTGACCTTGTTGAAACCAAAGCAGACAAGAAAAAACAACCGCAACTTCTAAAAAAGGCAGTAGTGTCTGGAGAGAGGCTATAAGGAAGGTTCTGATCCATTTTTCTCAAAGGATCACTAGAAACACAAAATATTTTATTCTGTTGCATTATACTTATTTTTAAATTGCAAAGCAGATGAATTAACTAAATGGTAGAAGGTAAATCATTAAGTACAAGGCAAAAATAGAACCAGAGCCCCATTAGCAAAGTACTTTTCTCTGCTGTCTCAGCTTTTCAAGGGTGATGAGATGACAGTTTCTTGTTTAAGTTTTCACAGGTTTCTTTACAGGCATGTAACCCTTGAACTCGTGACTGAGATATATACATTATACATGTATTCATAAATGAACATCAATCAGGTTTTGGAATACTTGATGATGAATGTGCTGCTTAGGTTCCTTGAATATTAACTCAATCTTACAAAAGTATATATATTCCAATGTACCTTATAGCTTTGCAGAGTATTTCTGGCTTCTGCCTTTTGAAGACCTCAGAATCATGAATTATTCGCTGAATAAGGAGATCAGGTGGCTACATTTGGGAGCTGGACTAAAGATTTTATTTCAATTAATACGGCAGATTAATATATCTTTTCCATGTAATTCTGCTCTGGAGCACAAGGAGGAAAACAAATGATGAATAGAGGGGAAGAAACCTTTACCACTAGTCTTACATTTTTTGACTGATCCTATGACCTGGCAGCTGACAACAGAGCTCACATTTCCTTTGGTGGATTTATTAGGAGAGTAGAAAAGAGATGCCAAATATTTTAGGCCTATATTTTGATTTTATGACATCTCTCAGTGGACAATGAGACTGAAAATGCTTCAGTGCTCATGGTAGCTAAGTCTAGGCTGTAGGGACACCTGTCCCTACACTGTGCCACACTCTAAGTGCTCAAACAGGTCTGGCCAAAGTATCTCTCCTTTCCCACACATATTAAATGCTTCTCCCAATCCTGCCTTGACCAAACCCTTTCAGGTGCCCTATTTTAACCTGAAGGAGTTGGAGATGGGATGGGAGCCTGGCAGCCTCATGGCTGCTGCTTTGAGGGCACTGGGTGAGCTGTGTGTCTGCTTGGCAGAGACTGCACTGCCAGCAGCCATCACCCTTCATCTCTGTGCTGGGTTGTGACTGAGAGTAGCTGAGCCATCTGGGTGGCACTTGCTTCTTGAGCAGCTTTCCCTGGACTCTGCTGGGAAAAGAGAGCAGGCCAGGTGAAAATGCTTCAGTGGCTAGATCTGGCAATTTGGCTGTTGGTCAGTACTGGTGAGTAAGAATAGATGTCTGGCTGAGGCCAGAGGGCCCCACAGAGAGATGTCCTGTCTCAGTAACTGAGGACAGATGTGTCAGGAAGGACACAAGAACAGTCAAGGGATAGTCATGTACTGCACTTCTGTTGCCCCTGCCCCCCATGGCTCAGAGGTGTCCTGAAACTGCAACCATGCCTCTGTGCTTGGAAGCCTTTTGTTAGCTTTTCTCCTGTTACCTTGTCTAATCACTTCTTGGAGCTCTTCAAGCCTTTGGCAACAGCAACATCCTGTGGTAATGAATTTCCATAGTGTAATGGGTTAAAAAAAGGTACTTCCTTTTTTATTTTGTTTTAAACCCACCAGCTGCTAATTTCATTTGAGTCTCCTAGCTCTGGTGTTGTAACAGGCTCAATCCCTCTGCAGCTTCTCTGTGGTGTTCTGGATTACACAGACCTCTGCATAGGTCTCTTCTGATTATTAACTCTTCCTTTTAGGAAAACTGTCCCTTGCCAGGTTCTACAGGCCTTGCAAATGGTATTAGCCTCACTGATACGGAGAAAGATTGATGCTTTAAATATCCACCAGGTGTTGTAACATGTCTCCTAAATACTACCTTTTTTTTCTCTTTAGCAATTTAATCTCATCATATTCCAGGTGGCATCCATTGCAAGTCTGTTCCTGTCTTGAATTTACTGCTGGCAGATTACAAATACATAATAATCACACAGAATATTCTACAGATATGACACAATATGACAATATGAACATCTATGCGATCTGCCACTATGATAGTTAATTTCTCTTACATTTAGCTGTTCCTGGGTAAAAAACACTCTCAATTAACCTGAAAAAATAACCTTTTTTTCATATTTTTAATATGTGATGTATCTTCAAAGATGAACATGCAGGAAGTTGTGATTGTGGGCAGTATCTGCTGCGAGGGAACAGTCTAAGTTTAGAGTCTTTGTGTTTTAAGTCAATGAAATATTCAGGCCTGCAAGCAATAGGGAGAGGTAGACTTGATAGACTGGTTATCAAAGGTGAATAAAAATATAAGGACCTACAGAACTGTAGAAGAGGCTTACTTGAGGGGGAAGGGAGCTGAGCATTTGATTGGCTCCTTCTCTTCTGCTTGAAACTGCTGTTCAGTCCCTGAAGTTGCCAGCTTGTCTGTTTGATGGCTTGGCAGGGCTCTGCCGGGAAATGTGCAAATTGCAGCTTGTGGGAACAGGGGAAAAACACAGAAACAAGACTAATGTGGAGGAAGAGCATCTAACCTCACAAAATCAGTTTTTAACCTGGAACTGCCAGGCCTGGTTAAGGAGAAGGATTGGTTTCTTGTTACTTTAATCACATTTGAAGTAGTTAGCCTATTAAGCCTTGTTTATTCCATGATTCTATTAGCAGCTTTGATCCATGTCTGCAGCTCTTCCCCACATTAGAGGATGTATAATGTGTGGCTGCACAAAAAGAAGTGGGAGGAAACCTTTTGCCCATCATTGCAATAAAATAGCTGCCTTGTGTGTGATTCAGGGAGGCTGATGAAGCACTGCCCTACCCTGAGCATACATGCCCCTGGGAAAATGACAGCAGTCTCTGGGAAAGAGGATTGACAGGAGATGTAAACACTGCACAGCTGGATATGGCAGTAACACCTCTTAAACAACTGTCCTGGAATAAAAAAATCTCAGTAAGGCAGTGGTCAGGAGAACAGTACTATTCTGGGTTTGGTTGGGCCAGAAATATTGCAAGAACAGGAATACACGAGATATTTTGATACTTCTGCTGTTGCTTTCAGTCAAACAGCCTGGCAGGGCAGAGGCATGGGAATCTGCAACAGAAACCAGAATGAACTTTTGATCTAAAAAAAAAAAAAAAAAAAATCATGTCACTTTCTTAATCCAAACCCACAGGCTTCAACTTTATGAGGACACTCATGTTTTTCCTTTTTTCTGTGGTTAGACACCCATGATAAAATTGAAGAGTTATGCGTGTAGCTAGACAAGCTACAATTTAATACCCATTAAATACTCTGTAGATGATTATAAAAAGTACTCTGGATTCAAATTGCCTTGTTTCACGGTGAATTTATTTATTTTTATTTTTCCTTCAATCACTCAACAGTCTAAAATCTTTTACAGCTATGCAAATGACTGTTTTGCTTTGCGTTAAAGTTTTGCCGTAGCCAGGCAATTCAACTGCCAACCATTCCTCCTGTTTAATGCAAGTACTGTGACAGAAGCACAGGTTTGTAGTAGATACAGTTCCTTTACCAGACTCTGCTCTAACTTGCAGATCAGATTCTGTTCTGCTAACTTGAACACACCCTTGACACTGGAGATCAAGAACAGGATTTTGTGGAGTAAGAGCTGTGGTAGAACTAGGATTGTCTTTGAAGTGTCCTTCTGACAAATATCTAACGTACAATTTCATAGTTAATGAAGAAACATTTTACTATTGGGCTTAAAGTAGATAGGAGCTGGTCCTGAGACCCAAGAATGTACAGTTCTGTTTCTCAGTTACCACATCTGTAATGGAATAATACCTATCACCCAAAGGTGCAAAGTCTTTACTGATTAAAGTGCTTCCCAGCCTGAGGCTGCTCCCTCTTGGGTTATGGTCCATCCACAGCTCTTTAATGAAGTTGTGAAGTTGTAAGTCTGCTGACAAAAGAAATCAAGTCTTATATCTTAGGAATCACTCCACAGTACTGTCTACCTCTTCTATCAACAAATTTGAGAGTGACTTTAAGCTCTAGACATTCATCTCTTTGTTGTGCTTCAGATCTTTGTCTTGCTTACTCAGTGCTCTCCTTTTTGTCCTTGTGCCATGTCCATGATGCTTATATTTTTTATCTACAGCAGCCAGTTCTTTTTTTGTTGTTGGTGGTGGTGTNAGCTGGATCCATGAGACCAGAGTGGATATAATAAAATCAGAATATAGACAGAAAGAATACTTCATATAACTCTTTCCTTAAAGCAAGAAGTAATCCAATGTAGACCCTTAAACAGGGGTTGGTACCCTCCAGCAGACATTAATTTGTTCTTAAAAGGCTCCACTGAACCTACTCAACTCACAGCCTCCCTGCCTTCATGACTGGAATTTTTTGGTAGTGCTGTTCATACAAAGAAAATCATGCTTCACTTTAGTTGACTTGAACAACTGATCACCATCTGCTTTACAACACTTCTTTTCTACATCTATGACGATTTTCCATCTGCTGTACTCCTACCTAGATCATTACTGTATTCAAAAGATATTGTAGAGAATATTTATGTATTTTTCCTTGTAAAAGCAGCATTATAAAAAATCTTTAGCAAGCAGCTACCGCTGTGTGTACTGGTGAGAATGTTGGGTGTGTAGGTGCTGGAAGTGGCCATGAAAGTGTTTCATATTTGGAGAGCTTCTGTGTATGTGTTTATCTCTGAATACAACAAAAATAATTTTTTGAATAATATTTCCTTGTTTAAAAAACTAATTAAAAGAAGTAATTGTCTAGACCTGAATTTAGTAAATGTTCCATCTCTTGAAAGATTTTGTCCCTGTATTGTGTCAGAATTGGTCAATTTCTTAATAGCTGTACTGACATGTAACACCCCACCTTCAGAAAATAAGTCTAATGTCATAAAGTTGATGACATGCTCACACTAAATCTGATTGTAAAAAAAAAAGCACATTATGTTGGGTATAAACCTGGATAAAAGCCTGAGCAGCTTGGTGCAGCCTGCAGCAGTCCTGCACCTGACTTCAATTTGGCTAGAAGGTTGGATTAGAGACACCCAAAGTCTCTCCCAGTCTGAACAAGTCTGACCCCATGATCCTGTGACTCTCAGACATGAAACCAGGACATAGACAAATAAGACACAGAAGCAAAGTTTTCTGCCAAGTTTAATAAACATCTCCTGAGTCAGAGCTCTTCACTCCTAGTACTCATTTTCTTCTGTGGAATTAGTCAGAAGAGCAACCCACTACAGTTTCTGCCCCAAACACAAATATGATTGATAATCATGATATATATTTTTTAAAAATAACACTTAATTTGTCTCATTTTACTAAAATAAGTCCTTGTGTCTTCTTTGGTGTTCTTGGCTTCTGGTATTCTTTGTTCTTCCTCAGAAGAACAGATCATCTGTCTTCCTGCAAAGTTTTTGGTACTCTCAGAGTTTACATTTATAGTTGTTGTGTGGGTAAAATTGTATAGGAACTAAGTGAAACCATTTGGTATATCCTAATAGACATGACTGTTTACTGACAGAGAGGTGGGGGTCTGAGGAGCTGAGAGGACCATTCACTCTGTTCTGTCTCACAACTCTACAATTTGCTGTATGTGTGATTGATTTCAGGGACGGAGAATCAGCAAATGAAGACAACTTGCAGGGCAAATATCTGAAATGGGTTATCGAGGAAATGCAGGTTTTGCTTTATATTTTCCATTCACTACCTAATCTCTCAAAAGGCTGGTTGCTGGCTGATCACTACTCACATTGGCTTGTGAGCTCCCTCACAAGCGACAGATTTACTAGGAGGGCAGCTGGATGCTTTCTCACCACCAAAGGAGTCAGACAGACACACTTCCAGTTAGGATGCACTCTTGTAGAGAGCAGCAAGCAGAGCCATGTTACCAAGCCTCTGTTTCAGCTCAATGGTAAAAGCTTCTGGACTTTTGCTTAATTTGCTTATACTTCATAAAGCTGAATTGTGTCTGTGTGTGCCCATACAAGCATATAAAACTTATTCTGTAACCACTCTGTGCTGGATGCAAACATTTCCCATTCTGTTTTTTGTACATGTGGGCCAGTTGGCAAATTTGTCACAGCAATATAACAATCAAAAGTGGTAATTCCTCAACATTGGTATGTTTTCAGAAATATGCTTAAAGTTAATGTGTCTTCCAGGGCCAGGTGCTGACTCCCCTAAGGAGTACTCAAGCAGTTCTTTACTCCTCTTGAAAGTCTGCTTTAGGCAATGGTAGAATTGATGCATTGTGAATAAAGGCATTAGCATCTGGCCACAAGAGAGAATTAAACAGATATAAAAGATAGTGTATCAGCTGGTAGTTTCCCTACATGTATATGCTTGTTCATATTTCTTTAAGAAGAAAATTTTGTGTATTCTAGTTACAGATGTTATATTTAATCATTATCTTTTATTTTTCTCCAGTTTTAAAAGGAAACTTTGTCTATAATACACAGAAAATTTGCCTAAGATTTATTAAATTTTAAAACTCAAAGATTGATTTTTCACTCTTGTAATAGAAAACTTCTTTCTGCAGCACAGAATCTGAGGCTTAAGGTATGATTTTCCTTAAATTCTAACCAAAATTTCCCTCTGTAACTTTGGGTTATTAATACTGCAACTGTATCTCTACTTCCTCCTCAACAATTCTTTCCTCTCCATTTGCAAACCACGAGTTTTTGTGAATGATGACAAAGTGGAATATAGAGGTGGGTTTGCCAAATACTAGGCTGACTGTTTCCCCTCAATTCATAGTTTAAACTTTATGGAGAACAGGAGAATCCTGAAGTCCTGCAGCCTTTAGCTTTCTGTTGTTAGCAACACTGAGTGAAATTTATTTTCTTATCTGTTCACAGTCTGAAATGTAATCCTTTAAATATATGAAGACTTCTTTTCCTTCTGTCTTGCTTTAGAAGTGTAGCTTTCCTTATAAATCTCATCCACCATTAATTAAGTGGTCTCTGTTTACGGTATATGTGCAAGGCAAAAGATTAATTTTCTAATGGAGTATAGAAAATCTTCACAGAAAGCATCTCCTTTGTTTACAAAAGAATGTAATGTGCAGGTCAATGACAGGCAAACCTGTCAGCTCTCACTTATTTCAGTTGAGACTTGTTCACTTTCAAACAGCTTTTTACAGCACACTGTCACTCTCCAGCAAGGAGAAAAATTCTCACTGAGACTTCTCACTCATTTAACTGTCAGCACATGAGAAATCCTGTCTCATGAACAGAGGTAACAGGAAGGTGCTGTCTGTGAGTCCTCTCAGCTTTGTGAGATTTTCTACATCAGTGAATGTCAGAAAGAGAAAGTTCTTTTCCAAGAGAAAGAGTCTCTGCTCTGAGCCAGCAGAACAGTCTCCATTTTTCTGCTATGGAGACAAATACTGTATTCCTGCTGTAAAATAAGTAGATTTTTAAGAAAACATCTCCACAGTAGTGAAGGTCTGTAGCAAGCTGAGATCATAAAAAAGAAGGATGATTTTGCCTTTGTGAGTCCTGCATATTCTCTGCTGTCAATGAATGATGTCTTTTGAGCAAAACGTACTCAACTCCTTAAGCGTGCACTAAAGTATTCAGCAGGAAAGAAAATATTTAT
Organism: Regulus satrapa; assembly: GCA_013396955.1. Lineage (NCBI taxonomy): Eukaryota > Metazoa > Chordata > Aves > Passeriformes > Regulidae > Regulus > Regulus satrapa. The sequence continues at coordinate 109,739 of VWZN01019080.1, forward strand.
CTATGTAGTCCCTATTGTGTTTAGAAGAATTGGGGTTGGGTCCAATTCACCACCCAAAGAACCAAGCAGTGAAATAAAAATTTAGTCTAGGATAATAATGTGCCTAACATGATATAAAGCACAACAGAAGTTTGTTGAATAATGATAACAGTAAAAGAAAGCATAAAAGAGAAGGCAAAAGCAAGCTAGTTTTACAGAGCAATGCAACCAGAAGCAAGGAATCCTTTTACGGCTCCTAGTGTCTCTTGTCAAATATCCTCAAACTTACTGGCAACTCAGAAAGGTGGCCTGTGTTACCCAGATAGCAAAATACCCTACAGTGGCTGTGACCTGCGGCAGACAGATCTACAACAGAGCTCTTACTCAACAAAGTCAAGCTCAGGAGTTTGTGCAGACAATTTTGTCAGTAACCATCTGTGCTAGTTTTGGCTGGTGTAGAGTTAATTTTCTTCACAGTGGCTGGTATGGTGCTGCTTTGGATCTGTGCTGAGCACAGTGTTGATAATATAGAGATGTTTTTGTTATTACTGAGCAGGGCTTGCACAGAGCCAAGGGCTTTTCTGAATTTCCTTCTTACCTGTCACAGTACTGAGGAGGCTGGGCTTACTTGCAAGGTTGAGAGGAGACAGAGCCCGGACAGGTAACCCAAACTGACCAAAGGGATATTACAGACCATGTAACACCATGCTCAGTATATAAAGTGGGAGGGAAAGAAAGAGGAACGTAAGGAGTAACAGCATTTGTCAGGTTGACATGTGATGGGGCCCTGCTCTCCTGGCTGTACAGCTGTCTGCCCATGCGAAGCAGTGAGTTAATTGTTGAGTTTTGCTTTGCTTGTATGCATGGCTTTTGTCTTNGGGCTTGGCTGCTGGCTGGGGTGCAAACACAACACCATCTCAGGACTGCAGGGACACTAAGCTCTGAAGGTGTGTACAAAACTCCAAACAGTTGGGAAAGTGTCCTCACCTGCCATCCACTGCTTAAAGGTTGAACCTCATCTGCCATCCACTGCTTAAAGGTTGAATCTCTCTTTCTCCACACAGATGACAATTGCAATTTGCAATAGACTGTCGTTCTACTCTGACCCTTTTTCTCACCCTTCTGCTATCTACAAAGAAATGTACATGTGTTCCTGAACTCTATGCTGACATGACAGAGAAGTAAGTCTACATGCTTTCTTCTGTCATCCTACTGCTTCCATACTGAACTGGTCAGAATTTAGTCTGCAAGACCTGTCAAGCAGTGTCTGGATCCAAACCCTTTTTTTTCTTTTCACCGGTTAACTGGTAGTCTATGCTTCCCATTTCAGTGAGAACCATGATTATGTTGGTTTTTTTTAACTAATAACTGCATGCTTTACTGAGGAGAATATAGTTCAAAAGCATTTTTAAAAAACTGTGTGTAGAGTCACAAATACAACAGGCACGGACCCATAAGCATGCTTGCGCTGGGGAGCGTGCTGTCATCCTTCCAGTGAGAAGGACTCTCACACCCTGATGTAGAAGCTGGGAATTTATTCCACCATATTGAGAAATTACCCAAACCAAAACTTCAGCCATCTGTATTACCAGAAACATCACCAATTCTAGACAGTAAATCATAGCACCTTGGTGTTTTGAGCCACACAGACTCTTCAGTATGCTAGAACACTATTGAATATTTACAGCTGGATAGGATTTGTAAAGCCTTTCATGATTAATCTCTTTCTACTTAAATAGCTGATAAACTGCAGTGTGAGGAATTATGATGTCTGTGGATTAAGAGTAATTACATTTTGAACAGATTCCTACACTTTTTGCAGTTGGAGCTTTTATAACTGAGCTGTAACCCACACAGGAGCAGGAATATAAGCACTTGTTTCACAGATCAGATATGATGGATACCCATACTCATACCTGCTTTCTTTTATTTTTGATCATGTTACAGAACACCTGCTTGGGTGATTTTTCTGAGCTACAACTAAGTATTTTTCTTCACAGCAGACTTTTCTCACTTTTATCCAATTCTTAGTTTTCCACTTGTCAAATAACAACTTCTTAGATAAATAGGCTTTTTTTTTCTAGTTTGCCTGCTAATGTCTGTTAGGTAACAATAAAATGCAGCAGTAACAAAAACCAGACATTGATAGGCATGCAGCACCTCAGATTAGAAAGAGTGCATTATTTTTGGTGGCTACAAAACACAAGTACAAAGCCCTATTCTCTCCATTATTCTGACTTTTAAATCTCAGATGAAGGTAAAGGAATAGCTTGGCCCATCCCAGGGCTGCTCACTCTAGCATCAGCTTTCTGTCATGCTGCAAATGCAGGGCATCTACTCTTTCTCCATGCAAGACTGCCAGACATCAAAGGGCATGTACCATGAATTCCTCGGCTGTGTATCTTCACCTGCAGATATGTCATCTTGATGGATTGCCAGGACAAGGTAGAGCAATGCTCATTTTACCCTGCTTCAGAAGAAATAAACACCCCTTACCTCTCAAGAAAATCATTTCAGGAAAGACAGTATAAAACTTCTACTGGAAGAATCAAACTGTGATCCTCTGCAAAAGACTGAACCTGAACCTAGGCATAGCTTACCAATGATCATTTACTAGTTTGGCTTTTGGTGGACAAAAGGAAATCCATTGCAGGGTCATCCCGTTAGAAAAAGCTCAGATGCCTCACAGGCCCCACAATGAGAGCTTTGGGAAGTGTGCATGCAAAACTGGAGCACAGCACTCCTAATAAGCTTAGTGTCAGGTCAGCAGCAGCTTGCCTTGGGTGTATTGGTGAACTTAATTCAGCCTATTGTGTCAAACATGCAGTGTAGTGTTAATAGTCTCTTTCAAAAGGCGAAGGACTGAAAACACAGCAAATTTAACTTTCCTTCAGCCATACATATAGGGTTTCCTGCTGTGCAGTCACTGAAGTATTTGCTGACAAACAGGTCTTAGTATGAAGGACTTGCCTCCAGAGTAGGATTTTAAATTTCTTCTCCAGTACTGTGTAGAGCTGTCTCTCTCAGCCAAATCAGTCTTACAGAAAGGATAGAAAGCTTTATGAGAAAAATCCCAAAAAAAGTGAGAGAAGCAACAGTAAAGCTATATTCTGGGACTGGAGAAATGAGGATAACACAATTGTAGAAGGCTGTTGAAGAGGACAGCTAAGTTCCAGATATGAAAGTAAATCTTGTTGTCTACCATATGGGCCAGACACTTGGCCCCAAGATTGTTTTGAGAACACTGGGAGAATTCTTCATAACATAGTGATATTTAGAGAGGTTAGCCAATCTATGCTTAATACAGGATTCTGCCTTATCATTGTACTCTGGATGTTTTGGACAGACGTATTTGCTGTGTGGACTGCTCGTCTGGCTTGTCTGCATGTATGCTGCTGCCTTCTCTGCTCTTGCATATGGATCATAATAAATATTTAGCCTTCTCTATTCATGGAGTCCATGTAGCTCTATTGCCCCAATCAGGTCCAAAATTCTCCCACATCCCACACCCTGCGTGATGTTCTGAGTGCTGGCTGGAGCCAGGGTCCTTTCATGATTCAACCCATCTTGGCTAGAACCTGGGAAT
>VWZN01019081.1:5237-18284 GCA_013396955.1 Regulus satrapa
ACATTTTTTTCTCTGGTCCAGAGAACTTCTGGAGAAGTCTTTCTTGGGTATAAAGATGAAAAAAAAAGAGTGAGGAAAGAACATATTTTGCACAAATTGCCAGAAGCTCTGTAATCTACCACTTTTATACTTGGAGAAGTCTCTGGAAAGGTCTTTCAATGCCTCTTTGGCAAAAATCAAGAACTGATGTGCAGTACTTAGTTTTCTTCATTATCTAGTGTCATTTCCAGTGTGATGGGGGCCCTGCTCAGTCTGTAGCTTCTTTTCTGGGGGAATGTCAGTCTCACAGGTCCAGTGGCATTTCATTTTCTCTGGTGCTATAAGGTGCTCGCAGTAAATCTCCTTGAATAGATCTTCATGCTGATTGATGATTTCCTTCTCAGGGATGCCACTCAACATATCTGGAAGTAGAAATGGTTCCACGTTTGAAATATACAGATATTATTTTANATGTTCCCCGTTTGAAAAATACAAATATTTTTTTTCTTTTTTTTTTTTTTTTTTAAATGTTCAGATCCCTGAGTTTTATTCCACTGTTTTTAAAAGAAAGACAAATTTTAATCCCTTTGACTTGTGCTTGCTCATAGTCAAAGTAATTTTAGAAAATCAGCGATGGTACAACTCTAAAAGTGTCAGATCAGGCTATGAACCAGAAAAAAACATTTTCTGCTGTTATGATGTATGGAAGGTGTTCACAAACAAATCTGGATTCACACTTTGAGAGGCACTCACTGCTCTTTTTCCATTTGAGCTCCTGTCTTGTGTTTCATGTCATATGTCTGGCTAGACTGCCAACTTTTCATTGTTGTACACTGCTATTTGCATCATTGAAGGAAATTGCTGAGGAAATAGTTAAAAGGGTAAATGTCTTTCTTATGCCAAGTAGTTAATATATTAAGCTGTTGATTTATGCTTTGAATGCTGTATGTTTATGTTTCAATATGTTTTAAGTTACTGGGATTTTTATGTTTGGTTGGTTTTTTTGGGTTTTTTTTTGTTTTGTTTTGTTTTTTTTTTATTTTTAAAAAAAAATTTCTTTTACTTTTAATTTTCTGTTCTTTAAGCCTGTTATATAATCATAGATTTAATTTACCAGTTGTACTGCCTGGCCTTAAATATTTACCACACAAGAAAAGAAACACTGTGAAAACTCAGAGTACTGATATAAAAAATAATTTAAAAAAAATCCCTGAAATCCCCTTTACATAGAACATTATTAATTTCACAGCTGTGAATCAGACCTGGCCTTGCTTAGTATACACAATCTATAAACAATGCATGCACATATTTATACATAATGAAACAAAGGAAAGAGCACAGAGTTTACTTGGCCAAGAACAAGTATTGCATCAGTCTAATATCTGAAAATCCCCAGAGACAGGATGAAACTCACAGCTTTGTAACATGATAATTTGATGCTCTAATAGTTTTTGGGTTTTTTTACATTGATGTTATAATAAATACTAGGCAGATGTTTAATTCATATATAGTTCATAGTACTGAAATCATGTGTCCTTGTAATATAACTCTCACCAGGATACAATAGAACACTGTTTTTTAATTAGGAAGCCTTGGGTTCAAACAGTGTGCTATTTCACAAAATAATGTCTAGAATAAGGAAAAAAAAGTTCTTTAAAGTTATCTCAACACATTCTCTTTATTTTACTGAGAAAAGTGATAAGAATGGGAGTACACTTGCAACATACATTTTTGCAAAAATTTAAAAATTAAGAAGAAGGGTTGTGAGAAATGATATTTCAGAAGTATTCATAAAGATTACTGAATAAAAATTTGCTGTCTAAAATGATAGATGTCTATGAACTGCAGTATGTAAACAGAAATTTTTACCTGTTTCCACTTTAGTTACTTTAAACTCTTTTAAACTTGGAACAAATGAAAGAATAATTATCATTAGTTAATGAGTCGTTTTAAGTTCAGACTTAAAGAATTTCTTTGGTGCTGAGTTGAGGTCCTAGCTAAAATTTCCAGACATTATTTTAATTTTATAAACTCAAAATCTATTGCTTTTTGACTGATGATTATCACAAGGTTGATATTTTGATTTTCAATAATCAAATGCTACAGGTGCCACATGTTTTCCTGGTATATTTCACAGATCTGTCTCAGTGCCCCTGCAGGGAAACCTGACACTTGCCCTATGTTTAAACTCTACTGGGTTTTGAAAAGACCAACAACAACATCCATTTCATCTGCTGGTTCATAGGGTATGGGCATTTTAAAGTATAGAGTGAAACCTATCTTGTACAATGTCATCAGTTATAAAGGGAATTAATAAACTGGCAGAAATAGAAGTGGGTAGTTAATATTAATCCAACAAGAAAGTGACAGAACCAGGAAGAGGACCCAAGTGTCCAGAACCCAGACCCAAGTGTCCAGAATCTTGCAGCCAGCAAGTCCTGTTGGCTGCGCCAAGTCACTTCGCAAGGACTTCATTAATTTCTTGTGTCTTCAACTTCTGTGCTACATGAGGTAATTCTGTAAATTACAGAATTTATGTTCAGCATGAAATTTCATATTTTTGTTTGCAAAAGATATGCAATGTCTTCCTTTCTTTTTTCCTCATTCCAAGTTAATTTATGTACTATCTGGGTACATAAATATCTGGTTTATACAGAAATCTGTGTTTTTAATGAAACCCATGACTATTATTTGTTTGTATTACCACAGGAAAAAAGAAAAACAAAACTAAAAATTACTGGTTTTCCCCTTGGTATACTTTGGTTATCAGTTCAGAAGATCTTGAGTTGTTCATGATAAGTCTGAACTTTTGTTCAGAAAGGAAAAAAAAAAAAAAAAAGTGATTCACTGACTGAGTCAGAGCTCCCTTTCCTTTCTACTTTTTCCTCTCTCCCTCCCCATCATTCTCCTTCTCTCCTGCACCCCTGGCCTTCCTAAATTATTTCTTTTCTTTTGAAAGTTTAAAATAAATGATAGCAGCAAGCTACTTGGCTGCTATGCCTTGGTCCTTTTTTCTTGGTAACAGAATTAATCCTGTTTTCAGCTGTTCCGAGGAAGTCTGAGGCATGCATGTGTTGCTGAGTGCTGTCTGGACCAGTCACCCTGCACCTGTGAGTTATAGTCTGGAAAAGCCCAGCCAGCCTGGGGCTAAGTTGTTTCTCTCTGGTGAAGAAAGTGCAACACCATGCCTGGCACTCTCTAGCCATGGAATAACTGACTGCAGTCATTGACATGATATTAATACAAGGAGGGTTTTGATGACAATGTTGCACGTAAAAATGAGTAGTAATCTGCTGACCTCGGCTGAGAGCATGCCTGAAAGCTTTTCAGCAAGGCCTGAAGGGAAAATTCCCACCTCCAGGCAGGTATTTAAAGCTTTATTCACGCTACATTACACCTTGCTCTTTGAATGGCTTTGGTGGTTTTATGGTTATCTAACATGAACAAAGGAGAGAGAATTTGATCCTAAGCAAATGTATACATGTGCAAGACAGAGAGAATGGCAGAGGTTGGAATATTTTTTTCTGAAACTGGAGTCTTAAATGATTATGTTTCAAGCATTCCTATCTACAGTGGAAATCCTTTCCCCACAGTCAATCCAAAGCCTATTCAAATCAATGGCTTTTGGATCTCTGTCATCTGCAGCTATGGCAGGCAAACAAAACAATGCTATCAACTGTAATATGACCTAAGTGTTTGCAGCTCCTTAGCAAAAAAAAAAAAAAAAAAAAAAAAAATCTGGCTTTGGGTAATTTCAAGGAGCTTACTGAAGTGTTTGTTTCAAGTGTGTTCTGTTTCTAAGCAATTTCACATAAAGGAAGCAGGAGAAAATATAAGTTCTCACTGAGTTGTTCCAAGCACCCATGCAGAAAAAGGTTTGAATACAGTCCTGAAAGTTTTTTTTTTTTTTGGTTTTTTTTTTCCTGTTCTCCTGATAATAATAGGATTATTCATCTGCACTTTGAAGGCAAAAAAATTCTATCTGTCCAAACAAAAATGTAAATTATGCTTAAAACATTAAAAAAAAAAAATAGTACATGTTGAGCTGGCTCAAGTAATTTTGTTTCCCTGAAGCACTGCTGGGGACCTAGCCCAGTATGTTCCATTCTGTCCAAGTGCTTTAGATTTGTGGCAACAAGGCCCTGAATATATCACTGATCTTGTTTATCAAAGTGTAGATATTCTGAGAATGAATTTTTAAAAATTGCCTTGGAGACATCAGCACACCAGCTTCAGTTTGTTCTCTTTCTGCTGCAAATTCCTGGTGTATGTCTTCATTTTTACTGAGAGGGGCTAGGCAGTCAATCGCTATTGGAATTTATCTTCTTTTAGTTGAACAAGAGGAAAAAATAGAGGTCATGAACATCAGAACTTTGTCCCTTTTTGTCATAAAGGGCCTAATGTATTTGATAGGAAATACAAATCCAGTCTTTATTAATTTTCTGATTGCAATAGCAGACAAAACAACTCTGCATAAATCAAATTGGAAATATAGTTTCTCATGGGCTGTCTTGTCAAAATTGCAACTTTGTAGTGAAAATTGCAATCACGATTGATGCCTTATGTAACAAGAGAAAGTACAGAAAAAGTGGAACATTTAAAGGGATTAACAATACGTGGATTTAGAAGAGACACAAAGAAAAACAGTACCAAAACCTTTGATAAATCTATCTGTCATGATTAGAGGTAGTTGTTCCCTTACCACTTTGCTGGATAATCTGAAAAAGAGTGACAAAGTGTGTTTGCACCTCTAAGGCTAGAAGGGGCAGAATTAAACCAGAAACTCTCTGCTGAGGTTTAAGAATATTCACTTCTATAACCCCAATCCCACTGCATAATTTCTGTCAGAAATAAACAAGCAGAAAGATGAGGGGTTTATATCTTAAACTGATGCAGCTGTTTGGTCTGCTTCAAGAGTCTGTGCCTAAATAAGATATTCAGCAAAGACACTCAAGTAATGCTGTAGGGAAGAATTTCTAACATTGACTATCAGTTAACTTATTATGTTGCAAAGATAGAATTAATTTTTTCTGCCTTTATAAAGGTGTTCACTTGCTGCAGTCTCTTCATTTATCTTGTCTTCTAAGGTTACAGCTGAACTTGTATTTATCACAAACTCAGTGAATCTTGGTAAGATCAAACCTGTTGCCACAGAAATAAGCCAAAGTTATGGTCCTATTGTTGTTAGCAAGCTGTTGGAAATGTGAAAGAATTTATCACCGACTTGAGTGAGGTCCCAACTTTCTTTCTACTTAATCATTTAAGGACATTTCTGTTTAGTATTTCACTGGAGAGAGATAGATTTGAAATCAGTGTTCATTCCATAGATGTAACTTCCAAAATAGTTTCTTTTACAAAAGACATTCCAGGAACATGATCAAATAGAACATGTTCCTATTGTACCAAAATTAAATTCAATAAAGGAAACTTTTTTAATATATAGTTAAACAGAACTGACAGCAGAAGTAGACAAAAGTCCCTTTAATGAGCCATAGCTCTATAAATCCTTAACTTCATGAATTTTCACTTTCTTAAATGATGGGGTTCCAAGACAGGTTAAAATGACAGGTTATAATTAAAAACTGATCCAGAATAACCCATGGTAGACTATGTCATTAATGCTTAATTTAAAAAAAAAAAAACAGCATGTAACTCTTTGACCAAGAGAAAGGGAAAGCTTACCTTCCATTTGTGCCCCAAAAATCTTTCTTTCCTTAATACAGTAGTCTTATTCCTTATTCTGTTTAATTACATTCTACAGAAGTTGAACTTGTAAATATGAGCTGTCAAAATATCAGGAATGCATAGGAAAACCTTGAAAATATTGTTCTAAAGGAAAACCATGTTTTGTATCTTGAGGAAAGCACATACATTACATAAGGATGTTTATAGATGCCTTTTTTCAGGTGCTACTCTCATTGCAAATGACAACACATTCACTCCTGAAAGTGAATTAAAAATATATGAACTAATGACTTGAAAGATTTATTCCTTCATGGGAAAAGAAAAAAAAAATCCACAATAAATATTTTCTAATATTTTGCTGAAAACCCCAGATATAACTGATTCTAAATTTGTTGAAGCAGCATGTGACTGGTGATGCTTTTTCTCCCAAACCCTTTTTTCTGCAACTGGTGAAATATGAATGACAAGGGTTTTCTGAGAAAAAAAAAAACCCCTGCCTGCCTTTTGTCACCCTGCCTGCCTTTTGTCAGAGATATATATCACATCCTCTCAAGAAATGATCAAGGGACTCTCTTGGGACAGGGCCCTGAGAATGTTCCTAGGCAAGCATCTTGTCATGCTTTAAGTCATTCACAGGACAATATCATATTAAAATTTAGGAGCAAATACACCTGGGTTTCCCTTGGTATAAAAACACTGGTAAGGACTGTGCTACTGAAGATGAGTAAGGAGCAGAAGTGAAAATCTGGTCATTAGCTTTGACTCAGGGCCAATTCTGCAGTGTCTATTAACACACAATTAAAGTGTTAAAATAGCCACTCATGTTCTGCTACCACATCTTAAACCTAAGCCAAGGAGACCTTTTCCCTGTACAAGAAAAACTTAAAAATCCATGAGTGACCAGATTTTCACTTGTCTTTGAGAATTCAGAAAACGTTGTCAATTAGTGCTTATTGTAATGAAGCACATCCTCATCCACTGACATCAGAATTGGAAGAAATCACTTAGAAACTGAGATAAATTAATTATTTTTCTGGATTACTTATTTATTTTAAAGTAGCTTCAGATTGTTTATGTTATTGTATAGCTTAAGTTTATTTTTAGAATAGTCCATGTTAAGTGGAAAACCATGTCATCTCCCTACTCTAATTATTATCATGGATACAGTTCAGGACAGAAATTGATAAATGAAAACCAGTTTAAACTAAATTGAATGGAAAAGAAGCCTTTCATTCATTCTTTTTAAGGTTTAGATAAGGTAAATTTAAGTAGGCATAAAATGAAAACATTTATTTTGGAAAATTTAAAATACAGTGAGACTGAATAGCATTAATCAAAATTCATTAAAGTTATAATTAAAATGTTCATGTTAAAACCAGGCAGAATAACCTTAGAATTAGGCCTTGGCCAGTTCTAAAAATCTATCCAGGTCAACTTGGAAAGGATTCGCAATGCAAAAGGTTAAAATAAGCACCAGAATATTGAAAAATACTTTCCTCTTGGACAGAACTTCTGAAACATTTTTCAAAACATAGCTTTAGAGGAATTTGAAACAAGAGACAGATACAAATGTTCTTGCACTGCTCATATTTTACTGTACTACCTATGAGCAATTTGAAAAACAAGCCAAACTAAACCAGGTTTTAGTTTTGGTTTACAGCCAAAAGAGATATTAATGAGAATTAACCAGTTTTTCCTCAATCTAAAGGCTTTTCAGTACAGCTGATTATATTGAAAATGGTGACAGATAAATTATGGGGGGAGTAATTTAACTCTTCAGCTTGTGTTGTGTCTGAAAGATAATTTCTGTATACAATTAGTTATCCACTCTTTTTGAAGTACAATGGAAACAGAACAAGTAGATATTTGCAGTAAGAGTGGAAAACCAAAAGCACAAACACAGTATCCTGAATCCTGACACAGAATCACAGAATGGTTGAGTTTGGAAGAGACCTCTGAAGGTCAGTTTGTCCAGCCTCCCTGTTCAAGCAGGAGCTCCTAACAGTGGTTGCCCAGATCCAAGTCCAAGAGGCCTTTGAATATCTCTAAGAAGGAAAACTCCACAACTGTCCTGGGCAACCTCTGCCAGTGCTCAGACATCCACCTAGTGCAAAAGGGATTGCTGATGTTTAGGCAAAATGTTTTGCATTTCTGTCTGCACCCATTCTGCCCACTCGTGTCAATTAGAATAAACTTATTCCTCTAGGGAATTTATTCTTCCTCCTTCAGTGTCTTGAATTCTGAGCTTTAGTTTTCAATAATGATGTCTAAGAAGTGCAATGTATGTAGAATAGAAATTATTTAATGTTCAAAGCCACTTCATCCTATCTGATAAAGTTCACAGTTATCTAGTCACAAAACTTCAGTAAATAAGGCTTGGGAGTGATTGTTCCTTTGTATTCTATGAATGTAACTGAAAATAAATCAGCTTGAAGGAATCTAACAATATTAAAAGGAAAGGAGAGAGACACACAAATAGTATTATCACCTGTTCATTTTCTCTTCCACAATGTTTTACTTGGATGCTCGTAAGTCCAATAGTTTCCATTCTTATGTATAAATGATCAGATTTTTGTTTCTACAGAAAAAATTTTAGATTCATAAGGTTAAAGTTCATTTAGCATTTAAGAGACAAATGAGGTCAGCATTAGTACTGCAAACGTTTTTCATTATAGAAATTTAGTCACAGGCTAGTTCAGAAGTTGAAAATACCATAAGGAGAGCACAAGACACTAATCTCCTTCGTGACAGTGACAATTCCCAGAGCTTTTTAATACCAGTAAATGCTCTCATATATTTGAAAAAGACCAGCATTTCATATGGATAGAATCCAAAATATCATGGTTCTTGAAATTTTAAAAGCATATTTTGGGGTTTGTTCTTTTAACTCTATTGGGAATCTTATATTTTGTATCCAAAATAGATTTCAGGTTGATTTTGGCAGGTGTTTATTGTTGTTGAAAATCAGAAGAATTAGAACAATATGAGGAGGAGCTCTGGCTGAGGAACCACCCTAGAAAGTTGCTGAAATATCATCTCCTCTGATCAAATTTTAAATTTATCACTTTTCTTCATCATGATATTTTGAAACCCAGATGTCTTCCACTGTTTCTGAAACAGTGTTATAAACTGCTGTTCATCCTATATGTTTTCAATCCAGCTATTCACACTTCTTACGTCACTTCTCACATGTTCATTTTAGTCTGGAAATCTTCTGCCAGCTCAGATCTTATTTTACTAGAGTGTTTTTGTATCTTCAAAATAAATGAGATTTTTATCCCAGATTCTGTAGCATTTTAGCTTTTAGATCTGCAAGCCTAAAACGTTGGCTAAATATTATCTTGATTTTGAATCAAGGATGAATTTATTATTTTTCAGAACATTCTCAGTTTTAAACGTGGATTTCTTTAGTTCTGAGGATTATTTACTGCTTTAGTAAAATAAATTTCAGTTAAGGATTGCAGTAACAAAATAATTGGTACTGAAGGGAAAATTCATACTACTGTTTTCATCTGCTCACCTGTTTTTGTACTTGACCGCTACCTAGGCTCACACAGACTTCATCAAAGAGAATGCTGGCAGTAATATTGTGAATATGTTTGGGCTTCATGCTCACAAATATTTCAAAAAACACAATAATGAATGATAGCCCCTGGATATTCCCACCACAAAACTCTTCCTAACTAGAATCTTTGATGATTATTCAGCTTTGAGCCTGGAAATGATATAAAACAGAGATGACTACAGACTACCTGGAAATTTCTCCTCTGTGAAAGAGCCTTAGTTGCCCAGCTGAGTTGTGCAACACAAGGACCTGCTATATTCATTAACAATCCCTGAAATTTCTCTTTCCATATAAACATTATTGATACATTTTATTTTCAGTCTCAGCAGTTCTGCTGGATTTTAACTAGGTTACTGCTAAGAACTTATTTGATTTCTCTATTTAAGTTCTTCTCTTTACAAGTGACATCTGAAATGCAGTTTTTCCAGAAGTTATTCTAAACCAATATAACAGTTTTATTTTTAAAATAAGTAATGAATAAATAATGATAGGTTGTCTTTTATAACTATCTGAAAAAAAAAAAATATAACTATCTAAAATTCTTGCCATGATAGTATCAATCAGTGGTGGGCTTCAATGAGATCTTGCTCATTTTACTTCCTTAAAAGATAAGCAAAACATGAGAGAAACAGTCAAAGACACCCCAAAATATCCAGCCATACTTCTTTAGCCAATTCAGTGGTGCTGAGAAGCCCAAGGTCAACCACATGCATTTAAAATTGATAGAGAACTGAAATATGTCTTCTACAAACTAATTATATTTCTGAATAATTTGAATGTAAACCAAGCTTTTCTATGCAAGCAGGCAAGTTAACATGAACTTCTAAGTACATTTGGTAGAAAAAAAAGTTTGACAAAATTAGGAGTGTCTACGAGGATGATAAAATATATAAAATATGACCTTTCAATAAACCTTATGTTGCCTCTGTTGTAGACAGTAAAGTTGTAGTGACACAATCAAAAGTGGATATGGCAAGCAAAGAGCAGATCCTATAGCAAAGAAACAATGAAAGCTAATGCTTCTGTGCCTACTCTCTTTCATAATGCCTGTTCAGCCATTGCCTTGAGAAAAATTCGGTCTAGTCACATAAATTTGCAGTAGCTTGAATCTGTTTAGGTGGAGTGCAAAGGAACTGAGGATCTGGAAATCACCCCTGCCAAGACAAGAGTCAGAGCACATGCCTTTTGCATAACCCCTCACTTCACAGCTGCTTTTCAAAACACAGCCTGGCTCCCTCTCCTGCAGGCTGTTCTGGGAGCCAGGGGTACTGGATATGTTTGAACAAGTGCCCTGGACACTCTTTTTAGCTATTACGCCAACCTTATGTAGCAGCCAGTGTAGATTTGGCTTGGAGAATATTTCAAGGGTGCAAAAAACAAGTATGCTATGCAAACCCTTCCTATAGGTGCTTTCTGTTTTATTTGCATATTGTCTCTGGCATTTGGTGAATGTGATATTTTTCATGCACACTTTCAGCTAACTCTTTCACTGCTGCGAATGTAGGTTATCTAGCTAGGAGGGCAGGGGGTTTATTTAATAATGTGAAATGAACTAACACCTTATATTAAATAACACTTGACGCAGTGGACCAGAATAATAGCATGCCAAGTGTCCAAGGGCAAAAAAGAGTTTCAGCTATAGAGTACCAGCTAGGACAAGAAAGAAGGCTACTGACACATGGTAAATCACAGGAAAAAACTACACCAAATTACTTTAGCATGATAGTCAGTGGGAAAATTTTCTACAGAAATTATCTAAAGGATAATTTGGAAAAAAAAAATAGGAAAAGGATGAGCCTTCAGAGTGAATGCACTTTTATCTAAACAGAAGAGGGTATGCAAAGAGCCCTTTCCTGATGTACAGCTCCTTATTCTTGTTTTGTTCTTGACTTTGTGGTTCTGAGAGACATAAATGTGAAATAATTCCAGTGAAAGGCTATACTTCAGGAATTAATAAATATCAGTACATCAGATTTTGACCTCAGACTCTTAAGTGGCTCTTGATATATTTTAAAATAACATATAGCCTTTGTCAGAAAACAATATGTAACTATACATGGGGGATTATTATTTTTTTCTGCTTGAAGCTAATTAAATTCAATGCCTTTAAAAAAAAAAGTTATTTCATTGAAATCAACTAATTTTATTTTTTGTCTAAGAACTATAAATAATCAGTCAAGTCTAAGCTGACAACTTTAATGTAATGCATACTCATATGTAAATAAAATCAGACATTTTGGAAAATTGGGAAAAATTTCTTCTGTTCAATTTGTCTTTTTTTCTTTTTTTATTTTATTTTATGGCCTAAGCACATCTGTGTTAATTCCTGAAGTGTGTACTATTTAAGTAGCTGTCTATACTGTTCTTACAAGAGATCAATATCCTGAAGAAACTCTTGAAATAAGCTATAAAACCTGTTGAAAGAAATGTCCTATACTGTCAACAGAGATGCACCTTTTTTTGATTTCATTGAAAATTCCTGGAAAAAAAAATTAACTGATGTGATGAGAAACTTCTGTAGAAGGGACTCCTGGACATGTGGCACATTTTTTAGCCTAGGACTGGCCTAGGAATGACTTTTTCCCACCATTTTCTCTGAGAAAGTCACAGATAAACAGAAATCCATCTAAATCCTTGAGGAAAACAGGGAACAGGACATTCCTGGAAAGATGATGTAGCTGTTTTTTTGATCTTTCATACTGAATTCGAGATCCATTGATAGAAGTCTTGTTTGAACAGATGGATTATTGAAGAGGAATGTAATTTAAATGTAAGTATTAGGGCATTCATTTAGTGTGGAACACAATAACACACATATGTTTCAAGAAACAAAAAGTGCTTTAAGAATGCATTTTTGGCTAATTATATATGTTATTAAATGAATTTAATAGCCAATTATTTTAACTATTTTTTTTTTAAAAAAAACAAGAAATTTTTGTTTACATTTTCTTTTCTATTAAGATGCTGCAATTGCAACAATTTGTGTTTCATTGCAGCTCTTGGCCTTCAGTAGGACTTCTTTAGGCACTGGAGCTGTCATACAGAAGTCATTGTACAGTCAACACCTGGGAAATTCTGCTAGCATTCCTAGCTTCTATTCATGTTCAAATAACATCAAAACAGGAAAATAACTCCGACCCAGGAGAGTTTTCTTTTTGGTGTTATGTGTTCCTGTCTTTCTTCCCTTGACCCAGTCCATCAGGGCTGAATTG
This sequence comes from Regulus satrapa, assembly GCA_013396955.1. NCBI lineage: Eukaryota > Metazoa > Chordata > Aves > Passeriformes > Regulidae > Regulus > Regulus satrapa. Next base: position 17,679 of record VWZN01019081.1, read on the forward strand.
CAAAGCTCGCAGTGCTCTTGTGAAACTGCTTTGGCTCACAGCAGGAGGATGGTTGATATGTCTAAGTCTAAAGATATGTTCTTGAAATGTTATTGAAAGAAATGTCAAGTAACCACGTTGGATTTTTTCCTATGAACTCCCAGAGGAAAAGAGACTGTAAAATGAAAAGACTTACATTCTTTTGTATGTCACTCTCTTCAGAGATTAATTTCTCTTCCCTACATTAGCCTGACCAGATACCTAAGAGACTGTTGATGTTATTTGGCAGCTTCCTTGTCCATGGACCTAAATTTTCGGTATGTAAAAGATCACATATATTTGTAAAGGAGCTCAGTGTTTGCAGGAGCATGTTGATTGTGTATAAAGCTCTAAATATCTAGTTCAAAATCTACATAAGTTACACACATTTTCTTCCAAATTATATATTTTTGAAAGATTATTAGGATAAAAATAAACCATTTTAATAACTTAGGCCCATTTCTATTTGGAGGAATTCTTGTACTGATGCAAAAAGTACATTTACTCTGTGTTTCTGTCTTGTATTTAAAAAGCAGCAAGCTTCTTTGCATTCAACTCTAGAATGCTGAGTATTTTTTTTTTTTTTTT
>VWZN01019081.1:23055-35993 GCA_013396955.1 Regulus satrapa
GAGGGGGGGTTTATGCAGGTGCTTCCTTCATAATCTTTTGCAATTACTGCACTGAAACACATTTAACACATGGTAAAGGGCCAATGGAGTGGTGTTTACTGCCATGACTACACTGTAAAAGCTCATTTCTTCCTCTCCTAATTGGTGTTGTAGTAAATACAGAATTTTAGTACTTTTAAACCATTATTATGACTTTTCAAATACAAAAAATTACTGTTTCCCTTATAAATCATATAGAAATAAATATGATCATTTAATCACCATTTCTTTTGTAATAAGCACTGTATGAAAAGCTGGTGTATAGGCCATCCATAGTCCATAATGATAATATCATTTTAGACAAATCCAAATTATGTTAAACTTTAACTTGTTTTGTCCCTTTTTTTCCCACACAGATATTAAAAGAAGGTATACTAAGCATTACAAAGAATGAGAAATTATCTAAGAGATAAAACAGAAGAGAAATATGTGAAGATATTTTAAAAGTGATAAAGCATGAAAAAATAAAGGAAGAAACAGAATGAAAAAAAAAAAAGAAAGAAAGAAGTGCAGAAAAATGAGTAAAGTGATTATGAGGATGAGATGAAAACACACATTTGGCACTTTTCCTAGGGTATTTCCAGAGTATTGTCATGTATCTGTAGGAATGTGTCTTGATTATTTTCATTATGGAACACAATTCCATGGTGGCTGGACTTCTACACTGGGGTTCCAGTCTTCAGATTTTTGGCACTTTTTTTGAATCTTCCTTTATATAATATTAGTCTCCAAGAAATCATTGTGTGTTTTGCTGAGCTAAAGATTGTTTTCATATTCATCCAGCTTCAATTTAGAATCCATAGGGCTTAAAATTATTTGGTGATCTTATAATACAATCTTATTTTATAAGAGGAAAAAAACAAAAAACAAAACAAAAAAAAAAAAAAAACAAACAGACAAAAAAAAAACCCCAACCAACAAAAACCTCTTGCATAAATTCTGGCTAGGACAAAAGGATGTAGGAACAGACCCAAAGCATATGGGTTAAATTAACGCCTGCTGAGTTGCAGTGCCAGCATTTGTCTGATTTAATGACATGATTTTAAATAATTGGAGGGGGGTCTTGAGCATCCTCCTTGTGATTTTCTGATGGATTAATTTTAAACAGAGGCACTGGGAACATTTGGGACCACTAGTGTGAATGTTTTCTGTTGGTTAACAGTGAATAATTGGCCTAGTTTCTTGTCCCATTTCTTCTTCAGAAAAACATAATTAATTCAAATGTGCTGGCCAGTGATATGCATAGCAGAGCTGCAAGCCATGCTAATAAGGCCAGTCTCAGGAGTGCATAAAGCAGATCAGATGGTCAGGACTGGGACAGGCAAAAAAAAAATGAATCAATAGGAAACAGGTCGGTCAAGTTCAACCTATCACTACATAGGCCAAGAATATTTAAAAATATGAAGATTTATTTACAATTAAACCCTAATATGAAAGCAAAAGAAATTAAAGGTGGCATTTTAGGTGCTGATCATGGTTCTGGAGTTTAGGCGTGAAAATCAAATATTTAAGTCTGGTTTTCCTGGTGCCTGAGGAGTTCTTTCTAATAGACAGATGAAACATAATCTCAATAATTTTTTCAATGATTGCTAAAAAACTCTCTTTTCAACATATTCTTTTGCCTTCAACAGTCACCTCTTTTATTTTGTGGTGTAAGATGCTATCTGGTTTTAAAGGGGTCCTTTTCAAGCTCTTAAGACTAATAAAAAAAGGAATTATTTTCTCTTCTGATTAACTCAGGCAAATATGCAGATGTGGATCTAAATCAGGAATTTCACTTATGTAACAGAGATTAAAATCCCATAGAAAAACTGCTTTATGAAAATGCTTTCAAGAACGTATGTGTATACATCTAGCATGGAGAGCAATTTCAGAAGGAAAAGTGATTTATCTAATCAGAGTTAATATATTATACTGCCTTTTGGTAAACACTGTTGCTTACAATGCACAAACAGAAGAGTGGATCTCAAGTACATAATGCTCTACTTATACCGATTTATTTTTAGGATATGGAAAACCTGGACTAGGACAATGAAAAGATTCATTGTAAATCCTAAACTGAGTATGTAATGTGACCTGCAATTTAATCACAATTACTTTAGCTTTTTCTTGGTAGACAGCTCACTATAAAGACCTTATTTCCTATATTTTTTCAAACTAAATAAAATAGTTCTATCCTTGGAGTTAACCAGTCTGTTATTCCTTCAAGGTTTTGAGCAACTTTTCTAACTTTGCTAAACAAATATCCAATTTTCAAAAAAATGGCCAAATTTTAAAAAGAAATTATTCAGACTTTTTCCAATATAAATCCACTCTCTTAGCATTCTTTGAAGATAAGCACATCACAGCGTGTCCTGTAATTCTGTGCATCTGTACAATTATGTTGTCTTTTAAATGAAAGCAGAATTTAGAAATAAGAACTAGAGGGGCAGAAAACTGGATGCTAATTCAATAAAACACTTAGCTCATGAGCTGACAAGAGTTTGGAACTTGAGCACAACAGCTGTAATTCATAATTTCTGTTTTGCAAAAATTTTGTGTTTCCTGAAAAATACTAGGTTTCTGACTGAAAATTCTGCATTTTTCTGACTGAAAATTCTGGTTTGTTCAGCAAAGAATCCCATCTTTCTGCTTTTGGATAAATTTGCAGACTGTGAGAAACTTCTCATGTTTATTCTTCTAAAAGTATTTTCCCTATACTACTGTCTGCCTAGTCAATGAAGCAACACAAGAAACAAAAATAAATTTTCCCATTTTCTAAGTGAAAACACTTTATTTCAGAAATATTTTTTTTAACAGAAAAAGCTTTCAAGAAAATGAAGAATTTTCATCAAAGAGAAGAATCTTCCCTCACTTAAAGGTGTTTCAGCAAAGCAATTCTGATCAGTTGTTTGCAATAATAATGACCTCAGGATGACATCCTACATCAATATCACTTGAACATGGAAAATACAGATTGGCCTATTAAGTCAAAATGCTGTTTTTATTTACACTTACTCCCACATTGAAAAAAGTCAATTGAGTCTGTGTTTGGAAAAAAACCAAAACAAAACCAAACAAAACCCCAAACAAACAAAAAACCAAACAAGACCAAAACAAAACTACGTGTTAGTAATGATTGTAATAATTGTATAAGCTTTGAAACCAGAGGAGACTTCTTCATTCAGCCAGTCTTAGGTTTTCCTTACCCCAGTGCAAACCAGGAAGGTAGAGAAATGATAGCAACCCAGACTCTGACCTCAACTATCTGGCCTGATTTTCAGAAGATCTGAACAATTCAAAGCTAAAGCTGAAGCCAACAGACCTTGCAGCTGTGTAGTTTTCTTGCCAATAAACCAGTTGCCCCAAAAATAAATTTTTAAAAAATTGCTTTAAACTGGTTAAAGACTGAGGAAAATCATTGGTCATTAACAGTAATAAAGGGGTATTAATTTTGTCACAGCTTGACCTACTTTATTTTAAGAAAGAATATGCAATACAACATTTATTTTGGAATACACCATCATGAAGCTTAAGTTGAAGTGTCATTTTCTTTAAGATGGTAGTATTCATTTTACCATACCTAGGATAATGTTGCAGACTTAAAAGGAAAACTCTGCCCAGTCTCTAAGTCACAGGGGAAATATGTGACAGAGTCAAAACATGTATTGTCATTTTACTAAGCTCTTTCATGTGATAGATATTTCCAAGACCTTGAAAGCTTATTATCTATAAACTGTTTAATAAAATTATTTAAGTGCTTTTAATATTCTTAGAATATTAGAACTGTTGAAGTAACAAAAATATATATTTCCAAAGGAAGAATTCAAAACTATTTGCTTCAGAATCAAAGCTTACACATTTTAAAATATCTGCATTCACAGTGCAATAACAGTTAATATAGGACCCCCCCTATGTTACCTTGGTTGGTGCCTAAAACACTATAAATTCATTAATGTGTTAGACTCATAATAAACTAAATGGAGAATAGATGAGTCCTTATTCCATATATCTGCTGACTTTTGTACACACTGGCTGAGACTGCTCTACAACCCTCCCCACTTTAAACTTAGGTTTAAAAACATTAAGATAAATTCCTGGAGTCAATAATTGTTTTTTTCTTAAAAATACATGAACTCAGGAAAACAAAACCAAACAAAACAAAAACAACAACAAAAAAACCAAAACAAAACCAAACCAACCAACCAACCAACCAACCAAAAAAACCCCCAACCAATTATGATGATTTTCACGTTCTCTTTATATTTTTTTTCCTGTGTTCTCTTCTGGTCCTCAACAAGCTCAATGATGCAAACTCAAAATAGTTCCCTATGTGCAGAACAGCTCTTCACTAATTCCTTATTAGAATAAAGGAAGAAATTAAACTTTTTCCAGAAACCATGAGCTTGATCTGCACTTGGTCTCCATTCTCAGTTAGAAATTTTCTAGGAGTGCTGGGCTCCGTGAAGGTGAAACCATGCTATGCCTAAATTTCCTCTGATGTCAGTTTTCTTCCAAAGTCTAAAGGCCAGTTTACATGGATCCTTCACACCTAATTAGTCCCAGGATCAGATCTGGGATGTAATTTTTTACTTTTTCTCTATTTCCAGAAATGCATGTTGAGGAATTTAATAATGCAAAATACGTCTTTTTCCGTTTCAATTTTTATTTGAGTAAAGTGTTCTACCTTCTTTTTTGTCTCTGTACAAGATACCTCACATAAAGTTTTCATAATGTTAACCTTCTGGTTTATCTAATTATTTATTTATATTCTCGAAATACCCTTCACTGAGGTACCAGTAGGCTGCAGTCTCTTTAAACTATGATGACCTTGCTGCTCCTCCCCAGAGGGCTTCAGCAGTCTGAGGCAGTGAGAGTCACAGGATGCATCTTCCCACTGCAGAAGAACATGTTATTTCAAAGGATGTAGACAATAATCTTCCTTTCAATTCAGAAATCTCCAATGTTGTGTCACTGCACAACCAGTTGAAAAGTCATTCAGATATGATAATTGAATTTTGCATTAAGTATTTTGGTGAACATTGAGAAAATAGCAAGAAAACTCCGTGGTCTATCTGCATAAGACTGAGAGATTTCATTTCCTTGCAACTCACTGCAAATCAATCACAGCAGATGGAACCCATCATACACTTGATCTGGGGTTTCCAGTAACTTGAAGTGACAGTCTTAAGCTAAATCTTCATATTTCTTTAATTGTGTAGCTAGTGTCACTGGCGAAGCAACTCATAATGGAGAATTTTACTTCTGAGCCCTGCTGCTTGCTCCTCCAGGCCATCATCACTGCTCAGTAAGAGTAGGTCCAGCTTGATGTGGTCTTTTTGAAGACAAACCATGCTGTCATCCATCTGGTTCTTACTCAGTCCTCCTCAGTTCTAATACCTGTTCTAAACCTTGGGTGTAAAATATCTCTGGAAATGGTAACATTTCCAGGAATCCTTGATCATGTGTTCTTTTTCTTTTGTTTTTTGGGATTTTGTTTTGTTTTGTTTTTCTATTCTTTTTGGTTTTGATATTTTGTTGTTAGATTATTTTTTATGTTATGATATTCCAATATTATAAACAAATGTACATAATTTTCTTCTGCTGAAGGAGAATTTAATATTATTTTTTTATTATTTTTCTTTGATTTTTTTTGTTTGTTTGCTTGGAAGTTTTTTTGTTTGGGTTTTTTTGGAGTTTTTTCAAGATGGGTTTGGTTTTATCAGTTGTTTTGGGGTTTTTTTTTGTTTTGTTTGTTTGCTTGTTTTTAATAGTAACAATGATACTTTAATGTCTGGGCTCTACCTTCTTCAGAAACTGAATTTATTCATAGAAATTAATTCTCAGTGCAATCAGATAATTTCCTTCCATCTTAGGTGAATTTTTGTTATTATTTTTCTGGGTAGAAAGTCTAAAAGTTTGATTGCTGTGCATATGTTGAACAGACTGAAAAATCTTATGCTGTTGATAGCTTTTGGAATTTCTTATTTAATATTTTTTGTTGGCTTTCCCAGGACAGTTTTTCTCAGAGAACTCCTGGTTACTTTCTTAAGCAGCTGTGGAGATGGAACAGACTATGGTAACCTCACCAAAGATTTAATTCCTTGTGAGTTTTATGATTAAAAAATTGGTCTGACTTCTTAAGAAATTTAAATGTTTCAGTCATACTTCCTGATTTGTGATGACACTTTCACATAAATAAATAAAGTCTGCACTGCTTATCTTTCAGTCTTGAGAACAACTTGTGATCCACTTGGGATGCAATTCAAGGTGATGAGAGGAGTGATGGAAATACTCCATGCACTGCAAAAGATTTGTCTCGATGGAGGATGGGCATGCTGAGCTCTTTTAACCTCTTCAATAATCTTGTGATTTCTCTTGGGAATGAGCAAGCATTTTCCTTTCAATGGATTCCCTGGCAGTGGCTGTGCATATATCCATCTTGACTTTGACCTCCAAAGCTCACAGCAGTCAATTAAGCAGCATATCTGTGAACTGTCCCACTTTAAATAATCCTGTCATAATGCCAGACTTTGATTTTCTTGAAACTCCACTTAAATAATAATGCAGTTTCAATATATCCTGGTATTGATACTTGAGCAATTTTATTCTGTGTTTTGAACCTCACACTGAAATTGATTTTTTGTTATCTATAATTAAGCTAAAACCTAATTGGTATCTTAAAATGGTCCTAGACTTGCATGTAACAGCCAACATGGTGAGCACATGCCAAATTTGAAACATCTCAGCCCAGTGTGTCTCTGCAAAATATTTTAATGATCTGTCCATACTGGTGAATAAAGCAGGCTTATCCACTTGCCATTTATGAAAAAGACAAACAAAATGATCCTTCTCTGGCCCTAAGGCCAAACATCCTGTCACAGTTCACATCAGAGGTATGACTAAACTCCTTCCCCCAAAGCTCCAAAACTGCACGGCTACATCAAAAGTGCTTTAACCTGGAGCATTTCCTAAAGGGCTCCTGAGCACTGGGAACATCCCAGCTGAGGTGGGAAAAGCTGCTTCCAGGGCTGAACACTGAACAGTACGTGTCAGTGGGTCAGTGATCGAATCTGTGCCCTGGATGAGTTTTATTACCCTTTATATTGATGGAGCCTCATTATCTGCAAGGTGCTAAATGGAAGTGCAGAGTTATTTTGAACGTGTGTGAGGAATGCAAAAAAACAGACAATGCCCTTTAACCCTTTTATCATGGGGAGGAAACACGGGAAAATAATCTGATTCCAATTACATTCATAAGAAGCAAAGCTTCACTTCCAGCCAGGAAATTCACAGCCCATTTCTAATTTTAAGCAAAATGTCATGGCCAACATATAAACTCCTTAAAAATGGCTTTATGTAATGAAAGTGCTGACAGACCTTTAATTATATCCGTGAGTGTGATTATATAGCAGAATAATTTTCAATTCTTCTTTGATTCTTGAGGTCTAGAACAATTTTAATTCACTGTGAAGTGACATCTACCAGAGTACCCGTGTGAGACACTTTCTTTTAATATTAAACATATGGAATTACAAACTGATTATTTCCTAAATGTCCATAACTTTTGTGCTGACTCCAAAGTAGTCAATTAAATCAAAAGTATTATCATTAATATAAAAACGTGTTTCTGTAAATGTGAAAGTGAGGGAATAATAATATAGCATAATATAATATAATACAAATCTTACCAATTTTTGATAACAGAATCTATCTACTAATTATGGCAGCAGGAAAATCCATTTAACATTGGCTAATACTTGAAAGTTTGGGAACTTTTGTCATCCTATTATAATTTTTGCCAGACTTCAACAGTTTTCTGCAACTTGCCCTGCCAAGCATCTGCCTAAGTCTGAAGGATTTTCCATTCTTTGCTTTCTGTGTCTTTTTATATTTAAAGTGTTACAAGCATCTCAGTTAAAGTAGAACTTTATAAAGCTCTGATGAATTACAGACTTATGTATATGGTTAAGCCACAGCCCAGCAAAGAATTATATGTTTATCTAGAGTTATGTTGTCTAAATAGTCCAGATGATTCTAATGATGTGCATTTAAGCTGTGCAAAAAAAGCATGTCCATATCTGTCTTTGTAGAAGAAAGGACCTCACAGTGTATATTAGTGGTGAAAACATTTCAGTTTCATAGAATAGAATTTCAAATAGGAGAAGGATCATTCATGTAGAATCACAGCTGATAAAACTTAGATGCAAGGAGTACCCCATATGTTTTTCAAATATCAGTATTTAACCCAGCTCAAAGTCCAGTACAAATCCTATTCACAATAATCTGCTAGATCTAGGTGCCTGAAAAAAGAATTATTATTATTAAATTATATACATAGATCTAGTCTAAAGACTTAAATCATAATTTAGACACTTTTGAGGGGATTCAGTTTTAGCATACACTGATGATCCATGTATCTCATGGAAGGATGTTACTACAAACAAAGGAGTAATTTTCAAGCCTTGGAAATTATTAGAGGATACAAATTCTCCCACCTTGCAGCTGAAGCATATGTATGTACAAAGTGAAAATGGTCATGCAGTTTTCCCATTGTGAAAAAATAACACTAATTATTAGAAAAAAATGAAACAAAAACCCAACCAGAAACCACAAAATCTACCTCCCCACTCAAAAAACCCCTTTGATATTTCATACCAGATCCTCTCGCTTGACTTGGCTAAACATACTTTTCTCTAAAGTCTGTCAGTAAAGTAGAAAGTTCAATTTCCCAGATATAGTCACATTTCTGTGTGTCATTTACTCAGACATGAGATGCATCTGATCATTGCAATACAAGGCTTTTGAATAGTAAAAATATATTTAGCTCCACTTACTTCAAAGAAGAAAATCTTGGCTGGAATTTCAGACATTGCTGAAGTCAAGAGGGTTCATTCCAATAATGTTAAGGGAAATAGGTTCATTCATTGCTCCTTTATGTAAAATGAAACAGTAGCATTTGTTGACTTAGAATTCCAGAAACTCCAAAGACTTTTTGTGTTGGTAGTGAAGCAAGATGAAAAAATAACAAATTAAGCATAATATTCTCATGTGACATCTATAAAAAAACCCATGAAATTTGTCCTATCACCTTCTTTAAATTAATTATCTTTGAGTCAAGTCATTAACTCAATTATTTTACATTCTTCCTACAGATATTTGTCCAAGAATAATACACTATTCTCCCATCTTCTTCACAACAGGACCTTAAGTGTAATTATTCTCCCCACTCACACTTCCCCAAGCCATAAAAGACAATTTCTGACAATTGAGGCGAGAATTGTAAACAGCAAAATAAAACACAAACATCAGGGGTCAATAAAATTATTAATGTATTTGTAATAATTCACCTGCTTCTGAACTTGCAAATTGTGGATTTTAAATTTTTTTTTAAAGATTATTAATAATGGGAATGTAGTTTTTTATTTAATAAGGAGCAAAGCGTCCATTAGTTAGTCTAATGGGGCATATTTCTACGCCAGGATTGCTTTGATTTAGACTAGTTAAATGGATCTGGACACAGGGCAATTGTTAGAGAATTTAGGGCACTTTGGGGTCTTTTTTTGATGAGGAGTGCAGGCTGAAAGGTTGCAGTGCTAAGGTCGAGCTGCCAAAACTCAGGCAGCAGTGGTCTCGCTGGAGCAGCGTGTGCGGGGAGCGGTGCTGAGCCCTGGCTGAGGCTGAGCAGGCTCTGCAGCTGTCCTGCAGAATCCCTCCCTGCGGAGCCCCACAGGCTCCTGCTGCTGCCCGTACTGCCAGGGCAGGAGATGTGATGTGTGCAGAGAAATGCCTAAAAGGACACCTGGGAGCAAGCCAGGCTGGAGACAAACAGCCGCTCTCCTTTCAGGGCTGCAGAGAGAGGCGCAAGGGCAATTTTAGAATTTGTTATTATCGTTATTATTTTTGCGGTTGCTATTTCTTTATTTGCTGATCAATCAACTTTTGCCAGATTTCTTCCGTGGTTTGCTTTGACCTGTCTCCCAGTATGTCTAACCTTAATGTCATAAATTAACTTGGTTTTCCACAGGTACTGACACAGTTATTTGAACGAGATTTGTGTTAACGAACAGACTACCAGTGTTTGCATGTTTTTGACACCAGCTGCACAGACTCCCAGTTTGGGAGACTCATATTTGGGTATTAGAAGTGGCCAGCTTTTCTAAGTTGAGCTGCTACTAATAAGAATTTAGAAAAGTCTAAATTTTACAGAACCAGATATACAGAAAATATAAATTTTTTTAAAATCTGTACAGTCTCATTTGATAGTTTAAAATGATTGCCTAATTATAACAATAAATGATGGCTTATAATTCTGTGAAAATAAATTTATTCAAAGTTGCACATTATAGTTATTTTAAAAGTTATATTAGCCCTTTTAAAAAATACTACTCCATAATTAAAATTGGTAAAAAATATACTAGTTGCTTCCTTATGCTGGCAGGTATATAAAAATAATAATAATTACACTGCAAAATGAAATTGAATCTCAATAGTCTCTCACAGCTAGAGTGGTAGATTGGAGTGGTAGATTGGTAGATTTACTTATAGTAAATCTGATTCCATCAGACACAAGGCTGTCTTTGTTGTCAATATAGTCAACCTTCTTATGTCAACTAATATCTGGATAATAATAATAGTAATAGTAATAGTAATAATAATAATAATAGTAGTAGTAAACCTTTAACTTAAGTAAAATTTTTATGATGCGACATTGCAATTAGATATGTTGAGTATGAGTATGATCTCTTCAAATTTTATTTCCGTGGTTGTGTAAAGAACAAACAAATTTTTAGCTATAGAACAACATAATAGGGAGTGACTCTGATTTTTTCTCACATATAAAGAACCATTATATGCCATTGAATACTTAATTTTACAATTGCAAAATTCTGCAGACCATTATTGTTTTGCTCAAATGGAGAACTATGTGTGTGAATACCACAATTTCAGTAATATGATATTATGCCATGGACTGAAAAATATTGTGGAGGATATGGAAGTATCTTCCATTTTCTGATCATTCAGAGGAGATTATTTCATATATGTGCCTATAAATATATTCAGACTCATACTACTTAGAAAAAAGTAGCACATGCATACATGTTAAGGGTAGATTTGCTTGCATACCATGACCGTAAAACTAACCAAAAAATAATTAAAACCCTAAAATATAATTAAATATTCTAATAATTGATTCTAATTTTAATTAATTTATTATAATTATTATGCTAATAAATAATTCTAATAAATGCTCTAACAAACATCCACACACACAATCCAGCCCAGGGAATATATTGCAAAATGCAGTCATGTATTTCACACAATCACATATTCTTTCTTCAGTGCTTCAGTGTAAAAACTTATGCCAAAGTACTGCAAAAAAACCTATTGTGAATATGTTTTACACAGTGTTTCATGAACAACATCATTTCGCCACTGTAAATCATAAGTGATTAAAACTCTGTGAATGACCCAGATTTGGAGCTGGCAAAGCTGAGTACCTTCACTGAACTCAGTGGATTTAAGCAGCTTAACTGATGTTAGTATCTGCCTGTGACTGAAAGCTGTGAAAAACAGTCTATTGTAATATAGAACTGTTTATTTACGAGAAACTCCCTGTGAAGAGCAGCAGGATGCCAGCTGAGCTGAATAAAGGATGACAGAGGAAAGGCAAAAAGAAAATGTGGAGCCGGCAGAGGCGGGGAGGGACTGCCCATGATGAATGTCAAAGGATCACATTGGGGTGGAACTGGGAAGACCAAGCCTTGATTTGGTTTGATTTGCAACTGATGAAGGATGCTAAAGGCAAAATAATGCCTTATCACCTGCAAAGAGCAGAGAAAGAGGGTCCATAGGTAGGGGGTGCAGGTTGTCTTTTAAGTTCATGACACAGAAAAAGAAAATGTACTGTTTATGATTAGGAAGGACAGGGAGAATCAGGAAACCACTGGCTGCTCAGTCACAACTTAGTCCCTGGCAAAAGTGTGGTGAAAGTGTTCATGAAGACCTGTTCTTTCCAGTCTAAATCTTTTGTGTTTTTTGATGATTCAGTATTGCTTACACAATAGATTTTTTGTTGTTTTTTGTTTGTTTCTTGTTTGTTGTTTTTTTTTAAAATTTAGATAATTATAACAAAGCCTTATAAATTAAAACTTCACCCCATAAAATTAAGCATAAATATCAATGTATTTGATATGCAAGAAATTAAGCTTTACTTTGCGCTTAAATATTTAACACTGTTCTTACTTTTAATTTCTGCATATGATTTTTGGTTTAATTCCATAAAGGGAAATTTTGTTTATCATTTACTGAGTTTTAAAGTGATACTTCCTGCTGCTGTCATTCCCTTTAGCTTTATATTTCCGTATACTATAAAATTTATGTCTTAGGACAATCTGTATCTACTTTTTTCTTATCTTTCAGGGTAAACATTTCCATTCAGTTTTTCTGCCTTGGTGCTCACCTGTTTTTATTAAGCTTAATTCCTGTGTATAAGATGCATTGACAATTACTGGCTCTACATGGAGGTTCTAATCCTCTCATCCTGGAAGTGCTGAGGTGCTGTAGGCACAAAGCATTTCTTAACTCATATAAACATTTAACCTGCTGCTTTGACTTCTTCTATTTCTGTCCTCTTTCCCATTTGCCCAAAGTAAGCAATTATACAATAAAAAATGAAGGTATTTAATATATTTCATTTCTGAAAAAAGGCACTTATACTCATTGCCAGATCATCTGCTACTCCCTCTCTCCTCTCCAGACCCATATTTAATATGTCATCACACTATTGCCTTATAAACTCTTTCTTAACACTCTGGGTATGCTTTGAATCTGCTGCAAGTCTAAACGTCAAAGGAGATAGAGTTTATAGACTGACAGAGACAAATTGCTTTAGAGGTCTGTACTGAACGACTTAAATT
>VWZN01019081.1:54440-67126 GCA_013396955.1 Regulus satrapa
AAAAAAAAAAAAAAAAATTATTTCTTACTGAAGAGTGTCCAAAACAGGAGTGTTCAATAGTAACAACTGCTAAAAATTTGTCAAATAAGTTCAGTATCTTCTAATCTTTAAAGAGAAGCAGCACCAGAAAAACTGATAACTGTCAAAAGAATGTCTTTCTGGATTTATCTAAGTATGCTAAATACAATAAAGTTATTCTTTTAGACATCATTATTTCAGTTATTAAATGAAATATTTTGAAATATTGCACCTTATGAAAAATCATAAGACTTTGTCTTCTTGTCTTGTTAAGAAAAATATCAAACTTTAGAACTTCTAGGACTTCACAGACTTGTCTAATAATATTATATGCGATAAAACTTTTCAGATATCCACTTTTAAATGAAGCGTTTTAACCCTAAAAGTTTAGGTTAGGCATCTGGTTTAGGATGCATTTGGATACTTAATGGAGAGATAACATTTTAGTTAATAAGTTGACTGAGTAAAGGAAGAGGATTTACATATTAATGGTACTGGTGTTCACTGAAGGACAGAATAGAAAGGTTATACAGTTATAAATGCCTGGTTTTTTATTGCTCACCAAATGCAATTTGTGGGGGGAAAATAGTGGGGAGTGTCCACTATGGGAGTTACTTGTGTCTGTGGGAAAAAAAAAAATCCCTCCAAATTAGAAATAGCTGTTAAGTAACTTATTGTGAGCAATTTATTTTTCTTACAGCCTTCAGTAATTATCATGAATGCGCTGTAGGTAAAATACTACATTAATTCATCAACTTTTTATAAAGCCAAGATTTTTATACTAGCTTTGCCAGATAGTCACTGAAATTCAGAAATTCAAGAAATGATCTGTTTAGTTTGTGGTAATCTTTAAGTGAACCATTGGAGATTGCTATCAGTACATGGAACAATCTTTTCCTATGGAAATATTCCACACATTGAGTTTATGAGCATATCTGGCCTCTCTAGTCTCTGGCTTGTTCTACATTTCCTTGTATTTTGCATTCCCATGAATGAGACCAAACTATTATTTACTCTTGGCTCCCCCAAGAATGGAGTGAAAGAGCAACTTAACTTTTGCCCTTGGTGTCTCCACCTCCTCCAGTCAGAGCAGATGTCACAGGCATGTGCTAGCTTTCAGCCATCCTTATTATGTCTTAATCATGTTCTGAACTTTCTCGTTCCCAGGAGTCAAAAAAGAGTAGTCAAGCAGTAGGAGTAGTTATGGGAAAGAAGAATAAATAGTGCAGATGTCAGGAATTAAATCTAGACCACATTTCAAATGTCTCTTGCCTCTCCTGGAGCCCAGATCTCAACAGTTCTCTTCAGAGTCACAGAGCTTAAGTGTTCTGGCATCAGCCCTGGATGCAGCTCTGAACCAACAGAAGGGTTGCTCAGCTCTGGGGGATACCCAGGTCACTCAGAGAAGCCTTGTCTCAGTGATGGGAAGGCAGGGATTTCAGTGAGCTATGTGCAGGGACCACCACCCTGTTCTACAGCCCAGTCAGGATCTGGGCTTTACCAGAAGGAAGGAGAGGGCTGGGTAATCAGCATGGTATCATAAAACATCCTGAGTTGGAACAACACAAGAATCATTGAGTCCACTTCCTGCCCCTGCACAGGACAGCCCCAAGAACCACACCACGTGCCTGAGAGCACTGCCAGACACTTCTTGAAATGTGCATTTGGACTCTGTCAGGCTTGGCGTTGCAACCAGCTCCCTGGGGAGCCTCTTCCAGTGCCCAAACACCCACAGGGAGAAAAAAATCTCTTCCAAGTATCTAACCTAGACCCTCTGACAGCTTCAGGCCATTTCCTGAGGTCCTGTCACTGGTTACCAGAGAGAAGAGATCAGCATCTGGCCCTCCTCTTCCTCTCATGGGGAAGTTGCAAACTGCAATGAAGTTTCCTCTCAGTCTACTCTTCTCCAGGCTGAACAGACCAAATGACCTCAGCCAGTCCTCTTAAGGCTTCTGCTCAAGGCTCTTCACCATCTTTCTGGCTCTTCTTTGGACACTTTCTAAGGACTTTTTGTGGGAGAATTCAACCCCTGATTGAGCTACATGGACTCCATGAATCAGAAGGCTAAATACGATTATTTATTAAGGTCTATATGCAAGAGCAGAGAAGCAGCAAGCAGCATACCTGCAGGCAAGCCAGCCAGGCAACTTCCATCTGTCCGAAACATCCAGAGTCCATTGATAAGGCAGAGTCCACTGCTAAGCATAGATTGGCTAACCTCTCTAAATATCAGGATCCCATGAAGGATTCTCCCAGGCCAATCAATCTCAGGGCCAAGTGTTTGGCCCATGTTGTAGGCAACAACTTTTTATGGTTTTGTTTGTTTGTTTTTGTTTGTTGGTTGGTTTTGGGTTTTTTGGTTTCTTTGGTTTTTTTTGTTTTTTTTTTTTAATGTTGTGGGCCCTAAAACTGCACACGGGGCTCAAGGTGAGGCCACAAAACAGAAAGTGACAATCACCTGCCTCATCTGCTTGGAGGGAAGAATGTGGGAACAGCAAAAAAGAGGCAGGAAAAACAAGAAGTGACCTGATAACCAGGGAGAGGAGGAATTCTGCCCTGTGGATAAGCTGCCCAGGAGAGCAGGGCTCCCATCACCTGCCCTAAACCTGGCATGCATTTTCCTTACAGCACACACTGCTGGTTTGCAGTGTGGCCACCAGATGCCATCAGTGAACCAGGAATGAATTTGGTTTGGCTTTTTGGTTTTTTTTATATTTCTTAAGCTGCTGGAGGGACCTGATGGACTCTGGGGATATTCAATGTGGTTTCTGAGTAGTTTTTGGTTCCTTCCGTGAAGGTGATAAGAATATTAAATTTCAGACATTGAGAATTCATCGCAGAGATGTAAAAATGACGGAGCTACTGGGCCAAAACTGGGCCTTTAGTTATAGTAAGGCTCTTCTAAATATTTTAAACCTTAAGCTACTTTATTTTTCTTGCTAACAACTGCCCAAGCAATACTGTTTGAGCTCTGAACAAAGTCCATGAAAATTATTTGCATTTAGACTCAGTGTTTGATTAAATTCTCTCCCGNTTTTTCTATTTGCAAATTTGGGACAAAGATGTTTTTCTTATATTTTATTTTTTATCCATATATATAGTCTCATAATTGAGACTCAGTTAAGCTTACCTTTTATGAGGTTATTTTTATGCACACCTTTGATCAGCAATTCTTCACGAGGAATTTTAACCCATCATGATCTTTGGTTTAGAAAAAATTGTATTTGAAGGAAGAATTACACTAAATCCATTTGGAAACATTAGCAGGATTGACTTTGAAATTACAGCTTTTGCTCACTTCGGCTCTAAATAGCTAAATAAAGTACAGTAACAACATAGTAATTTGTAACTGAAATTAATATCCCATTTCCAAATATATGAATAGCTTGGTTGTTTTATTATTGTTTCTTTTTGAACTTAATAACAGGTATGTAGTTATGTCTATGACAGTAAAACTATTGTCATCAAAGAATACAAAACATTCATAATCTAGAACTAAAGATATTCTGCTCTTGACCACTTCAGCTTGAAAATAAACTATCAGTATAAATCAAATATGAGCTCTATGATACAGATGATAACACTGATATAATTTTAACACACTGGAATGATTTGCAACAGACTCTGGATGTTATTTCCAGCTTGAGTAATATATTGGTGTTAGTATCATAAGATGCTGCTATACAAATAACATTTTGGTTCTGCAAAATTCTTCACAAAATGCCCAGAGTAGAACAACAGCAATACAAACTGCCTGGTTGGTACAACTCAAACTCCTCAATTAAACAGAGAGATGCTTGATCCATTATTAGATGTGCACATTTGATACTCCTTTCAGCAGCCATTGGAACATGATTCCTGTTCTTTCCCTTCTCTTACACTAAAGCAGCAAGGGGATCTTTAAAAGTGGGTTAAGTTTTAAGGGAAGCAGTTGGCCTTAGGACAAAACCACACAAAGTTCTTGTTGGTTGTTTTCCACTGAAGCTGTTTTCCAACAGGATATTGGGTTTTCTTTAGAAGGACTTTTTTGGAAGGTGCCTGCTTTCTGCAGACAATTTAATCTTTTATTTTTGTTGGAAGGAGAGAACACCTAACAGCTGAAAACCCTTTGGCTGAAAACAAAACAGAGACTTGGAAATGCCCTCCAGTGCTTTACGTCATGTGTCCAAGTCAGACCATCCCCCTGTACTGCACCCCAACAGTCTGGACTGCAGGGTGGGGAGGCACTGGGCTGAAAAAGCAGCAAAAGGGAAAATCCCCCACTTCTCCAAACCCCAGAGGGAGGTTTTAAAGCAATTTTTTCAGGTTCCAACTGATGTTTGTCAAGAACAGCCTCAGATGTTTTCTTCTAGATTTTTTGTTTGTTTGGGTTTTCTTATATGTAGGGAAAGGATGTACTTTGTAACCTTTCCTGTTATTTTGCTTCAAGCACCCTACTCACACCGAGCAATTCAACTGAGTAGAGCCAGGCTTGGATACCGTCCTGCCTGTGGGGCAGGGTAACACCGGCAGAGGGGAATGGAGTTGGACACAGTGCGAGAGAAGTGGGCAGGGCAGTGTGAGCAGGGGCCTGGCAAAGCCCAGCAGGACGGCAGGCCCGGGAACTGGGGGCCAGCGGGCAGGGCAGGGGTCCAGGGATGGCCCTGGCTGTCAGCAGCCAGGGGAGCACAGGCTGCTCAGGGTGGGAGCTCTGCATTGCAGATGCAGAGATGTTGCTGTGCTGGGAGAGGCTGGGACCAAGATCCCAGAGAGTGGCTTAGTCACCTGGTGAAATGAGGGGGTACGGTAGATGAGGGCAGGGCTTTGAACTGTTTGGACAAGCAGGAATGCAACTTCTCTAACAGGAAAGTGCAGTAAGCCTTGCCTGTGACCACTGCTGGGAAGTTGTTTTGCTTGTCTGTCAGTCAGGCACAAATGTATTTTTTTCCTTGCCAAGAATTTTGCTTTTAGACAAGCTGTGCTTATCACTTCCACAAGATTCCTCTCTTTTGTGTCTCTGATTTTCTGGATTTAATTTTAGTCCTAATTCTAACTTTTTTCTCCTGTATAAATCATAGTATTATTCACCTAAAACCATCCACATGACTGTTACTGGTTGATAAATCCTTTCCCTCCAGTGTTCCTTCAGAGCGAGTTGGATTTAGCTCATTTGCAGCTAACAAATGCCATCTAGTGGTTCTTATGGGTTTAATTGAGCATCTAGCAAAATACAGCAGGTTGGCATTGAGCAGTCAATACAGAAAAGAGGACTCTGTGCTTAGGGCGTTCTCAAGTTATCTCATAGTTTTTGCAGACTAAGGCATAAATAAATACATACTGATCTGGTTATTGATGTATGATGTTTCCTTACCACCCCTACTAAGTACATAACCATCAGTATAAATCAAGTTAGTGCATCCACTCTCCATTTCCTGAATAAATTTTTTATGTATACAAGGAAACTTCTCCACACACTTGGGACTATTTTTTTTTCACTCCTGCAAACAAATATTGTAATTTATGGAGGGAGATTCCAATTAATTAAGCCAATAATGAGCCAGACATTAAATCAGTACAAATTCATTAAAAAACAACAACAACAACTTTCAAACCAGAGATTTGCATAAGCCATGAAGGGCTGTTAAAAGCACTGGAATCCAGAGATGAAAGTCCACCTATGAAAGCAGTAGACTCCAGAGTTTACAGGGATTTATAAAGTCATGATCTGTACTGGGCAGTAGTTATAGAGAAAAGTTATAATTCCTCCGGATGATAATGTAGACGATTTGAAAGAAACACATTTTCATGATGCACATAATTAACTTGTAGGATGCATTGATGTAGGATTCTCACCACAAGTGCATATGAGTTTAAAACTGAGCTCTGGCAAATTCAGCTGGCATAGATCCATCATGTGATGCATAAGTATGTGTGTACATCATGTTTGGATGAAGTGTCCAGCTCAAGATTTACACAGTGCTGAAAGTAGGCAGGGTGTCCATTATGAAAATTAGCCTGTGTTTGTCTCACTTTATGCAATTTTTGCCTGAGAAATAAGTTATTGATGATCATCTATTATAAGGCTCTGGACTTTGCTTTAGCTCTGGATGTCAGTTCTAACAGTCTTATATGGCTCAGAAACATTGTAAATATTGGCTGATTTAAGAGATTTCCTAAATGAATTGCCTGCATTCATTTACCAGAAGGTGTCAGAGATGCAAAATTTTTATGCATTATATGCATTGTATATATACTCATTCATTAAAATTCTGACCTATGTCACACCTCCCTTTTAGACTTGAATTTCTTTTTCCTTTTTCATGCCTTCATCCATCTCCTTTCCAGCTTGACTAAACACACAAAAATGCTCTCCATACTGAGACAAGCCTCTCATTTGCCAAAGTGAGAGTGTATGAGTAAGGTGATAAAATAAAAAAAGATTTTTTCTGTTACTTCTTTGTGTGTAATAAACTACAGAACAAAGATTTTAAGTAAAATTACTCTGAGGTTTGTCCTTTGTGACCAGTTTAATTAATCACTTTTCACTCCACATGAAAAGCATCTGCCAGGTGAAAGATGAAAATCATGTACTTGTTCACTGTAGTTCATTGTATGTGAACTCCAAAGAGAAACAGACCTAGAGCAGTCTCTTAGTCTCAATTTATCCTTAAATAGCTTACATTCCTACATAATGAGGTTAATTTATAAACAAAAGTAAATTACTGAATGTGGAATAATAGTGCAACCACGTCCCCTGTGCTTTCAGTGAGGATGAAGAGTCACTCAGCAGCAGGTTATGTTACATTACAACAAGTCATGTCTTTCCATAGATTGGAAGAAGCCACCAGATCCTGAACACTAGCCATCAGGATATTGTGTTACCAAAAAAAGCTGATAGTGAATGCAGTAGTCATTCTGGTTCTGTCGGGGTGGCACATGTGGCCTCTGACTGGGAAGTCAGAAATGTCTTGATGCTGCTTTAGTGTCCACTGAGCCACCACCCAGGGGGATCAGTGGTGGCAGCAGTGACCTGGCAGCTGGTCTTTGCTTTGGGGGAAACCACAGCCAGATAAACCTTTGATTTGATACGCTGTGCTCAGTATTGAATTGTTTGCATTGACACAATCTAAGGTTCAAAAAAGTCTTACTGTTAATTTATTGAAGAATCAGGAAATGCTTTGAGAGTGCATGTGATTTTTGGGGTGTTTTTCTGTATAAAAGCTGTAGGTGAGAACATTCCAGCTTAGACAGGTAAGGCCCAGATGTGATCTCTCTTATATCACAAAGTGTATCAAGGGAGATCTTTATTCCTTCCTTTTCCTCTGACTGCATGCTTTGTCCCTTCTCAAAGTAAGGGGTAGATGTGAACTGTAAAGTTCTGCCAAACTCCAGAATCCAGAAAACCCTCTCACCTACTCTGACTTTTCTAAAACACATTTACTGCCTCTTCTAAGGTAAGTTTAATGCAGCATGTGCTTCTCTGCTTGACAGAAGATTTTGATACTTGGTAAGTGAAAGACCATAACCAGAAGAAGAAGAGGTGGTTAAAATTCATTCTTGCCTGGGGATGTTTGAAAGTTTAATGTCCTACCTCCTGGCAAGGTTCATGCCTGTGATGATGGGAGGTTCACAGCTTACTCTTATCCATAGTGCTAGGCCACTGGGCAGATGCATTGCCTGGCCCATCCAGCTCAGCACTGTCCTCTCTGGAGCTGCAATTGTTCTCCAACCCCCAGCCCACTTTGCTCCTGAGTTCCTCCCCCTGGGCAATCTACCTGACCCTGCTGTAGGACAGCAGTGATTTACCACCCCAGGGGAAAATAAAAATTAGCAAAAATCCTTCTATGTAGATTTTCTTGGTTTACTGATTGATTATTTCCTCTTACTTTATTCATGTGATTTCTCAGGAATGCAAAGTATCTATACAGAGTCTTGTCTGGAAAGAGTGATTGATGCAATTCTACATTAAATACGCTAAACAGTTCACGAGGTTAAAAGGATAACATAATAAACACATTTCCCAAACTTACACTTGCTGAACTGTTTACACCCATATCTGGAGAAGAAACAAAATCTGATTAATGGAAGTACCCTGGTAGTTTTCATATTAACTGATCAAATCCCTTTTTCTAGACGTGAATGTCATAACATAAGTTAAATGTATATTTTACAAAGTTGTCATGATTTTTATGTTGGAATCAGGGTCACTAATGAGCTTCAATTCCCTTTGACCTGCCTAAGTGTAGAAACAGCCTTTCACAATACTTTCTCTGTATTTATCCCCATCTTCAGTGTGTTTAAATAAGTAGTTGAAATAGCAGCCAGAGTGAAATTTTTAAAAAGCCCAAAGGGAGCAAAAATGTATCAGATAAGCAGGGTTACATTTATGGTGACTGATTTTCCATATATTCGGATGGAGACACATACTCTAAATCAAATAAGATATTTCAGGTATCTTGAAAAATTAATCAGCTCTCAGAATTTGGTTCTCAGAGGATAAATGGAGATTTAAAAGTTTATCCACATGTGCTGATTTTATAGAGGCTGTCATGGCATACTGTAACTAATGAAATAAGATAGGATGGGTCAATGCATCTCCCAAAAAGAAAGAAAATAATATTATTCTCAGCATTATGTATAAGACACACTTTTGGAATGGAAAGATATGAAAAATCTGTGGATCACAATTTAAAATAAAAAAAAAAAAAGGAGATTTTAAATATTTGTGTGATTTGAATATGAAAAATAGAATTAAGTGGGAGTTTCTAGGAATGTGAGGCTTAAGGGATAGTTCCTATTAAATTAAATTATGTCTGACTCATTTCTCAGAGCAGAGATCAACAGTGAAATTTCTATAGATAGGAGGAGATAGACAATATTTTAAAAGTCTTGTAATGTGTCCATTTTTGTTCTGGACCAATGTCAGCATTAATAAAATTATCTCTGACTGTAGAAGATGCTATTAAAATAGCAGGTACTTTTGTACCTCTGCAAGATCATGACTGGGCAAATACATTTTTGATACCAGTCCCCAAATTTCCTGCAAAGATAAGAAACATGTAAGGAATAGCATTTTGCATCTAAGCCTATGCTTAGGAAAAGATAGTTGTTTATAATGCTCTATAATGGGTTTAGATACTAATATGGAATAGGGAAATGCAATAAAATACCAGCTTATTCATCACAGACAATACAAAAATGTCTGAAGAACTACTGGAAAAGAGGTGACTAAACAGTCTGTATCACAAAACCTGTACAGACATTTAAGACAGGCAATTAATCCTACAAGTTTAAATAATAGACACTTAAAAGGTTTGAAGCTGAAAAATAAAGGAGAGATGGAAAGCACAATGACATTTAAAGCATTTAAACAGCATTATTTTTAAAATGAGTTGTAAAATTGATGACTGAAAGGCAATGCATTTGCTAAGCATGAACAGAATGATGCAGACCTTACCTTTCTCCAAAAATCAGCAAACTCTAACATGATTTTGAATTTTATTTTTTTTAATAATGAGTGTAAGACTTCTACAAATGTAATCTGAAATCAGGGAGTTTTATCACCCCACTGAAAGAGTTTCAAAGCAGATCCACATGCAACCTTTTGAGGAACAAGGTGGCTAAGCGTAACTTGTGAAAATGGTAATTAGTACAGACTTTTCTCCATGGCAATCTGATATGTGCTGGAGCATGGTCAGATACACAGACACACAGCAGTTCTTTGGGATCTCCAGTTAAGTGCAGAATACAGGGTGTTGCTTCAGGGCCATCACATCTAAGGTTTGCAAAGTTGGATAATTCAGGATCCTTCCTGACAGCTGTGCTATGGTTCTGTGTAAGCTGCAAATTACTGCAGTGGGATAGGCTCTTAGCCACTCCCATGACTCTCAGATAAGCATCAAGACTGTTTTCTTTCTATCTTCAGCAAGCAGATGAAAATTAGCATTTTCTTTCATTAAGCATTTTGGGGGTTTTGTTTCTTTGCTTGTATTTTTGTTTGTTTTTAATACTTTTAAAAGGCATTGACTGTAATCTCTTGAAGGATCAGTGTGAGAGAATAAGGTTGAGAGTATGGGAGTATGGTTGAGAGTGACTCTTTAACAAATAAATTGATAAAACCTGTCTGTGACTGAATAAAAAAAATAGATCTTGATCAAAATTTGCATGAGGATATTAAATAAGACTCAAAACCATGCAATGAACAGTTACTAGTTATTGCTCCTGCCTAGTTACTGCATAAAGGCAAAATTCCTCTGGAAAGTGGAGTATGTGATCATGAATCATCTTACCTCTGAGTAATGACAATAAATTATTTTCCTAAACAACATCTTTCAGTATAAATGAAACTAACCCATAGGAATTGAGAAACCTGCAGCATTAGAGATTCTATATTTGAGTTAAACCTAAATTCTTGCTCACTGAAGTAATTTAGACAGCATTAAAAAACTGTTCTCAAGAAAAAAAATGTTTTGCCTCTCCAGGACTCCTTGAAATTTCCACTGATACCTTTTGATTACTTTCAAGCTCTGCTCTACAGAGGAATTTAATGGTGCTTTTATACCAAGGGCACGTGGAGATGGAAATTAAATAAATAATAACCTAGATAATAGACTTCATGTTTTGTCAGTACATATTTATTTGCAAAGAAATGGAGTGTTATTATTAATCAATTTTATTGGAGTCATAAAAGCCTTGATCAGAGAAATTATTTGTCCCTGGATGTCCAGCTGCAGAAACATAATCCAGGAGTCCTAAATATTGATGCCAAGAGTATCCAATCTTACATGTCTTTTATACCAGCTTTAAAAGTCTTCTGGCAGAAGATGAAAGGTCCTGTAAAAATATTAAACTATACAATTAAAAGTCACTGTTATCTAGTTAATATGCAATAGTCTAGGATGGAGGTCCCTGCCTCACAGATGTTCCATTCTATGGGAGCTGTCTTGATTATTTTTTAAAAGAAATTGATTAACATATTTCTTTATCCCGCTTTTGTAGCAATACTTTCTAATATTTATTTTTAGTAAGACATTCATATTGCATGACAGTATTGCAACACAGTAAGAGAATTTGTTTGACCGCCATGTCCTTAAACTCTTGCAATTCAAGATTAAAAGTGCTACACAGTCTCAAGAAACTTCATGAGGTGTGAGAGTTGTATGAACACTTGCGAATGCCACACAATGTTTGAGCTCTGTGATATTAATTTAAAGATGGTGTAAAGCTGATTTATTGTTGTAAATACACTCAAAAAGGAGACTTTTTTTTAAGAATATTTTTTTACACTGTACATTATAGATTTGAATGAGATCTCAGTTCATGTCTAGAGACAAGGTACTCACTCTTAGACTAGGACTTCTCAATCAGATTTCAATTTTTGTTTTCAGTGTGCATACAATGTGTCTTGCAAAGGGTTTTGGATGGGAGACAAAAAACTCTGAGAGCCTCTCATCTGAGTGCTCCTGTCTTAGCACTGCCACTCCATCCTCACTAAATCTCCATGTTTAGGTAAAATCTTGATACTCTTTTTTTTTAAATTAATCAATCTCATCAA
This sequence comes from Regulus satrapa, assembly GCA_013396955.1. Lineage (NCBI taxonomy): Eukaryota > Metazoa > Chordata > Aves > Passeriformes > Regulidae > Regulus > Regulus satrapa. Next base: position 65,992 of record VWZN01019081.1, read on the forward strand.
AAGTATTTCTCACTGTCTTTTTGATAACATGTTGCTCCAAAGTCTACAAAAGTGCAATAACACATACATTTTTTTGCTGCAGAAGTGGCCATTTTAAGAGACTTTTGTCTGCTCATCTATGCTTATGATTTATCACACCCATACATTGGGATAAACACTGAGTATAGCAAAAAAAAAAAACCAAACTAAAACACTAAAACGAATTCCTTACCTCACTTCACAGTTTGGAACATAAAAGGGGCAGGGAACTGCAGCCCAAGGTAGCAGCCAGTTTGAGGAAAGGTTAAAATTTTGAAAAAACCTGTAACATGGAGACAAATTTTGAAGACAAAACATGTGGAAAATTTTACCATTAAAAGAAAAAAAAAAAAAGTTTTAAATATTTGGCTGAGAAAATTATACCGCAAGACAGGAATCCACAGGAAATGTGCTAATTCACTACTTCAGCATTTTGGACCTAGCATAAATTTCTTTCTTATGAAAATTTATACAGCAACAGGACACAGGATGAACTTCATTTTTTTTTTTTTCAGTAGATTGGGCTGAAGGTTTTCCTTAGAGAAAAAAAAGAAAATAGCAGCAAACTTGCCCAAGACCTAATTTATCAGGAAGAGTCCAACAAAACGGACCTTAAAAAACAATTTAAAGAGAACAGGTCTGAGGTTGCACTCATGTATAGCCCAGCTGCTAGCATTACCAGAGGTCAAACTTATTTTGTTTTCAGCATGTTTCCTTGCACAGATATTAGTCTTTGTCTTTAATTTTGGCTGTGTCTCTATTTTCCTAGCTCAGGTTAATCTAACACACCATCTATCTTATTGTTTCTTTAAAAAACCTCAACAGCCGACATTTACAAGTCACAGTATTTGAAATACTTTTCTTTGGGTCAGTTCATTAAAGTGCTTCAGATTAAATAAACAAAATCACAGTCTTCTATGTTTTCAATAGTGCAAATTTATTTGGGGTAAAACCATATACTAAACCCTTATAAGAAATCGTAGATCTACAGAAGTTCCATTGGTTTCTGCTCTCTGAGGGCCTGGCACTGAAGGCTGATTACATGATCCAGACACATTTTAGATATTTCTTTTACTAAAGGCCATGGTTTTCAGATTATAAGAGTGGGAAACAGGGT
>VWZN01019081.1:74923-94562 GCA_013396955.1 Regulus satrapa
AAAACCAAAAAAAACCCAAACCAAACCAAAAACCCTAACCAAACCCTAACCAAACTCACTGTGTGAGTGACAGTGGTAAGGTCTTCTTCTCATCTAGAAATACCTAATGTGATGTTACAGAAAATCAGCATTGTTCTAATTTTCTGGCTTTAGTGATAAAACCCAGATGCTTTAGAAAAGATGCACAGGATGCACAATAGAAATAATTTCTCCAAAAAAATATTTCCTTTTAATCTTTCACATTAAAAATATTGATTTAAACCTGAAATAGGGACTTCTCAAAGCTTTTCCAATATTCTTTATTTTAGTATTAATTATAAGAGCTTTAGCTTTCCTTGGAATAGGTATAAATAACAAACTCATTTAAATTTAGTAGGGAGATAATCTAAGACATGTTTTGTTACACAGAGTTGGTGAAATAATGATTTGATGCTTATATGGAAGAGAAATGAAAGATGTTGCACACTAAGGAGAAATATTAATTGAATTTATCAAAGCCATTAGGGCTAATTTATAAGGACTGGGCCATTAAAGAGAAAGAATGGAGATGGCACATAACAATATAAATCATAATTACCTATAATGATTTGCATCACTGAGACATTCAGCTGCAATTAATGGGATAAGCTAGGGTCTTTTGTTGAAGAAGAAGACTAGTTTAAAATTGTTCAACTCAAAGTAGACAAGTTTTTCAAGACAGAACCTAAATTATTAATGTCTTAGTGATCTATAATATCTAAAAGACCATGGTGAGTTATAAAATAATTTATATTTAGGGTGTTTCCCAAATCACTCCGCAAATTTATTGACAGCACTGTGAAGGTTATAGCTCAAAGAATAAGAAAAAACAAACAAACAAAAAACCAACCAACCAAACAAACAAAAAACCATAACAAACCAAAGACCTACAAAATAACAAAAGAGAGATGCTAAAATTCTTTGGATTAACCTTCTTATTCAAATGTTGTAATAGGAATGTGTTCTTGCTTCCCAGACAAATCCATATCTATACTTGGCATGTTACATTGGGTAAAGAAAAGTTTAGGAACATAAGTGTTCAATTAAAGTTATGAGCAAGGCTTTGAAAATATCTGATTTTTGTTTCATTAAAAAAACCCAAAAAACTGAAGGGTAGTCTTTGAAATGTCCCTTTTGAAATGGCCTTTTATTCCAAGAGAGATAAAAACCATAAAACCGTATTCAACTCTGAACTCAATTAAATATTTAATTAAGAAAGAACTGTTCTTCCTGTTCCCTCTTTCACCTCTCAACTCTCAGCAGAGATTCAACTATAACACAACATTTTACAGTGCTAAACTATCTGTTTCCTAATAATGGTTACAGGAAAGGACAGAGCAAAGCAAAGGAGGTGGAAAGAAGTGAGTTATTAAGTATTTAATATGTCTCTCAAATGTTACAAGTATTTACATATAATCTGTGAGTTTCCCTTTCCTTTAGCCTAGGAAAAAATAAAAAGGCAATGCTTTTATTTTTCACCACTTGTTTATATCCCATTGATGTCAACAAGGTCAAAGGATAAGTTTTAGCCTTAAGGAAGCTGAAAGACGACAGTTCTGGGATCATCTGGGTACTGGCTAGAGTATGAAACCCAGTCAAGATTCCCTTCAGACATGGTCTGCCTCCTGACATTCTTCTAACATGCACAGGGCCTAAAGTCTGAGAGCTGAGCATCCCCTACAAAGGGCAACCTCAGCCAGCTCCTCTTGACAGGATTTTGATGCAGAACAGCAACAACAAGTCAGGCTGGGGAGATCTTCTACATCTGTTTTGAGCAATTAATCCCCTAGAGGTAACTCCACTCACATGAAACTAATTTTGCAGTGTTTTAGCTAGAATGTGATTGAGTGAACAGACTGGAAATTGAAGAAACTTGGTATTTATTTTGTGAAAACAAATGAAGAGGCCATTAACCTTCCAATAGAGATGATTACCATATATGTTTTATAACACTCTTCTTTTGTCTTCCCAGGCTTGAGAACTTTGCAACAACTTTGGTGACAATCAAGATGATGCTGCTTGTCAACACTAAGCCAAAATAGATTATTGTGATGAGGGAATCAAAACTCTCCAAACACAATCATGAAATCTGACCCCATAGACTCCTGCAGCCTTTCTTGTTATCAATCAGCTGTAGATTAATTGTCTCAGAGAAGAAAGTAATCAAAGTTTATTTCAGAATGCATTACAATAATTTCCTAGACCTCACTGAAATAAATGAATGCTAATCTCACAAATTAGTGTCTGTTTGAATGTTGAAGTTCCTGTATTCCTTGAATATCTGAAAAAAAAAAAAGTCAATTCCATTTCTAAGTTTTCAGATTCACATAAATTCATCAGATTGTATGTGCATACATTTTATGTACAGACATGAATTACTGAGTCAGTCTAGATATATTTCCTTTTGTACATAGATATAGATACTTAAAACCACAAAATCTTTTTGAATATTATGGCAAAGTGGGTATCAACACCTCTGCTTTGAACTGGCATGAAATGAGTTTAAAATTAACTAATTAAAAAGTACATCTTTAATCAATGTTAGCTATGATTTTTACTATTATTATTATTATTATTATTATTTTGTTCTTAGTAATAGGTTCTTATGTGGTATAGGCTGATCAAAACTAAAATGTCCAACAGAATAAGCACTGTTTAAATAATGCTTTAGCATTACCTATCCTCTGTGAGAAAACACAGGGACAAGAGAGTCAGGGTATCTGAGCAAATGTTTGTCCTTAAAGTGTGCCTTATGGCAATTTTATTCTTTATCTGCCTTTATCTCCACATTACTTCCAAAGAATTTTGCATTTTATGACCCATTTTTACTGGTAGCTGACTGAAGGATATCAAAGTATTATTAAAACCTTGGCAGCTGAGTAGAGAAGGAATGCTGAGACAACTATCCCCAAATGAAGAATAAAAATATCTCCAGAGAGTTATGTTACTGTTACTCCACATATGTTACTGTTGGATATTTCATAAACCACACAGGACAGAACTGAATGAAACTCACAGGAAATCAGGCTTTATAAAACCTGCTTGTCCTGAAAGTACTTATCTTACTTCCTGGTTGTGTACAAAGAAATTTTCAGGGCAGACACTATATAGCCACAACTCAGTGCGAAGGAATCACATTAGTAGCTTGGTCACCTGCAATTTCTGAGGCCAAACTGTTTTGAAACATTCATTTCTTCTGTATTATAAAGTCAAACATAAATTCAATTTCAATCTCCTTTTGGTGTCCCCCCCCCCACAAAACAACTTTAGGGTGAACTCGATTCATTTATTTGGAGAAGTTTTGTAGCACTGAGTGCAAATAAACCTACTGGGGATAGGTGCTTACAAACTTTCTAGCACATTGCCTAAACAATAGATGCACCTTATCCCCTTCAGGCTCCATCGTCATTCACTTTGATGTTGAAAATAATTTCTATTTTAATAAATTGCTTAGGCAAATGAAAACTTGCCATTCAAACTTATACTTAGCTCAAAGATAAATTTAACCTACTGCTTCCAAAACCAGGTCAACCATAAGATCATTGATTATTCTGTATTGGAAGGGACCTCAAAAAAAATTTCATTCTAACCCTGCTGCCATGGGCACTGCACACCTTCCACTAGACCAGTTTGCTCAAAGTCCCATCCAATGCGGACTTGAACACTAAAAGAGATGGCATCATCACCAACTTCTCTGGGCAGCTTGTTTCAGTGCATCAACACCCTCACAGAAAAGAAAATATTTCGTTAGCTTACAGTTTAAAATTAAATTGGTATTTTAAGAATCAAATTTGTATCCTCTCATAATAAAGAAATTATGATTGCTGTGCAGAGTTATATGGATGAGATCATTTGAAAGCTAAACCCATGTAAATAGCTATTGCTACTTTTCAAAGATTTTATGTGTAACAAAGAGATTGATAAGAGTGTTTTTAGGTTATTTCCCTAGCTGAAACACTCAGGGATTTATAAGTCACTGAATTTTAGAAATAACACGATCTCTTGCTCTAAGCAGATGTGTGTCTTGAGCTCTCTTTCCCCGTGGAGCTCTTTTATGACTAAATCAAGTAGGAATTTGCTTCCAAAGTTATCTTTAAGATATCAGACAATCTTCTTCTCAGCCCTCAAATCCAGGTAGATCTTAAAGACCAGGGTAAGTTCCAATTATTGACAGAATCAAGTGATCTAATTTCCAAAGGGCTTTTGCAGCTGGGAAATCTTTTAAGATATAGTTTATTCTGATGACAGTTCCCTGCATATCCAGAAACACAGCAAACATTTAGAAAGTGCTTTGCTTGCCGGCTGATCAACTGTTCTGACTGATGCTAAAAAAGAAAAGAACTAGTATTGTCCTAAATTGTTAGTCCCTTCCCCCTGCACTTGAAAGGCCAGGCAGAAGATCTGAGCTTAAGGAAGTTTGTCGGGGTGGATCTGCTCTCGCATGGGCCTTGGACTGGTGCAGTCATTGCTCAGGGCTGAATTACTTAGCTTGAAGCAAGCACACCCAGGATGACTTTGATGGGATATTTAGTAATAAAAAATTGTTTTTTTATGAAAATCTATTTTCATCTAGAGAACACCATAGTTGGAAAGGAACTCCATGAAAAAAATCCATCTTAAACAATATGTAGATATTTAGATGAGTGAAGAGACACACTGAAAACACAGAATTAAGAAACACATAATCAATGCCAAACACTGATATGTAGGTTACTATGCAATCTAAAAAATTATTTTTATGTTTTACAGTTTTCCTCACTTGGAATACATCATTTCACTGTATGCTAGCTCACACCGATTATCATCCTGCAGTGAACTGTGTCTCTTTTTGTGTCAATGGACTGTAAGTTCTCATTAAAATTAAAGCATGTTGAGCTCTCAAAAAATAAAATGTAATGAAAAAAGATGAATTGGATAAAATCCAGCTTGGAGATTTATTCCATTTTTTTTATGTGAAAAAAGTGTATGTACTTTATGATCCCTCTGGGTACAACAGTTCTTTAACCTTGTGAATTTTAATATGAGTATATGAAACCATACAGATTTGAATAAGATTTATGAACAATGTACAGTTAAAATTATTGTCTACACATAGCAAAAATAAAAGCCCATCTCATCACTAGTTTCTTCTCACCCTGAACTTTCCCTTTAAATCTTATAAACCTGATAAAAGAAGCAAGGGGGATGTCACAAGTTTAAACAGTTTTTCTATCATCAGGTCAGTAAGGTTTCATGTATTTTCAGACAATTTTATGATTTACAGTCCTCACATTCCAGTCTGGTTATGACTACAGCAAGGTTCCAGCGACTGTCACATCCATGAGTCACATTATTAATCCACTGCCAGACTCTGTTTGAACTGCTACACTTTTGAAGGAGCCAGCATGAAACTCTTGGTTTTTGCAGACTGTCTGGTAGATCCTTAGTGAATGAAAACTCAAGTTTCATAGACTTCAATACAATTCCAGCCAAACACAGACACCGATAGTCCCTTGGTATTTATCACAACTCTTATTGACTTATTAGGTGTCTAAACAGCAGTAGCATGCAGAGATCAGAGTCACAGAACATGTATTTTGTAGAAATGCCAGAAAAATATTTGGAGAGGACAGTGACAACAGAATATTTCTAGTGCACTGTGACGATAAATCATGGAACATCCTACATGCAGTAATACATTTTAGCAAACAGTTTTTTATATTTGTCATATTACCTTCTGTATCATCCAGCCATTGGTGTTAATAAAAATTTTACTCATGGCAGCATGGATCTAGAAGCACACAATCTGATTACATTCTTTTCATGCTGAAATATTTATTGGGCAATTCACAGGCACAAATATTAGTTTAATATTGGACAAGAATTACATGAACAGCACAATTATATTCCAAATAAATTTTAAATGTTGATATATTTTTTTCTCAACAGACTACCGAAGACTGATTCATGAATCAAGCCCTTTTGCATTGCAGTAAGAAAGAACACCAAAACTGTTTTTCTGTATCGGGAGAATTCTGACTTGAATCCAGTATCCGAAGCAATAAATGCAGTCATGAAAATCAAGGACTGCAAAAAATTAATGAGAAAATATTAACTAGAGCATATTACTTATTTAGAAACTTCTGGTTTTATCTCTGTTGTGGAACAAGTGTTTAAGAACTCTTGAGGGAAATAACACATCAGGTATGTGACTCTTAAATGAAAGGAAGGGCAAGATGGGAAAAAAACATCCAAATTCACAAGCCTCAAAATTCACATCATTTGAAAAGTGGGCATTGAGAAGCAGTAATGAGATTGGAGATGAAACTGATGCTTCAATACAAATGATGAGATGACAGGATAACTCTTAACATGAAGTTAAACTATTGTGGCAAGACATATGGCAAGGGAAGTCACAAGTACTGCATAATGAATGTGGCAGGGCAAGGGCTCTCACAGCAGGTTTGGTGTGTAGGACTACATTTGGCCCAGCCCAACAAAGGATATTTATATTACAAGTGGACAGTGATGGAAGTCTGGAGTAAACCTTTAGATGAAGATGGAGAGGAAAGAGAGACATCCCAGATTTGTTACATGGGAGGAACATGACCGTGCTGGTATTGATGAGGTGATCTGGTGTGCCAGTGACTATGGCTAGAGCAGAAAGATCATCACCCTGACTGCCACTGTGATTGAGGAAAGACAGCATTGAACATTCGAAATTGGCAAAACCAGGATCAAGCAAATGGAGGAACAACAACAATTTGTACATTCAGTGAATGTATCTCTATTTCTATTTGCAGAAAAAAAAAATACAGAGAGAAAAAAAAAATAGGATCATTAAGGTTGGAAAATATCTATAAAACCATCAAGTCCAGTCATAAACTCCACACTGTCAAGTTCACAACTTAACCGAAGACTACTGAAAATGAATAATAAAGAAAAGAGTAGGCACGAAAATGGATGATCATCTCAGAAGAATGGAAAGACCAAGGTCCCTCAAAGACAAGGAAGACTAGAGAGGATAATGAATGAGAAAAATCTACATTTATAGAGCAGGAGAAAGAGCAAGAGCAAGGTGAGTGCTTGTATTGAAAACTTGCTATATCTTCTCTGCTTTCAGATATAAACAGTAACAGGAGTGGGAGGCTCAAGGTGACAACTAAAATTGCAAATGCGTTTGGGGTGTCCTACTTGATTTTGGAGTTACAGTACTCAAAATCCAGTGAAGGTTAACTGAGGCTGTTTGAATTCGGGTATAATTCTTACCATTTGATTGGCAAGGTGCATGTGCACTAGTGAGCTGATTATCCTACACTCCTTTCTCAGTCAGTGACAAGAAATTCATACCTGTAGGAAGCAATTATGCTGATTAATCTTTGACTCCCATACTTGGATGAGTTGGGTTTTTATTCTATTTCATCCAGTCACTGCAAAAGAAACATTGGGTAATTAGTTCCAACTTCAGTGTCTGTCAGAGAGTTCTAAATTGTCTCATTTTGGCCAACAGAATTTCACTTTTGAATTATTATTTTTGAATCATGTTATAATAGTTTCTTTGGTCTAAAACACTCTAAAATAATTTGGGATTTTTTGAATATATTTTTGAAATGTTTTGAATATATGTTTTTGAAATTTCTGAAATAGTCATGTAGATTGAGACCATAAGAATCTACTGGCAGCATGAATTATGTCCCTTTACTTATAAAATGTTGCAGTCCTGGGGATATTTACAGCAGCATTGTTTAAGGTCCAGAGACTCTTTTTAGCTCTAATTGTCACCTTGCACTTGATCATTATGTGAAATCACAGGGAATTAGGAAAATATCTGTCACCAGTTGTAAACAGAATTTTTACAGCAAAAGACAGGTTATTTAACTTTGTTCATATATTTTTTTCCACAGCTGAGGGTCACAGTTCTCATGTGTGTACTCTTTCTTATGTCAACGTAGATATTTAAAATTCATATAAGTGTGTATATATATATATATATATGTGTGTGTTTGTGTGTACATGTGTGTGTGTGTGTGTGTGTGTGTGTTTAAATACACATGCTGTTTATATTAAGGTTGTTTCTCTATTCCAGCAGTAATAGCAGAACCAAAAATCATATTGGTCATTTTCCCTCTAACATGTGCTTGCCTTTTCGTACATACCCACTTGGGACAAAGTTCTTTGAACCTATTCAGCTCTTCAACTGTTTCAGTCATCTCAGAGAATACAGAAAAGGGGAATTTCATGCAGGATACCTTGACTGGAGAAAATTAGAAAAGCATTAATTATGACAGTTATAAAAATAATAATATAATCCATCCTCCTTTTTGTGTGTATTACTCCCTCTATATGGGTACAAAGTCAGTTTTCAAAAGGAAGTTTAGGAAAGAATATACTGATGTTCCAAGTCTGTACTTGTGCTGCACCAATTACCTACCAGGAAGGAAGGCTCAGCATAGGTATTTGCACTAGAAAAACATACTTGTGAAATTTATTTCCTTTTATAAAGCCTGGAGTGGCTCTAAGAATCCTTTAGCTTGTGACCTGGAAGAAACTTGAAGTTACTGCAGTAGATTTGGACTGCCAGACCTGCAGGTTACTACCAGGCATCACTGACTCTGCCCTGCAATATTGTCTCAAGCTATTTGCATTGGCTCTGTGCTGCAGGGCGAGCTGTCATTTGGCCCTTTCCACCAGTTTTTCTTCACCAAAGAAGTAGTCTAACCCTCAGCTCACAACACTTACAAAGCACTGATGTTTTCTATTTAGGGGTGAGTGAGAGAGTTGAAAGCTTAGCCTGGTATTCTTCAGCCTTCACTATGCAGAAGCACTTCACATCATTAGCTCAGTATCTGCCAACACACTGGCACACTGAACAGGAATGCTCCTTCCAAAAATAACAAAGCAAGAACAAGAGAAAAGCCTATATTTTTTACAAAATAAAGTAAGCTTTAGTCTGCATACTCCTAAGTGAAACCACTAAATAATTTTCTTATGTCTCTCAAAGCCAAAAAAGTCAGAAATTATAGAAATACAGGATACAGGAATGCTCTAAAGGGACCATGGGTGGTCCTTAGTAGTAAGACACCACAGGATTACTTAAAGAGCAAAGCTCTGAACAGAAACCAAATCTCTGTGGCAGATGAGAACTTTATAAGCGCCATAGAAGTGGGGAATTGCAAGGAGGACATTTTCATAGCCATGCCTTCAAACTCAAGACCAATAGTAAAAGACCAAAAGCCACAACTTTTGTATCATGAAAGTTCCTTATATCACAGGAAAAGATCAGAAGAGATTCAAGACATCTTCCTTTATCAGAATGCAACTCAGATCATCCAACCATCCCTGCTGATGTAGGCACAGAGAGAAAAAATTCCTCTGGAGCTCAAATCTAATTTAGCATAGAGCCACTTAATACAGAGTGCTTCAACAGGACATATTAATAGACACATTAATTGTTTGATTTACCAGAAGGACAAGAGTAATCTCCACCCAAATCTTTTATGTGCTACTAGTTATTTTTATATGATTATTTTTCCAATTAACTTCCTCTCAAGCTCTTTTAATTTGTTGGTTTTGGGGTTTTTTTTTTTTTGTTTGGTTGTTTTTGTTTTTTTTTTTTGTTCATCTGTTTTGTTTTGTTTTGTTTTTTCTAAGCAATGACTTAGAGAAAACCTACAGAAACAAATAAATATTTGTAGAGAATTGCCGAGGTTTTTAATCCAGCTTCATGGAGGATGGCTAAATTCGAGGTTAGTTTTTAAAAAAAACCAACATGTATTTTGAAATTTTCTGAGAACAGAACTTGAACAAAGTCTCTACCTGGATATAGGGCTTCACAAGGGTTTTTGTTAAAACTCCTGCCACATCTCTGGGTCCATCATTTTAGCTTGCTGAGGTCCCTTTTCTCTGAAGAACAGCCCTACCCTGCTGGGGTTTGGCACTTTCCACCAGGTGCCACTTGTGAAAGAGGCACGGCTGTCTTCCTGTCTTATTGTCCAGGTTTTCAGGGAATAAATTAAACACTATAGGCCCTGTATCAACCCCTTAGGAACATTATTTGTAGCTCAGCACCAGTCACATTTTAAACAGTAGCTTGTTGTTTTATAATAAAGTACTTCCACTCTTTGAAATGATGTCCAGTTAAAGTGAGACATTTCAAACAATTGACACAATCCCAAATCCAGCAACACAAGCTGGTTTTCACCTACCCTGCAGTTCACCTATCTAGTCCATATTCTTCTTGGCAATAGTCTGACTGCAGGAGTGTTTTGTGATACTCTATCCAAAACCTTATTGAAGCCTGTCTCTTGCTTCTATTACCCCCAAAATGTTACAGATGTTCTCTTTGGGTTTCCTATTATCTATGCTCACACTGTGTCTGCTCTCAGGAATATTTATGTTGATTAGAATTCAGAAATAGTTAGTATCTGAGTACACGTAAAGTCTACAGTGATTAATGCACTTACATGACCAAAAAATTGATATCAGCCCTACAGGTGCTACAGAAAGAATAAAGTAGAACTATTCCAAGGACACTGAAGACTACATGTAGATAAAGCTTAGATATACAATGCTTCCAAAATAATCCTACCTTTGGCTTCTCTTCACACAGTGTATGCCAAAAAAACCATTTCTTCTTTACTTTTTAATATGTAGCAGCCCAAAAGAATTACAGATTTTGTCTGTACAGTCTTTGGTTCAAACTTTTGTTTTAAACAAGCTAGTCTGAATGTTTTCCTGAACAGAGTATCAGCATGAATCTTAATGAGAAAGCCAAAAAAGAAAATAACTTAAAAACGCAATCAAAACAACAACAAAAAAGCCAAGCCACACAACACATGCATATGAAAAAGAGAAATCAGTTGCTGAACACTTAATCCAGGAGAATGTATTGAGATGAGCTATGACTCTGAATTTTTATCTAACCTGATATGGAGGAAGCATCATTTATAGGAACTGTCAATTAAAACCAAGAGATGAAATCCAGTAAAAATTATCTCTTACGGTACCATTGCAGCATATCTTCCAAACTAGATGTCAGTGCTGTGTCATGAAGAAAGTTAGTTTCACATACAGCTCAGAAAGGTTATTAGGATATCCCTTCATCCTTTGGGACAGTTGTAAAAATGCAGCATGGCAGAATGCAGGGAAGTTCTGGTTCTTTACAGAAGTGTGAAGCATGTGTTGTATATGTGCTCTGCATGGAAGTAGGGAATTCTCAGTGGAGCTCTGAATCCTCTCAGCAACAGCCCAGACACACTGTGAAATAAAAATCCAGACATCAGTCTGGCTGAAAGCATTGAAAATAAGCTAAAAACATATGTGATTACTTGTGTAGGTGACAAGAGAAACTGGAATATAAAGTACTCTAGACAGTCAATAAACCTGTCTTACAAACTTCCCTTTGTCCTCAGCAAAAAACCCCCAACAAACAACAAACCTCTCAAAATCATCCAAAAACTTACCCTCAGCTGTAACTAAATGCAAATGTCAAATATTTTAGAAAATACAAGATTAGTAAGGTTTTCTGATTGCAGGAAGACTATATGTTCAAAATATGCAGAAAATAATCCCGCTCTGCACAGTGACTGTGCTTTCTGTCTGCTCCTGCAGTTAACACATTAAAGATTTTTCTGGTGCATCACAAATAGGTTCTGCAAAACTGTGCCAAGGGTTTGGATGACCAGTGGCAACTGTGTGATCTATCTTCTTGGTGTTGGAACAATTGCAGGATCTTGGAAGGATGAAACAGCAGAATCCTTCATCATCATAAACATCCCAATATTAAATACAGATAAGACTAGTTTTGCATGCAAACTCTTTACTGCTATTTGGCCAATTTTTGTCTTCCATTTTTTTTCTTCTCCATAGCTTTCAATCGAAAAAACTGTAAGAGGGATAAGAGAAAGGGAAAAGAACAAGAAAATTGCATTTTTTCATAATGTCAACAGGTGTCTTTAGTAAAGAGTGTCATGATGTGCTGCTGAACAGCATTTGTGATAATTACATTGAAAATAGATGGACTATTTTAAAGAAGAAACTGTTAGTGTTTTCAACGTAATTGCCATTAGTACCTTCTCAAAGGGAGATGACGTAAATATTCCATATTCACTAAAATGTGTTAATGCAGTGACAAGCTAACAGTAGGTACTCTATATGAGTAATAATGCATTTGAAGTTCAAAAAAAGTTTTTCAGTTTCTATAACAAAGAAAGATTCTTGATGATCCCAGAATGAGGCTGAAAAATATCTAGGTTTTAGGACAGAGCCCAGAAATTGCTGCCACAAAACTTCACTCCAGTAACAAAGGAGAAGGAGGAGTTCAGTGTTTTTTAGTTACCCTATAACTGAGGCTGTCATCCCTGCAAGAGGAGCTGGGCTAGGGACGCCTTAAACTCTGCATGAAATACTTTTAGCTGTGCTGTTTGATGCTTTCCCACATGTAAAGCAATAACCACTTCTTGACACAAACCTTCTTCTTTTCAAAGTAAGGACTAGGTTTTTCTAAAGGAGGGTATCTTGAAAAATTGATGCACAAACTCATGGTGTCGTTAGTCACTTCTCTGCAGATGTTTCAGAGCTTGCCACACCATAGATAATGTGTCTTACCTGAAAGTGAGGAAAAGCTGGTCTGACAGATTGAGGGCAATCAGAGGGCAGCAAAGGTAATTACATGGATAGGCCATTTCAAAATAAATGAAGCAATAAAACCAACCTTGTTATGCATAGATCTTCAAACAACAACACAGCTAGAAGCTAAGGAATATATTAGAATAAGAACAGTTAGAAAAGTAAATTGTGCCAGCTTTTGCCTCAGAAGTTTACAAATGGTTATATTCTTCAGGTGTTTTTGGTGCTAAATGCTTAGTTCCAGAAATTTAACTGGCTGTTTCAAACTGCCACGCCCAATCTTCTGCGACTTTTCATGCTGCACAAGTTACTTTGTGTGCCATGCTGTGAGAGCTCTGTTGTAATAACAAACCAACTTTTGCAGAGAAGGGAATCTGGCAACGCACAAACATTAGAACTCAAAGAGTACTCTGCAGAGCAGTGAGAGATTCCATGCACTAATTATGTAGCAGCTCATACATGAGAGAGGAAAAATCATCTCATTTGATTACATAGATTCAATTCACTCTTAACACTGATTTGTGTGTTCAGGTCCAGTGAAGATGAGAAATGCCAAATACTGTGCTAGTCCAAGTATTGTATATTGGGTAACACCTAGTCTAAGGTGGCTTTAATTGTGAAAATGGTGTCAAACATCTTCTCCATGACTTGATGTGCAAGTCATAGAATCATAAAATCATAAAACCCTAGAACCACAGAATCTTCTGAGTTGGAAGGGATCCATCAGAATGGGACCCTGCACATGACAGCCCAAGAATCACACCTGGGACTGAGAGCATTGTTCAAGTGCTTCTTGAACTCCATCAGGCTTGGTTCTGTGACTTGGGAGCCTGTTTCAGTGCTCAGACACCCTCTTGGTAAAAAGACTTTTCCTGATATCCAAACGAAATCTTCCCTGACTTAGCTCCCTGCCATTCCCTTGAGTCCTGTCTCGGTGACAAGAGTGAACAGATCAGTACCTGCTTCTCCACTGCCCCTCATGAGGATATTGAAAACCACAATGAGCTCTCCCCTCTGTCTTATCTTCCTCAGACTGAACAAACCAAGCAACCTCAGCTGCTCCTCATAAAGATTTCCCTCCAGACCCTTCATATTCCTTGTTGCCTTCCTTTGCACACTCTCCAATAGCTTAGTGTCTCTTTTATACTGTATTCAAAACTGCCCCCAGGACTCAAAGAGCAGAGCAGAACAATCCTGTCCCTAGATCTGGTGACCCCAGAATAGGGTTGGCCCTCCTGGCTGCCAGGCCACTGCTCATTTTTCAACCAGGGCCCCCAGGTCCCTTTCTGCAGGCTGCTTCCCAGCCTCTCGTTCCCCAGTCTTTGCACACAACCAGGGTTGCCTCGTGCCAGATGCAGAATCCAGTCCTTTCCCTGTTTTAACTTCCTATTGTTGGTGTTTTCCTATCTCTCTGATTTCTTGAGGTCGCTCTGCAGGACCTCTCTGCCCTCAAGGGAGTCAAAAGCTCCTCCCAGTTTAGTGACATTGACAAACTTCCTTAGTATTCATTTGAGTTCTGTGTCCAAGTTGTTAAAGAAGATATTGAAGAGAATGCTGAGGCTGAGGATGGAGCCCTGCAGAGCCCCACTAGTGACAGGTCACCAGTCTGTAAGCGAGTCCTTATAGATTTCTTTATTAGGTGGATTTACACTGTATTTTATTTCATAGCCAGCAGCTAAGGCACAAATGATGAAAACTATGAAAGTAGTTGAGTTTTCATGTGAAAACTAGTCCAGAAATCAAGGTAATCTAATTTGGATTTACAAAGCTCCAGATTAATGGCTAGATCCCTTTTGAGACCTTCAAAATAATTTCCAGTACTCATGCTAAAATATTTTGGCAATCAAAGAGCTGGTATTAACTATTATTAAGTGCTACTGAAAGTGGAAGAAGTCTTAGGAATTCTTTCAAGAATGGGATCTTATCTTTCCCCAGATTGTATCTATAAACTTGCAAATAGTATGCTAGGTTTCTTTCTGATTGTTGCTATAAACTGCTGGAAGCTCAGAAAGAGCCTGATTTTTTCTCTTAAAAAGTAATAGAGAGTTCCAATTGACCTCAAGCTCCATGCTGACATAATGCAGCCGTAGTTAACTGTCAAAACTTTTAAAGACTTGTATATATTTTTAAAATGTGTTTTATGGCATAAGTGGTTAAATATATATATATATTTATAGGAATACATGTGTGTATATAGCCTGGTTAGTCTATTACAGAATATATTGAACTAAAATTTTATGCTCATGTATTGATTTAGAAACTCATCCAAATTTTTCTTCAGACATTACCTCCTTCAGATGTTATTTTCTCTGACATTTTAAAGTATAAGTATAAGCTGTTTCTAAGCTATCCCTCAATACAGTATGTTTGCACTCTTCTGGATGAAACAATTTAAAATAATTTATATTTAAGCAATCTGTGTTTTCTGGATTGAGGCAAAAAGTTTTGTAAATCTTATCTGGGATAAATTTTATTGCAATTTAACATGACAACAAAGCAAGTTTCTAAAATGGTTTACTGTGGTTGGTTTGGATCCTTTATTCATCTGGATTTTCACTGGACAAATTAATTTTCTAGTGACCAAAATAACTGTAAGACCCCCATCCTCTCTTAACACCCTATTTCCCCTCATGTATATCTCTAGCCTTACAGACAGAGCTTCCAATGCTTCTATTCCAAACACAGCTTTTCAGATGTTATTTTCTCAAAGTGACCAAGGAATACTCAAACCAATAAAGTGATCCTGTCTACACTATGGTTACCAAACCAAGTTTGTTGCTTGGTGTTTCTGGGTTTGTTGTTGTTTCGTTTTTTGCATTTTTTTGTTTGTTGTTGTTATCCTTTTTTATTTAAACACAATGCATGTGTTAGCATGAGAACAGACGAAAGCCAGACTAGCTCCAGACAGAGCTGGGCAGGCCAGAACCAGCCACATTGCCATGTTGGCTCCACATCAGCAGCATTGGCCGTATCAGGCAGCAGATCACGGAGACTTGATGTCCTGGAGTGGATATCTCAGAAGTCAAAACTCTCTGTGCAGGTGCCCAAACCAGGAGGATTTCACCCTGAATGAAATCAGCTCCCATGGTCCCAGCCACAACTGGCTTAAGTTAATCAAAGTCAAACAAAGGGAAATTCCCCCTTTTGTCTCCCTAGTGCCAGCAGGAGCACTTGTACGGCTGGGTGGGGAGCCAAGGCACTTCTAGAAAGGTAGAGACTGGACCAGGAAAACAAATTGTGGGTAAAAAGGAAAAAAAAAAAAGAATATAACAAAATAATAAAATAACAAAGGAAAAAAGATGGGTTCTCTGCATTTCAGCTCAGCTTCCAGAGATAGAGGCAAAAGGAGAGATCAGACTGTGGTCAACTTAGAAACAAGCTTTTGCTTATCAGACGTTATGCATGGAGGACAATGTTGTCTCTAACTTTCCTGTGGGAAGAGAAAACTTCCTCCAGGCTTCCCATGCATATTACGTGCTTTCCATTCTTCTACTGTCAACTATATGTGGCCTGTATGTTGAGAGTTTTTAGATAGAATTAAACACTGGAATGATCAGAAGAAAAACAAAGTGAAATTGCCTTTAACTGAGGCATTTAGTAAAAGAGTGAGAGCAGTCAGAAGCCAAGAGCTTGGCGAAGACAGTCGGTAACAAGCCCAGAGAGCCAGGTCTAATCCCAGTTTTATATCTGGCTGTCATGTGCTAGGCTTGCTCAGATAAAGAGAAAGGAACCATTTCAATCAATTGCTGGGTTGTTCAGTGTGGCTGTGATGTAGGAAGGAAAGTGAGGTTTCTTTTCCTCATGTAAATATAAGGTTATGGCAAAATTGTGTGATTTCCCAAATGGGTTGTTTCACACACTTGTACAAATCTAACTTCTGGCTTAAGAATGAGAGTTTTGACACATTTTCTCAGAATGGTTTCCAAAATGTAAGATGTTGGGTTGGAGAGATGTTGTTGGGGTTCCAAGTGAAACAAACATAGAAATATTATTAACAATTACATAGTAAATAATAAATCCACAAATAACTTCTTATTCTTTGGATCACCTTGTAGGATCCCTCAGATGCGAACAGTCAGGATATGGCAGAGACCTCTATAGTTGAATCTGAAGCTTGTAGTTTATTTTAGGCCGTGGGTGAGAGAGCTCTGCTAAGAGCTACCAGACACAGCTCAGAGCAGACTCAGAGGGAACACTAGGAAAAAGGGGTAAAGCAAGGGCAAAAGGATGTGGACAATCTAAGAGGGTTCAGGAATTTAGAGAGGTAAGAGAGTAAGAGAGAAAGAGGTAAAAGAGTAAGAGAAAAGAGAGTTAGTTAAGAGAGTAAGAGAGTAAGAGCTAGGAGAGTAAGAGAGCAAGCTCTCTTTGACAATCACTTATCTAATCTTCTATACATTGAATATTCTGTTCCTTCATCAACCAGTCTTTGTAAGTATACACATGCAGTCACATTTGATGCAGCCTATTAGGAATCACTGTATTTCCATGTATTTAGCTATCTAAATTCCATCTCGAATCCTTCCTGCTGAAGCAGAGGGGGAAGGGTCTTTTGCATTGTTCTATCATGGGGAAGAATGTCTTTTGGCCTGCTAGATTGGTTTCTCTAAATTCTTTGAAGCAGTGCTTTCATTTAAATTTTGTCCTTAACCTCTTTGGCTATGCAGTCATATCTATAATTCCTTTCTGTTTCTTCTATCCCAACATCACCTGATTTATTTTTCTCCTTTCTGTAGGAACTTAAGGATATTTTTATTGATTATTTCTCTTTCAAGTCCATAAATTACAAAGAAATGTGTAAAATATAACAAATAAAAGGAAGAGTTTATAGATAAATACAGTTTTATACAGAAAGGCATTGAGGTAGTGATAATATCTCTCCTTAAACTGTCCATTTACCTAAGTGAGTAGCTTTGATCCAAGGTGAGAGAACTGCCCAGAAATAAAATTAAATATCTAATGAAATTAAGTGTATGCATGGACCTCTTTCTGACAGTTTGAAGTAAATGGTCAGAGCAGAATTTAGTGAAATGAAACCTAGAATCACCAAAGGTAACAAGGACAGAGATGCATAGCTCCTCTGTGTTCAACCATGTCAAGCAGAGTAAGTAAGGACTCAGACCCTATATATATGTAAAAATGCAATCAGATTTCATAACATAATAAATAGCTTCATGTTTCCAAAGAAATAAAAAAGCCCAAACCAACAAAAGAAAACAACACCAGAAAACTTTTCTACAGAAATCTGAATCAGGCTTTTAAAAAACACTTTTTTCTTAAATACACAATATAAAACAAAAATAGATCATTTGAAACATTATCATAAACCATCACTGCAGGTTTCTTAGATTTCTTGGACACCTATAAAGGTAAGTTTACCTATAAAGGTAAGTTTCCATTACTTGGAAAAGTAAATAGAATGACCAAAAGACTGTTGGGCACTGGAAAGATGGGGTGTCAGAACGTGGTGACAAGATGAAAGCACATCTTTGGTTTATTTTGATTCGTACCCCCGACCTACAAGATAGGGTTTCAACATTTAAAAAAACTCATATTGAATTATCTGCTTATGTGTGCCCACTGGCCTCTCCAGAACATTTATCCCTTTTCTGGCAAAATATAAACCTTCCCACATTCCTTCTGTAACCCAAAAAACATAGTATGATATTGTCAGCAGCAAAACTTTTTATTTTTGAATAACCATCCTAGATGAAATACACAAAGCCAGTTGAGACCTGCCATAGAGCCAGCTGTGGTTACCAGTTGACGATAAAACAAATTTACTGTGCAGATGAACCACTCCAAAATGTAATTTTCATCTTTTAAAAAAATCCCTGTGTTGGATATAAATTTGCAATTGCAATTTTTGTGGTTTTTTTTGTTTTGTTTTGTTTTGTTTTTTTTTTTTTTTTAATTTTATCTATACTACTGGAGTTAACAGAAAAGGGTTTTGTAGATAGTTTAGATACAAGTTTTCTTAAATACATTGAAAGTGGAACCTTCAGCAGCTTAATGCTCAAAGTAGCTTAACTTCAGTGCATGCCATGCCAAAGGAGCAAATATCTTGAAGGCACCTTAGGGACTGAGTGGTTACATGACTTATTTTCTGAAGGACATTATTGAGATTAGGAAATACCCAAGTAAACCATTGCAATTTTTAAAGTGGTGTGGAATATATGTTATGGATAAATGAATAATCTTCTTGCTACAGAAAATCAAGGAGACTGAGGTCTGCTAATAATACTGCAAATGTCAAAAGTTTTCACTTCTTTCAAGTGTTTTAAAAAGAGGGAGAAAGAGAAGGAAACCCAGCATGACAAAAGCCAAACAGAAGAGTGTTTTCTCAAGGTTTGTCTAATCAACATTTAATAATAGTGAAGATTTTAGTCATCCCTTTGGTTAACTATTGATTTACATTGCAAATTACAGTGGCTGCTTGTTTAAATATTACTTTTTGCAGGGGCAGGGAAAGAAAACTTTATGGAGGCCATAATTCTGAAGAGTTTACAGATTTTTAGATGCTGGTGGTTGAGCTGATTAATGAACACGTCTGTAAGTTAAGTTCTTAGAGGCTGTTTCCATGCTGGCTGAAACCAGAAAGTGTTGGAAATCTATTGTGAAGGTTTAAGATTTACACTTCAAAAATCCAAGGCATGCACACTTTCCAAAGGAGCTAAATGGAGTTATTTGAAACAAAATTGCTGCCACCAGTCTATTTGCATTCAGAGGTTCAGAATTTGCCAGGTTAGGGTAGGCATATTTAAGAGACAGAGTCACGTTGCGCTCTGTTCATTCCAAACCACATGATAAGCATAAAGCATAGAGTTGTGGGGTTTTTTCTGTAATTTGTCCTTGGTCTGCTTTCACTTTGTCTGCGGTCTCATCACTTACAGCAATCAAGAAATATATGAACACTTCCAGTAGAAGGAGGCAGCATGTGACTCTGAAATCTGATTATATTCCTGATGATTAAAGTAAAAGTAGTAATTGAAATTCCAAATGATGCCAGAATCAGAGT
>VWZN01019081.1:100332-129697 GCA_013396955.1 Regulus satrapa
TTTTTTTAGAGCCAAGGGTAAAAATTTTTAAAACCCCCCCCCCAAAAAAAAAAAAAAAAAAATCCCAAATCTAGAAACAGAAGATACTATATAGTAGTTATAGAAAAAATTGAAAAAACCCATGTAATATTCTGCATTAGAACCCAAATTTCTACTCATGCAATCACAGTGGAAAGACTTGTATAATGTGGTTTACCAAATACTATTGATGTAGTTTAGAAATTCTTTATTCTTTAGAAATTCTAATGTAGATCAAGATTATTATTTTTCATCTTCTCTCTGATCAAATAAAGATAAAATTCCTGCTTCTTTGGTTCATAACCAGAGGTGGGAAAAAGCTTGACTTAGACCAGTCTAAATGTACTGTGAAAAACCCAGTAGCTTTATAAATTTTGTGGGGGTTTTCTTTTTAGATACAATCTATAAACTATATCATTACAACATTATGAGGATTTCATAAGTATGAGAAATTTCACTAACTCTACCTGTGTTAAATGATTCAAAAAGAAAAAGAGAACTTTCCAAGAATACACTTCAGAATGAGCTGTAGGAGTCTACTGTTTAGTGCTCCCTTGCCATGCCACTGGTATTTGAAAAATAGCACCAGGGCCACCCTTTTCTGATGGGAAGACTCTTATAATGATATTTTTTTCCATATGTGGCTAATAAATTCCCCTCTTCTTGATTGTTTCTTGACTTTCTTTGCAATGACTGCAATAAAATCTGCTTTATTTCAGTATATTACAGACTCCTGTCTCCAACATCAAGTGCAAGTCATTGAGGAACACAACCTAGACACTATTCATGATAGAATACTTAATACTGTTATATACCCTTGTGCCCCCACTGCCCCCTCAGAAAACACTTTCCAGGTATTTCTGAAAAATAATTCTATTTCTCATGGGAAATATGTATTCCATTCCATTCCATTCCATTCCATTCCATTCCATTCCATTCCATTCCATTCCATTCCATTCCATTCCAATTTATGACACAAAAGTTTCATAATTTTTTGCTCCTAATAAACTCGGCAGTACAGAATCCAAGAGTAAAATTACCTTAATAGTCAAGAGAAGCATTTTGGTTATGCTCTGTCTAGATGTGAGACAAAGGAACTAATGCAAAAATACAAAAGGACAAGGAGAAAAGCACATGCAGGAAGATCTTTGGAACACATATAACAATATATTTGTTCTAGAGAAGAAAAAAGAAATGCATCTCCTTAAATTGATGATGACTTTTTTCATGGTCTTGAGAAACTTTTGAGATATAAATTCTGTCCACTGCACAGAGTTTCATACTCAGAAAGACTGAAATTAATTTGTCCTTTTACTCAGTATTTAATCCCATATCATAAACACCCTCAAGTTCCTTCAATCCTTCAGCATCTTTTCCCGGCTGAAATTTACATCCCCTGAAGTTCATGGTATCTATTGCATAATAAGAATTTTGAATTAATGGCTGCACCTCAGGTTTTAGGGAGAAATTTTGAAATTCTCTAGGAAGAAAATTGTGATTTCTATTCTATCTGGTTTTAATGCAGAAGAGTAAGTGTGCTTGTATGCATGCATGTATTTTATTCACTATTTTTAATGTCATATTGTGTAAACCCCACAGCTGCATTCACATTGGGCCTTTGTGTTTCTCCTAAATTGATGGGATAATGAATAGTAGACTGATTCTCTTTGCCATCATGTCTTGCCTTGATTGTTTTGATAAAAAAAATGTTTGTTTTAAGAAAAATATTTATTTTCTCGTCCATTTACTTTGGATCTTTTATATTGATTTATAAGCTTCCTGACTGAACTTATAGCAAAGACATAGGCTATTTGATCCCATCAAATCAAATAATTAAGGCTGTGAAATAAAATATCCTCAAATGAGACAAACCTTCCTTATTTCTGTTTTATTTGGATCATCTGCTGTCTCCTGAGAGCCTAGTAAAAAACAACTTCAAACATTACATTGCCCTAAATATCATTGCTATGCATAGGATACATTTTATTTTAAGCTAACCCAATTTCCCTGGCTTAGTTACTTGCAAAAAACCTTGAGGTTTACCAGCATAATTCATCTGTAAAGAGTGGACTTCCTTCCTTAGATGAGAGCCTGGACACATATTTGTGATTATTTATATTCCAACAGCACTTTGTGATATCACAGATGCTCTGAGCCTCCTGTGTGAGAGAGCACAAGCCCATTAGTAGGTATGGGCTACAGTCAAGAAGCTGAGCCTTTACTTTAGGTGCTGATAGAATAACTTTAACTTAAAAAACAAAGAAACAAAAACAGCTGTTCATAAACATCATAGTATTCAAAGATTAAGGAGTGGAAGATTTTTCAAGTTCATCACACTGGATTAAATCTGTAGTAGGAAACTCCACAGAAATGAAAGATACTGGCTCAGCAGGTGGCACTATTTCCTCAAAATCAATATATAGCTTTTTCATGACAGGTATTTTGGGTGTTGAAATAGTAAAAGTCTTCTGTTGAAGATGTACAAAATTCTTTATAAAGTCTCTGTGGCGATTAAATACACTGTACTAATAGGAAAATACACATAATATTACCTTGTCATGTAGATAGCGATGTTGAAGAAAAATAGTATGCAATTTTTTTTCTCTTCTTACTTATGATTTTTTTTTTTTCTTAATGTTTAGATATTCTGGTATCTTAATGGGTTAATTAGATTAAATAGCTGAATTTGGTGCAAAGTGCCTTTTTTGTTGTTTTTTCTTTTATCTAAAACTGGATATTTTGTGGGTCTTTTTTGTAAATGATACTAAAAATTATAAAATCAAGTCCCTTCTGAAGTCAGAAATCTTACACCACCTGGAAGGGTTTTTTTGAAAAAAAAAAAAAGTTTTTTGAAATACAATTTTTTTTTTTAACTTGAATATAGCACTGATTCCAGTTGCTTTAGTACTGCAGACTTTGCTTAGTTAGGCTTTCCTCAGGTACCTGCATTGAGAATTAGAGTTTGAGTTACAAATCAAACACTTGGAAGCACATTTTGTAGACTTCTTAGCAATACCATTGTGCAATACTCTTTTGTAATTTATTCAAATAAACCTTTTTAATATTAAAAAAAGCAATGAACTGTGTGAACTTCACAATCAGTGCACAATGTAGTATAAATTGAAAGAGTGCTAGCTGTATAGTACCCAATTTCTTGTGTGCTCTCCAAAATTATAAAAACTTTAAAAAATATACCTATTTTTATTTGTAATGACTCTTTTAGGCTAAAATTCAGTGTGTATAATAACCCTTCAGAAGAAGAAGAAAAATGCTATTAGAATGAAATAATATATAAAACTATAATGAAAATTTTATTAGAATAAATCATTTATCATTTAATTAGGCAGATGATTTTAATAGTTAAAGTTTTTATTTAAAACTTTCAAATTACTCAAGAAAATTTTTGCAGAAAATGTTTTCTATAGTCAACATGTTAATGCTGTTCTTTCTGAATAGAATATCACTGATCACCTCGGAAAGATTAAAGGTCCTAATTTGGCAGTATATTTCTCTGAAGTGCTTTTAGGAAAATAAAATCACATGATATAATAGGAGCAATATTGGAATGCTTGATCCCTTATTTGCAGTTGTTTATTTTTCCATCTTGCAATCCAAGCATTCAGGCACTTTACAGCTTACATGCAGATTTTGCTTGTAAAATAAACCATCACATGTGTAACCCATCACACTAAAAGTGAATGAATCTTTATGGTAACTTTGAGGGTCTTTTATGGCATAGAGAAAAGCCCACAGCTACCCTGGTGATACAGATTGTTAACAGTTGCTATTTGAATTCTTCTTAATGGAGAACACCCAATAATTGTTTTGCATTTCACTGTTCCTGCAATCCGATATCTGTAAGAAATCCTAAATCTGAGCCAGCTTAAAATCTTTACTAAAATATTAAAGAGGAGAATGAATAATAAGGCATCCACTGTTTCTAAAAGCCATATGCCCTTATTTTTAATGTCCTAAAGTTCAAGCTATCCCCAGTTTACAATAATATGAACTGCTAGGGTTCAACTTTGGCTTAACTTGTATAAGCAAAGCGAAATAAAGGAGTATCCACACACTAGCAGAGGTGATGATGATTTCTGAAGTGGTTTCAACTTTAAGTCTGAGAAAAAAATGGTTCTATCATTAAAACTAATTCTTCTGCTGGCACAGAGCTCCTCAGCAATTGGGTCATGGCTGGCTCCCAGTGGCTGGCCTTGGCAGAGGAGAAAACTGGGCCCAGCCTACACTTCACATTCAATACTGTGCAGGTTCAGAAAGCAATTAATGGAGAACATTTGGGTGGAGCTGAGTACTTCCTACTGCAATCCTTCCACAGTAAGTCGTTCCATACATTGAAAAAAAGTAGGAACAAAATGGGTTATTTTTTAAAATCCTATTTTTCTGCATTAATTTATATTTACTTGGGGTTTCTAGAAATTGCTAAATGCAAACCACTTCAAAATCCCCCCCTTTTTTTTATTTTTCAGATTTTTTTTTTTATTGCCTAATAATTTTTCTATATTTTTCAGTTGAAAAAAAGTGCCTTGCCCAACCCATGGTTGATAGCACCTTGTACTTAGGTAATCTTTCAGTATCATAGGAATCTCTTCAAGAGACTGGATTCTGTTCAGGAAGCACGCATTTCTCAATTTGGGTCCTGTAATTTTGCTATTTCTTCCAAATTAGAAATGAAAAACAATCACAATAGGATACACAAATAAAATATTATTTATATGCACTGTGTGTCTTTTTTATTTTATTTTCTTTTTTTCTCTTTTTTTTTTTCCTATTTACTTCTGGTTTAATCTGCATATTATCATCAGTGCAAAGACCTCTGAAATAACATCTGACAAATGACGCCTATTAAANGATTACATACTTTATTTTTGGGAGCTAGCATGTAATTAAGTATGCAATATTCTCTATAAAATGTATCTGTTGAAAATATGTATAGTTTAATTTGCACACAATAAATGCTGTCTCATGAAAAAGGTTATTTAAATTTGCAACTTAGGGCTAATTTCTTATGAAGGAGAGACGGATATAAATTTTTCTACCTGATCCAGTTCTAAACCTTGGCTGTCATTCAGTTTCCATTAATTTTGAAAATGAAACCTTTTTCTTTTCCAGGAATGAAAAAGATAGTTAGGTTTTTGGTGTTGTTTATTTGTTTGAGTTTTGGATTTATTTTGCTTTGCTTTGCTTTGCTTTTTTTGGGGTTTTGTTTTGTGCCTGCTATACACCTGCAGTCATCCACTTGGGATTTAAAGTAGCAGGCTACTTAACTATTCAAATTTTTGAATATGAATATTAAAAGAGCAGAAATGCTCTTGGTCTGCAAAGTATGCCTATGCAATAAGCTTACTAAAATATCTTAAAACATCCTTAATATTGATTTTAAAAAATCAAAAGGAAACTGCCTTGATTGAAAATATAATCTTGTTGAAAACACACCTCTTTTTTTATCACTGTGGAGAAAGGTCTTTGCAAAAGTGCATGTAATTTATGCACTGGTTGTAACAAATAGCATGTGGAATTCCATATGCTGTGCTTCATAAAACTGATGCAAACTGGCCCTCTAAAGCAGACAGTGGAAACACTGTTAGAATGAAAAGTGCTATGAATGGAGACCAGTGTTGGAAGGCAGTTTAAAGAAACTTTATCTAAGCAAATTGGAATGGCTGATTTCCTTGCAGTTTTACAGTAATTATTAGGCATGTGCCAAGCTTCTCAGGAAAACTTGTAGTAACTTTGAAATGAGGTAACACAAATATTGGTCTCCTCTACTTGGGAAAGTTTAGTAGTATGAAAATATTTTTTTTGCATGGTGAGACTTTCTTTTAAACCTCTTTGCACATAATTACTCTTTCCCCATAGGCAGAGGCTTTGAATATTCCTAAATTTAAACACTTTAGCTGCCCTATTAACTAAAAAAAAAGGCTATCAAATATCCATCATTAAACATGTTAATAAATCCTATGCAATCATGTACTTCAAAGCCATAATTCCAAGTACAAGCATGAAAAACAACATCAATTGTATAAAGAGAAGAAAGGCTAAGAAATCCTTTTCTCAGCTGAAATATGAGCCATAATTTAATTCATATCTAGGCACTATTTAATGATGTTATATAATAGTTCATATAGTTCATGTTCAAATATATTGTAAGAATGAGAAAATTCCTAAAACAGCTTTGCAAACAAAACATTTAATAGTAATATTTTAATTTCTCTACTCTGGTGATGGCAGAATGGAGATTACTTACCCAGTCTCACTCAAGGGCAATGGCAAATCTGGACATGTGAAACTCTTCTCAAACTGCCCATAGGTTTTTACATAATCTCTCTGCTTTCTGCAGTAAATTGTTCTCTGATGGTCACCCAGCAAATGATAGCAATAAATATTTTTAAATCTGAAATGGTGTCATGAAAAAATGATTAACATCTGAAGAAGTTTGCAAATAGACCTCAGGAAACCCTTCTCCTATAATCTTCAGTATCAGGTACTTTCAATACCAGGAGTTTGGTGGAGGAATCTCTTTGCAGTACTGTTGTTGGAAGTTGCTGGTTTACCCTTAGTTTTTCACATTAAGAACTCAACTTCAGTAACATGAAATGTTTTCCAAATGCACTCCATAGGATTTAGAATTATATAACCCTTTCTCATGATTAAGTTATTCCAGCATGAGTGAGCTCAGCATTTCAATATACTCTATTGAGTACATTATACTGTTTTTTCATTAGAAACCTTGAGTTATAATTTTACAGAATGTTTTTTTTTTTAAATAGAAAACATGAGAAATTATACTTTTTTAAAAATAATAATATATTTTTAATTAAGAAACACACCATGATGGTAACAGTAAGGCAGAACCTCTCTGAAGTCAGTTGTATCAATTAATTACTGCATAGAATTTGGCCTCAAAGTCCTAATAAAAATTTTGTAATTCACAATGGGCAAGTCCCCCCTGTTTGACATGATAGTGCAGCATGCTCTTAGTAGTTACATTGCTTTTAATGCAGATGTTCTGACTCCTAGAATTTAATACCAACTCCAGTTTGGTCTCTGATTTATTCAGGCCCTTGAGCTGTAATGCAGCACAGCCCGACTGCAAACATGCACATCTGATAGTATATAAAACCCATTTTATTAAGTCACATAATGTTTGTAGGCAAGCACGCCAGTCTCTTTAAGAGCCATGTACCTGATAATTCATGCAGTCAACATACATACAACATCTGCTTCTATAAAGATTTAATACTTCTTCCTTGTAGAATTTGGATCTCATTGTTCTTAAAAGAAGTTAGAAGGAGAGAAATAGAAAACTGCATAAGTGCAGAAAATAAAAGCATGTGGGTTTAAAAAATAACAGATCTTTGTTCGTGAGCTTAACACAGACAGTCTTAATTAGACCAGGCAGACTCACTAAACCAGTGTAACCCTTGTATAGAATTCTTATAGAGAAGACAGAAACTCCCAAAGTTTTTCTCTTGATGTATTGTCTAGAAGTTTTCCAGCTTGCGAAAAAGATTATTTTTCCTCTAACTGTACTTTTGCTTTGCTATAAAAGATGGAAAAGCCACCTATATACACTGCTAACTGACAAGGTTTTTGCCACATTCATATGGTAGAAGATGTCTCTGCTGTGTCTGCCTCCAGAATTCTCTGCTTTAGAGACTGCTTCACAACATGGAGACTGATACACCTAAAACTACACTGATTTTACAGTCATCAGTTTGCAGGACAGAAAAAGGTGCAAGAGTCAAGAAAGTGGAGTAAATATTTCTTCCCAGGACAGCTGTTTTCACATCAGTCCTTCCTGAAAAGGATTTCAAAGTAAAGACAGAATAATGGGCTTTTTAGAAGTATTACTACAAGTAAAGTAGTATCTTTAAAGGCTTATCTTCTTAAAATTTTACTACCTCCTTCTATTTCTTCTAACTTTAGATAAAAACTGTTGACAAATTTTCAACTGAAAAAAGATTCCACTGAAGCAAGATTGAGTTGCAATGGTTCCTGAAGTTCACATAATGTTAGGTATTGAAAATGTGAAACATATTTTGCAATGTTATCTAGATGTAAGACTCCTCACAAGCAGAACTTTTCAGATAGTGCAGAAGTTTTTTCACTAGAAAGAACTGTAATGGAAAACCTAACTCCACAATACAAACTATCTCAGGTAAGTATTCTTCATTCTGAATTCAATTTCTTCATCACCCCCACCTGACAAGTTTTTGCAAGACAAGAAAGCTACAGTAATAGCAGTCTACATTTGAAGCATCCCTGAACTCAGTGCAACCTATGTGCAATATGGTTGCTGATGAAGTACAGTGTCAGCAAATTCATCATCAGTGCATCACTAAAATGATAGAATACAACAACCTACAGTATTGTGAGAACTTGTACAAGTGAAGCCAACTGGATTTGATTCAACCTAGCTCCTATTTTTATCTACTGATGTCTACTCAAAAATTTACTGTGGAGTTCCATTTCTGCTTTACCAGTGGCACAGTCTCTTGCTATTTAAACATTCTCTGCAGTTATTTTGGATAGTTCAGCAGGGGTAAGTAGTCTGACATTCTAAGATAGAACTTAATCAGAACATGTGGGTTGGAGATTTCAAAAAGTATTCTAGGATCTCTGAAAAAAGAATAAGGACAAATTGTTTCTATCTTTCATCCAAAATGCAGCAAACTGAGATCATAAGCTAATGGAAATCAGCAGAACCCCACTGAATTCATTAGAGCCCTTCTGGTTCACATCTGCAGACAATCTGCATAATCATGTTGTCACATGTAATAGTTATATTATGTTCTCATGATTCCACTTTAACTGGATAGAAATGGCTTTCCTGTCCACAAAAATGTTAATGCCTTTAGAAAATTCCCATTCCATGTTAGGGCAAGCCTAAGACTAAACTTGTATGTACAATATCTTGAAGTTTTTTGGTTCAGATGCAATTGGCAAATAAAACTGATTTTTGTGGTATTTTCCTGCAAGCTCTTTTTTTTTTTTTTTTTTTTTTTTTTTTTTTTTTTTTTTTTTTATTATATTTTTTATACTTCTTNTTTTTTTGAATGACATGTCTTCAACTTCGTGAAGAACGAATTATTATGTTCAGCTATGAAACATTTTCGGTGAGAGCTAGTGAAAGAAGAGTGTGTCTTGTTAAGACCTTATGGGTTATATTCCATATTTGCTTAACAAACAGATTTATATTTTAAAATGACTTCAGAGTTGAATTGCTTTTCTCCCTCACTCCTCAAACTCTTCTTAACAAAAAAGAGAGGCATGAATTTTATCTCATAGCCCAGGCCGGACAGGAACAGTATATGAACATGGGGTTCTTATATTGTTGAGTTCACTAGAAACTAGGCAATTTTTCTCTTAATAAATTATGGGTTTTAGACAGTGTATAGATAATTTGTTATTGGCGGCCAGTCCCCAGTGGTGTCTCTCAGAGGTCTGTGCTGGGGCCTGCTCTGTTCAGTATCTTTATTGGTGACAGAGATGAGGGTATTGAGTCTTTAATTAGTAAATTTGTAGGCAACACAAGCTGGGAGTGCGTGTCAATCTGTTGGAAGATGTAAGGGCTCTGCAGAGAGATCTGGAATGGCTGGATGGATGGGCAGAATCCAATAAGATGAAGTTTAACAGGTGCTGAGTCCTGCATTTTGGCCACAATAACCCCCTGCATCTGCAGAAATTGCAGGAAGAGACCTGGGGGTACTGATCAACAGCTGGCTGAACATGAGCCAGCAGTGTGCCCTGGTGGCCAAAAGGCCAATGGCCCCTGGCCTGGATCAGGAATGGTGTGGCCAGCAGGAGCAGGGAGGTCGTTCTTCCCCTGTACTCAGCATTGCTGAGGCCACACCTTGAGTACTGTGTCCAGTTCTGGGCCCTCAGTTTGGGAAGGACTTTGAGTCTGTCCAGAGGAGGGCAACAAGTCTGGAGAGGGGCTTGGAACACAAACCCTGTGAGGAATGACTGAGGGAGATGGGGGTATTTAGCCTGGAGTAAATGAGACTCAGGGGTGACCTCATCACTCTCTGCAACTCCCTGAAAGGTGGCTGTGCTCAGGTGGGGTTGGTCTCTTTCATCAGGCAGCAACTGACAGAATCAGAGAATGCAGTCTCAAGCTGCATTAATGGAAAATTAGGTTGGATATTAGGAAAAGGTTTTTCATGGAAAGAGTGATAAAGTAATGGAATGGTCTGCCCAGAGAGATGGTGGATTCACCATCCCTGGATGTGTTTCATGAAAGACTGGATGTGGCACTCAGTGCCATGGTCTAGTTGAGGTGTTAGGGCATGGGTTGGACTCGATGATCATGAAGGCCTCTTCCAACCTAGTTATGTGAATTCTGTTATCAGTCAGAGGTGTCTTGCAGTATTTAAATTTCTAGCTACGTATCCTATGCAATAACCACACCCCAAAGAAAAGGGAATGGCTCAGAAACTCAGGAGCAAATCTTGCTCCTAGTAGAGAGATTCAGGTTCAGTTCTGTTTTGCTTTTCAGTTCAGTTTTGTTTTTCTCATAGTCATGTGAACAGCTCAGTTAAAAGAACCTTTTAAGGCAAACAGCATCACCAAAGCTGTCTGAGTATTTCACCATCATCACCATCATCATTATCGTCACCTTTGTGAGATACTTAGGATCTGCAAGCACTTCCATAAATTGGAATAGGGATTTCTTACTGTATTGATAGATGTAGCTAAAAGCAGCATTGGAATATCAATACCATTCCTGCTCTACCATACCATACCAGACTGCTTCAAAACACTCTGCTATTTCCTACAGATTGCTTTAAATCAAAGTCTTGTGTAGCTGGAAACTCTTCAAGGTCTCATACATTGAACAATAACTGGCAGTCCATGTTTTTTCCAACAGCAAAAGTAATTGCCAAGCCAGGCTGGCAAGATTTCAGATCCTGTCTGCTGCACTTAAAGGATCAATGATCCTCATGCCTATGCTTTCAGAAAGACAGGAAAATTTTGCTTCAAAATTTCACAAATTAGTGGATATTTTATGGCAACTCTCCCCCACCTCAGTGCTTTCACTAGGTGATCCAAGTAATACTACTCTTTCTTGTCAGTGAATATATATACATATATATATTGCTAAGCAACCCCATCAGAGCCCTGTCCAAACCCCCAACATTTAGGATACCCAGTTATTATTGTTCCCTGATTGTTGTACTTTTATCACTTGGCTCAAAAATTGCCCAAGAAGCCCATGCTGACCACCCAGAGGTTAAGATGCTTTGCAGTGGCCCTGTCCCAGCACTGACTCACTGAGGCTGGGTGGCCCGTTCCAACACACTGAAGGATTCAGGATGACCACAGCAAGACTGGCAGCAAGCACAACACATCTGGCCACAACTGGGACTTCGTTACAACACCAGTAGAATATAACATTGTTAGAGAAAAATCACTGGTCTTACTGTAGTGGATAATATTTTGATTAAATTCTCACAGTTGTTCCTTTCCCTCCATGCAATTTCAAAGTGCTGTGATATATATTGCCATGTCTTTGCTGATGGAGGGGTGGCTGTCCTGCTTGAAGAGCACTGTGAAACTGATTTAGTGTTTGTATAATGATATAACCATAGAATCATGGCGTAGTTTGGCTCAGAAGGTCAGGTTCAAGTCCTCTGCAATAACCAAGGGTGTCTTCAACCAGATCAGGCTGTTCAGAGCCCTGTCCAGCTGGGCCATGAATATTTCCAGTAATGGGGCATCTACCACCTCTCTGGGCAACTTTTTGGAAAGCTCTGGAAGTTCTTCTTCATCATTTGGAAAAGGTTTAAGCTCTGAATTCTCCAATTTGCCTCTGCAATTGAAGGTTATTATTTTTAAACCACAACTTGACACAGATATTTTCTGTATTTTCTGTGTGCTTCTTTGCTTTGTAACTTAGAAAATATCTATACATATTGTAAAACTTAGATTTTAGTATTCAGACAGAAAAGTAGAAATAAAAGGAGAATCTTTTAAAAGGTAAATCATCATATTGCTGAAATAGTTATTCATTGTTTAGTTTAATACAGGTTTAAAGAGATATATCTAGGATCCACGCATTTTTTCCAATTAAGTGCATTATTTTGATAAATAATCCTAGGTAATTAAAAAAAAAAAGTACCATTTCAATTTCTTCATAAAATTTAAGTGTTCCAATCTGTATCCCATATCTCTAAAAGACTTTAGGAATCAAAAGGAAAAAAAAAAAAAAAATTATTTACATTTTATTGACAGCATAATACTAATAATACACAGGTAAGAATTCTTGCTGTCATTCATGTTTACCAGTGCTTTCTAATTGATTCCCCTAGATCTTTGTTTTTATTCTATGCAATTTTCCTTTTCTTTTATATAAAACTATTGTCATTTATTCATTCCGCCTCTTATATTCCTATTCTAACATAATGCTTAAATAAAATAAATTGAAAACAAAAAAATATTTAAAAAAAGGCAAAATTGTGCACTAAGATCTGAAAGGAATGATCCAACACACTTTTGCTGCACAGCTGATGTTCCTTTGCACAGTCCTTAGGTTAGCTCCTGCCACAAAGGCACAACCAATGTCATCCAGAGGAAGCTGCAGTAGCAGGAATAGAGCCAACAAAGTGCTTAGCAGTTAAACAGATCTTTCATCAGGCTGCAATTATTTAATCTCATTGATTAAACATATCAATGCATCACACCTAAGATTTGAGTCCTACTCATAACTGTAGTGCTGAGTGTATTACATTGTATTCTCCATAGGGCAGATACTTTAGATAGTTGTTTAAAAAACAAAGACCAAATAAATCTCTAGGCATGCTAAACTGATAAATATTCATCATAACTGTACAAAGACTGTGAAAAATGATGCCATGGTTTGCCATGTCAGCAAAAATTCTAGCAATCTTTAACCATGATCTGAAGTGGATGTTCTGTTGGCACAAAGATGGAGAATTTATCAGAAAACCATTTAGTTTCAAATACTTCAAAAAGTATCCCATTAATGGTTTGTCCTTCTGGACACATCCATATAGGTCTCAGGTCCACTTGACTTCCTGCAGAATGAGACTGCAAACTGTAGGAGACTGAAGTTTCCAGCAATTCTGCTGGAAGGTAATTTGTCAAGGAAGTAATCCAAGCCCTTGTTCTGATTTCATAGCTGAGTAGGAATGCACAAAAGCAAAATAGAAATGGAAGTTGCTACTTACACTTACTTATTTGTAGCTTAATATACTATGAATTGGTCACAGCACCAAGCCTGCCAGAGGTCAAGGAGTGTTTGGACAACACTCTGAGGCCCATGGGGTAATTTTGGGTATTGTCCTGTGCAGTCATATTTCAATGATCCTTATGGGTCCCTTCCAATTCAGAATATTCTATGATCATTCTAAAATAATGTATAATAATATTTTATAATTTATAATCTATAATTTATTCCCTCTTCTTAAATATATTCCCTCAAGAACTAGTAGATTTGCCATCATATCAGCACAGTTCCCCCAGGAGTCTGTGAACCATGTTGAAAATTATACACTAGTGAATATTCAACCCTTTTTCGTTTCTATAGTTAGAATTGCATTCTTTATAAGAGGATCTTAGTGGAGGTGGAATGCTGGAATTTTCTACTGAAGTGCTTTTAAAGCAAACATGCCTTGAGCTATTATGGATGAAAGGTGTTTGTTAAATTGCTTGATGTTACAAATATCTGAAATTGAGTGGGTGATTGATTTAATTGCAGTTGTCAGACTGGTTCTAAAAGCATATTTCTCATTTTGTGCTGTTTTTCAGATCTGCAGAACAGTTGGATTCTGAACACAAAGAAAAGAAAGTGTCTGACTATACTAATCACAAAATGTAGCTTCTAGCTAAGCCAAGGCATACTGTCAAGATGAAGTGCTGCATAATTTTTAAAACGCTCACTCTGGCCAATGTATTCAATCTCTGAATAGCAGTA
Source organism: Regulus satrapa (assembly GCA_013396955.1). Lineage (NCBI taxonomy): Eukaryota > Metazoa > Chordata > Aves > Passeriformes > Regulidae > Regulus > Regulus satrapa. The sequence goes on from VWZN01019081.1 coordinate 114,305, forward strand.
CCCCTATTGTTCCAGTCTCTGCTATTTCCCGAATAAAAATATCTAATAATTGTGATATTCTGTTGCTTTCGCGTATATGTAAAGTTAACATAAATAGAAAAAATAGTGAATGGTGTGATGCTGCAACTTTGAGCTTGGTAGCCTCTCCCAAGCTGACAAACCATTTCAGTGACAGGGGATCCATCAAAACTCAGTTCCTCACTCTTGTGTCAAAGCTTGCTGGTCTAGAATAAAAGCAATTCGAGCACTACTTGGAATGTGATTTGCTTCAGCCTGATTCTGTACTGAAGCATAAAAATAAATGCTGCTGGGTTGTTAGTGTGTAATGTTCCTGTAGTTTCCACTGTTTTAAACCTGCAACAATCAGGGTCAGCTTCATTAGAAGGGCTTCAGTTGGGTGATACTGTTAATCAGAATCCCACTCTCCTAAAATGTTGGTATAAGACTTAGGCAGCTCCTCAATCTCTCCTGCTGAAGCTGTATCAGTTCTATATTGTGTACAATATCACAGGTTTAAAAGGCTAGAGAAAATTTTAGATAATTTACCATGACAAGTCCAATTCCTTTCTTTCCAGTGAAAGATGAAGTTGTAGCATTTCAAAGAAAACAGAGAGATTGTAATGGGAGAAACCGTGAAAAAAAGCCTCCTTTGGCTGCTCAGGATACCCTGCAGCTTGAATCTCAGCCACTTAGAAAGTTAGTCAGTGAGGTGAATCCCTAGATGAAGCATTGTGGATAAACAATCTTCCTGAGTTGATAGTGGCTAAAATAAAAAAAAAAATAATAACACTTTCCAGTGAATTCATAAAAATCTAAGATTCTGCATGCTGTCAGTTACTATGGTTCTTCTCTTAAGTGGTAACTCATTAAATAAGTAATCCTTTAGTTGCTTTTTATTGCCTGCCCATTTTGTAAATTTCTTCTCTGACACCTTTGAAAATACTGGCCTTGTGTCTCAAATCACGTAAAATGTGTTTTGAAACACTTACTAATGTGAAAGTTCCCCATTGATTTTAATGGGCTTTGGATCAGCCCCATGAATAATAGGGAAAAGCCATAATTTCTTTCATATGCTTTATCACTGGGAAGCAAAGAAAATTACCTTCATGCACAGTGTGCTTGTATAGCTTAGTCTTTGCTTCTCAGTTAGATGATATTATTTTCTGACCATCAAAGTGAAGTTCAGAAGAAACAAAACAAAATGAAAAAGCTTGTAGGAAAACATTTATTGAAGCACAGGATAATCTTAGATTCATTTTGTTTCAGCACACACACTTTTGTGTGAAGGAATGTGTGTATCAGCAAAGTCCTGAGCAGATGGGTCTTTCAAGGCTTAACATAAAATGGCAGATGCCAGGAGCCATCAGACACCTTCACAGCTTTAGGCATTAACCAGCATTGCCTGCGATGTGTAGGATTGAAGAGGCCCTTACTTAGGGTCTACCAAAGAGAAAACAGTTTGTCTCATTTTTCACGGGACTGCACCAGGGGTTGCTGAGGAACTGAGGTGGGACCTCATGGGCATCTGCCTCTTCCTCATGAAGGGATGGGGAGGAGCAGGCACTGATGCACTCATCTCCTGCCTCTGGTGACCAGTGACAGGAACAGTGTGGAGTTGTGCTAGGGGAGGTTTAGGTTAGGTCTTACGAGAAGTTTTCAACCCAAAAGGTTGTTGGGCACTGGAACAGGGTCCCCACAGACAGCTTGTCACAGCATCAAGCTGCAAAGTGTTCAAGAAGGCACACACATGGTGTGATCCTTTGGGTTTTTCTGTGCAGGACCAGGAGTTGGACTTAATGATCCTTGATGCTCCCATACAACTCAGGGTATTCTATAATTCTATTGTGCTGTGATCTACAAAATTTCTGCCTTCAGTGGAATCTGAATGAAACCTGAGAGACACAGTTTAAACTAGTGCAAGGTCAGCTAGAACTAAAACAGATTCAGTGCAACTGCTGGAAACAGCATTATGAGTGTGCCCTTCTGTCACCCTGTGTGTACAGTTACAGCACAAAAGGCATGGAAATTTGTCTTCAGTATTAGATTGAAGAGATGTAGAGATACCTAACTGGCTATGGTGAAGTGCTATTATAATTTCTGAGTCTGACATGTAAAAGACATGAAAAATGATGTTAATTGGTAAGGAAAAGTTGGTAAGTGCATGAAAAAAATACAGTAATTATTTATAACCCTAGAGAAGGTACAAAAAAAGAAAGAGAAAAAAACTAAATATTTCACTTGAAAGTATACATTAAGAATTTAGGCAGCACTTTATTTGCAGATTCTTTATTTCTGCCCTTCTATCCAACACAAGCCTAACTACATCTTTATGTACCATTAGTCATAATATTGCAGTTTAATCAACATCACAAAGTGCTTTACTGTGTTTCTGGTGTCAATGCCTATTCTTGACTCCTATCTGGATCTTTTCTAAGGTTTTCATGATGTACCTGGATGATAAATTCTTATTTAACCTCCTTTATTTCGCATCAAGACATTTCAATGGGGAATTTCTCTCCAGCTCTAATAACTGCTCATTTATTATTGAGCAGACATATGGTGAAATGGAATAGCCATAGACTGTTCAGATCTCCAGGTGGCAGTAATGCTGGCTTGCCTCCTTCCCTCTCTCACCACACCAGTGCTTCTTTGATGCAGGACACTGACCTTGAAAGCCAAAATGTTGTGTGCACTGTGTCCACTGCTGCAGATATAGGAGCTGGTAACTGGCCTCATGAGCTGCTGGCCTGCAGTCTAACTTTGCTTTGCCTTCAAGGGTGCCTGGGTAAGTAGATCTGCAAAGCAATTCTGCAAAGAGTGAGAAGAGGAAATTAATTCCTTCTGGAAATGTTTGCTTCTGGCTGCAGCAGTGCACCTGAGGTGCTACCCTGTAGAGCATTCCAGACGGCTAGGGAGAGGTAGCAAAGGGGTTTGGTGAAAGCCTGCACAAATGTTACTATGGGTGTGCTGAAGGCTCTCCCTAGGGCACTGGGAGGAGGGTTTTTCACTGACAACAGGGGATGTCTGGGATAAAACTTATGGTGGATGGTCCTGAGCCTGATGGTGCTGAGACCCAAGGTCACTCAGAGGCTGGGGGAAACTGGACACACATGTCCTGGGTGGAGACTTTCAGCATTTTATTGTCTTTCCTACCTTTTCTTTATTAGGTTTAAAATGTGCATGTGTTTGATGAAATGTTATTCAGAAATGCCCGGCTAAACTCTTCATCTGGACCTTTCCACAGTGAGAAGGTGGGCTCAGCAGAGCTGGTGTTGACTTTCTGAGGCTGGGAATGACATCTTCACTTGGCCTCTCTGACCCTTTCTGACCCTTTTTTTCCCTAGGCAGAAATTATTTTATCCATCTTAGCACCCTGGACCCTTGACCTGCCTTACCCAGAGCTTTGGACATAACAAGGAGGTAGGTAAAGTGATGTAGGTACAAGGACATTTGGGCTGTATTTGAAGACAAAGGACCAAAGCATATACAAGTGACCTGCCCTGAGAAAATCCAACCTCACAGGTTCTTAGAAAGGTTGCAAGTACAAGCACTGCCTTCAGCTTACCTTCACGTTTGGATGTTATTTAGGGGGTAGTGTCAGACAGAGGCTATTCCCTGGAGTCTTTCCTTTGAGGAGCAAGGATACTCCTTTATGTGTGCAAGAGACTTGTCACATTGAGTTAATGGAGGTCTCACAAGATTTACTAACCTTGGTGTAACCTCTAGCACATTACCTCTTCTTCAGCTTTGTTACTTGATGTTGACAGAGACAAAATTAATAGATTAATGTATCTTGTATAAAACATAATTAACCATCTATAACCCTTAGTTTTTCATTGAAGTTACTATTAATTTTATTTTTAATGTATCTTTGTGTTAATCACCACTATCCTAACAGATAACTTTGCTTGAAGATATCTATGTCAGGTTCCAATCCAATGTCATTTGTCTCAAGAGAGAGACAAATTCCTCTTGGGGACAATCTTGAGATGCTAAATTAGGAACCTAATAATTGAAAAAATGTGATGCAATGATTTCCTTCTATGGAGTCTTGCAAAGTCCTCTAAAAAGTAGAAATTCTTCCCAATTTTTTTTCAGCTGAGGAAGGGCTGGCTCCTTTTTTTTCCAAATAATTTGTGATTCTATATCTCATGTTAAATATACCTGATAAATAAGGGTGTGATTTCTGCTCCAAATGTCATTTTGACTGCCTTCGGCTCTACCCTGATTAGTTTCTTAAAAAATTAAGATTTGTATAGTTTTATGGAACCAGTTATACACAAATTAAGGCAGTAAAGTTTCAGGTAAGGAAAGGAACCTGAAAAGAGAGAATCAATGACATTTATTAGAACACTCTTATTTATATGCAGTTAAACATTTAAAGAAAATAAATATAAAGAATCCCTCTCAAAAACTCTGATTTATCATGATCTTATAATCTACAGTGTATACTCCTAAATAACAAAGACATCTTTGTGCTGTTAAAGGTTAAACATTTTGATAGACCAAAAAATTCATGCCTGGACTAGATGTAATATATTTTTATTGTGCCTGAATTTGCTTATGAATGGGACTGTAATATCTTATGTAATGGAAACAGAACATGAACAGAGCATTTGTATTCAAAGAATACTATGAAATTTCATATTTTCCCCTTTGGGTTTTCTTGAGTGGGGCTTTATGATTCTAGCCACATATGCAAACACAGATAAAATATCTGGCTTCTTTTTTGGCTGGGGGACAGAGATATGAGTCATGGAAAGCAAGATTTATTGGTCTACCAGAAACTTTTAGTTTAAATTTTCTCCTGTCAATTTCTTTCAAAGAAACCAAATCTGCATGTAATTGCACACAACCATGAAAAGTGCAGCTTACACTTTGACTAATTTAATTCACTGCCTCTTTCCTGAGGTTCTGGCCTGTGGCTTTGCTCTAATAGACACAAATCTTGTGTTGACTTATCCAAGGCTCTTGTTTGATTTACTGTTTTAATGTACCAGTGATAAACAGCTTAATAAACTCCTTGCAGTGCTTGAATATACTGTCCAATTATTGTCATATTGCCTAAATCTGTGAGTTGACGCACAGCATTTCCTAAAACCTGTGCATTGTTAGGGAACTGCGTGGAAATAAGAGTTAAATAATGAGATGGATGGCTGGTCTGTGAAATTGGCATCCAGCTGAGTGGAGCTTGAAGGGACAATAGCATCAGTGTCACAGAGCAGCAAGAGTAACTCCCAAGATCTGGCTCCCTGCTGCCAAGGGGAAAGCTCCACAACCTGTTCCCTTGGAGCTTTGGGAGCTCTGACATTGAGAGGTGAGCCAGGACTGGCTGGTTTGTACCAGGGGAGCCCATCTGCGAGGTCAGGAGTTAACCCCATCTGGAGTGAGGCTCACCTCATTCCAAGGAAAAATCCTGAAAATTCTAGTGAGTTCTGGAATTATAGGTCTCAAAATATCTGGATCCTGACTTCAGGGCAGATGCAGTGATTATTTTGACTAGGGCTCCCTTCCAGGTACATCTGCCAAAGGGAATGGACATTTCAGTGCTATAGTTTTATTGTCCATTTGCTCAATAAATGAGGCTTTGTTGACATTTAATAGGCTATAGCAATATGGTGTCTTCTATGGAGGCACTCAGCCTTCCAGGGAAGTATTCATTTGCACCCAGAAACTGGGTGAATTTAGACAGTAATATATGAGTATGAGAAGGCAATTTGGGTAAAACTTGACTGACTTTTAAAATTATCAATAAGGCCTTAGATTTCAGAAGGAAAAGAAAAAGGCTTCTTCAGCAACCTAGAGTCGTGTTAATGGATGTCCTCAGCAGTATTTAAGTACACACAGATCTTTCTCCTGCTGCATCCTGTCTCACAGAATCCTTCATGAGGGCACAGTGCTCCAAGGCACATCTGGAGCATAACACATTGGCTCTCATGTGTGCTTGCAGTGGTGACTGTGTGGCAGAACATTAACTCAGACCTGAATTCAAGGATTTCCTAAGCCTGAGGAGGTTTCAATCCTATTTGTTCACACAGAAAAATACTATAATGGCCAGACTACAAACTATAACCATGTAAGACTATAATGGCCAGACTACAAACTATAACCATGTAAGGGGTTATTGTGCCCTTATGCCCTCAGCACATCAGAACCTCAAAAGGAGAGAATGGTTAAACCACGCCTGGACCTCCTGGAGAGCACAGAGTGTTATGCTGTGTGTGAAGGAGCAAAGGGCTCTGCTGTCAAGATTAATTATGGGTTTTATCCCAAAATTGTATAATCTATCAAATCTATGAATGGCACAAAAAGAAGAGTTTCTGGACTCAAAGGAGTAGCTGAAGCCCAGTACTAATGAGCTCAGGTTCCCTCCAGGCTACTTTTCCTCCTTTACGATTCTTAAAAATGGAAAAAAAAAAAAAAAAAAAAAAAAAATTGTTGATTGAATGCCCTAATGGGATTAAAAAAAATNAAAGTTGTTGATTGAATGCCCTAATTGGATTAAATAATATTTCAAAAGATGTTTTCTTTGGCATAATAGTGACTTCACTTGGGCTTTTGATGAGGAGATTGAAAAAAAACAAACAAACAAAATGAGATTACAGTTCTCTCTAGTGTAGTAAGGTTATAAAAAAGCATTATGATTTGGGGAATCTCCAAATTTTGCTGGATTTTGGATTTTTTTTTTTTTATATATGACTTATTAATATGAAGTATTGTGTTGTCTCTCATTTGCATCCTTAACCTCAGAAGGACTTTAAAAAACTGCTATTCAAACATTTGCACACATTCCTGCTTGCATGAGAGCTCTTCACATTTTCAGATTCTGGAATTGCTCTTGTGAACAAATATTTGCTTGTACAACAGTTCTCAAGAGGTGGATAAAAGAACTTAACAAACATTATCAAAGCAAATACATGGTGCCTGGTACACGAACACTTATGACCACATTTTTGCAGGACAGAGCCAATGCCATCAGGGTTCCAGTACATAGAAGCACACTTTTGCAGATTCAGAGATAGGCATTACTGCAGCAAGAATTTGAAGATCATTGTTCTTGGAGAGTTCCCTGGATGATATTCTAGCCCTGATAAACTTAGAGACAACTCTCTTACTTACTGTCTCCAAAAGTACTTTCATATGTTCAGATATTATTACATATTTTACTTCCACCTTGTTCTCAGGACATAGAGTTCTCTTATTTGCTTGGATTATTTGCTGAAAACAACAAACAGAAATTAAATTAAGATAAAATTTATTTTAAAGTCCAGTGCAAAACCCACCAAAGTCAAGAAAACAACATGTGCCTCTTCAGAGGCTCTCAGCCAGCTGCTGACTACCTATGACGTGTTTGAAATAGATTACCAGGAGGATTTATGGTGTTAGAACCAGGCTGGTTTTGTTTTATCTCTTTTAATAATGTTGAATACTCCAGAGGAAATATTCAAACTCAGATATTAAGTTTCCTTCAGACTGAAGGTAAGAGCTGAGATCTTGGAGGCTGCACATCTAACAAGTACAGTTAGGAATACACTTAGTGGACTGTGATACCCTCTGTCCCTGGTAATGTTTGCAGCATTAGGAACAAACATTCTGCTACTGGTACTTCCCTTTGACAGCAGAGGGAGCATTTCATCTAGTAACTCATTTCTTTTTCTAAATTCTCCTGAAAACCCTGGCAATGGTTAATGAATTATCACATGAACAAACCAAATATCTCGAATCAGGCAGGTAGGCTGTGTTTAGGTAATTCCAAACTAAGGTACAGCTTGTGAAAAATCACACAAAGCAGGAAAATCAGAAGGTGTTAATGGAGAAGATGAGAAACTGTTTCTCGTTTTTTCCTTGAGAGATGAAACAAAGTATTTTTTCACTATTGGAAAAAAAAAGGACCATGAGGAGTAAAGCAATTGGCAAACATTAAAAACTCCCAACAACTACAGGAAAAAAAAAAAAAAAAAAATGCTGAGCAAGGAGAGTCCCCAAACCTCAAATTTGCTCTCAAATTTTTAAAGGTCTGGCTCCTCATCGCTTCCCATGAGTTTCTTGCAGACATGTCCGTGCTGAAAGTACTGACAGTTTTGTTACTGAAGCCAGGCCTTCAGCTGCTGGGGGGGTCAGGGCGAGCAGGCAAAACCATCCAAGTACCCGGAATAGGAAGGCATCACTGGCTTAATTGCAAACCGTGTAAGGGTAACAGATAAAAAAGGGCAGTGATAAAACACACACTTTAGTAGCTCTGATCAGATGATAGACATGAAGTAGCAATTTCCTATTGCTTTAGTTATTTGAGGATATGTTTCTCTCTTTTTCAAAAATGTGCTGGCCTTTTCTCCAGCCATTTCTGGTTACCAAAATCATTACTGAGTACAATAACAAATGTACCCTGTACACTGCAGCCACAGCACTGACAGTACTGGCTTTTCCATGAGCTTTCCTCACTGGAAAGTTCATTGTTTGTTTTTTTTTCATTGAATAGTCTATTTTTATTTTTCCTTGGCCTTTACTCAAGCAGATTATGATACTTCAAAGAGATTATATCAAATTAAGACTACTTGCCTCCAGGTGATATTAATAACTTTGATTCAGCTATGCTATGAGCTGATTAAAACCAGGCTGTGTTCATATGTCAGGTAAAACCATGAGATTCAAAAGGTGAATAACTGCTTGTCTAAATCAGTGAAAATTTTGCATGTTCAAGGAGGTGGCCGCAAACATTTTAAAATATTTATTTGCTCATTAACTTAGGCTTCAGCTCTGAATCAAGGTCTGCCAAAATTTTAAACAAAACTTATAATACAACTTGTCCTTAAGGGATATAGAATGTTTCTGGTTATATAGAGAGCTATTGCAATATAAAGTAAGATAGGTGATAAAATAAATTTTTAAAAGTTTTTAAAACTCCACTCTTGATTAAGAACAGGCTCAAACAATGTTTAAGCTGAAGCCTGCTCTCTAAAAATGAAACGTTATAGTTAGAAATTTCATTTAGGGATCAGGGACTCTTACCCATTACTTTCATTTTTGTAAGAAGGCTTCTTGATCAGTAACATCAAGGGTGAGGTTGCAGATGGATCTGAAACATCACTGATCACAGAATCTCAGAATGGTTGAGACTGGAAGAGATCACTGCTGATGTTCATCTGATCCAACCTTCCTGATCAAGCAAGGTTATCCTAGAGCACATGGCAAAGAATTGCATCCAAACAGTTCTTGAATATCTCCAGTGAAGGAGACTCCACAACCTCTCCAGGCAAGAGATAACTTCAAACATCCAATTTCTATATTCCCTTCTCTCTTTTTCAGATATATTTTTCTGTTATTTTTTTACCCTACTCCAAATTTTAATGGACTATTTCCACCTCTTTTTCTATTTGAATAGTTCCTAACCATTGAGGTGCTTGTCCAAGAGCACATTTGAAAGGAACCCTGAAAGCACTGTAGGGTGACTCAGCCAGTCTCACAAACATGTTGCAAAGCTAGAAGCAGTGTATGATTTCTGAAGGGAGGACATTTTTAGCCAAAGTGAATAAAGCAGTTTTCTAGATTCACCAGCCTAAATACTTGTGATCTCTTAGCAAGCCAGTTTTCTAGGTGAAAATAACTGTGTACTTAGCAGCCACTTGTGCTACCTGAAAAATATTAATATTAAAAGTTGGTCCCACACAAAAAATAAACATACAAGCAACAAAAGCCAAGAAGAAGAAAAAGTCTTTGGGTGTTCGTTGCTTGATTTTTGCAGGCACTTCTTAGGATGTCTCCGGCTGGCCTTTAATCCTTTATTTGTCCATCTCTACTCGAAGTGTGGAGAAGAGCTGTTTTATTTTGAGTAGGCAATATTCAGACCCTGAAATTTGTGACAGGCACATGCTGGGCTATTTTTATTAAAGAAACTCCAGAATCCATGGCATGTTATGATAAATGCTTATCCTTGCACATTCTTAGGGATGGATTTAAAAGAAACAGGAGAATAAGGCCAGCAGCTAAGATACCTGTCCAGAAATGGGACTACAATTTTAAGCAAGTGGTAGGAACAGATCCAAACCCTGTCTTAGCTTAGACCTATTTGAGTTGATAGGTTTTCACTTATAAAAATGAGAGAAGAACTTGGCTTGTAAACTTCAAAAGACTCACAATAGAAAACAGGGAAAAAACAGAAGAAATGAGAAAGCAAACAATGCCATGTGGAATGAATCTGAGACATCCCATCCCAGTAAGAACACTCAGCAGTCCATTGTATTTATTCAGATCAAATGCAGACTGTGAGATATATAAACTATGTTAAGATAGGGTGGGAAAGCAAAAAATGTTAAAATAAAAGCATTATTTTGGCACTGCTGCTGAGATTAATGTGGGTTATAAAAAGAGTATATTTAAGACTGGCACTGGAGCTCCTGATAGCTAAGCAGGTTCACAGGGATGAACTTATTATGACAACCTTAATATTGAGGGAAAGAAAACACAAAATCAGGACCTATAATTTTACATTAAGTAATCACTGGTAGTAAAAAGGTTTATTTTAAATGGAACAGTGAGGTTTGAAATTCAACAGTAATACATTAAAATAAACAAATTATTGTAATAATACCTGGATAATCAAAGCATGAAAATAGCATGAGACAAATCAGTCTTTCAATGGAAAAAAACACTTCATACATACTAAGTACTGAAGACCTGTATTACCTATGCAGGTCAGGGAGCCCTACTTGGTCCCCATTCAGGCATATGTTACCTTTTAATTATGAAAACTATGGTTATCTAAAGCTTCTTGGAAAGAAGAGAATTTGTAGGTCAAACTTGCAGAAAATCTACCTGCTCATTTTGGTGCTACTGGCTAACCACAAGGTTACACCCTCTTTTCTTCATTGTTGAAGAACAGCTTCTACCCCTAAAAACATCCTCAGAGGCACAGGAGCTTTACCATTTCTTTTTCAGTGCTTAAACTGTAAAAATCAGGTGTGAAGAGTTCAGAGGGTCGGGAAGGTGTCCAATGCAGAATTGCACTAAAGAAAGGCTCGGCTCCACTGCAGGGTACAGCAAACCTAAGACCATCATCTGTAAGCTCCAAATGAAGCTTTTCAGTGCTCAACGGCTTTTCAGCTGGTTCCTGTTGAGGGTTTTTGTGTTAACAGAGAAATATATCCCCTTGCAGAGAGCTCTTGTGATATCTGTAGCAGAATTGTTATGTGTCAGATGATTCACCTTTCAGGGCTCACATTTCCTGTGTGCTGGTTACAGGCTTAGCCTGGAGAGGCTGGCTTGGACACAAATACCTCAGACAGTTTGAGTGGGAGGAAAACACAGTTCTGACCAGAGGCACCTCTCTGAAACCTTCTTAAACTTACTATTTTGATCTTATTTTTGAAGTACACAGCTTGACTTATTCACCTGTCCTGAGTTATTTTGCAGCATGTGTATAGGTTTGACAATATTTGCCCACTTGCTGTTATTTCCTGAGGATGAAACTAATCTAGATGAAGTGACTAATAAACACAGACCAGAAGGGAGGTGAAATTACATCATGAAGTTCATAGCAGTTCCTGAAGAGAGAAGAGCCTCCGAAGACACTATATAGATAATCCTCCTCATGACTCACAAGAAAGTTGCTTAATCTGAGGAAATATATAGCACATGTAGAACTTGTTTCTAATAGGATCATCCTCTAAATATTTCAAAAGTCACTTCAACCAACTGAACTTTAAAGCAATTTAAAGTCTCTTTGCCAAACTGAAGAGTTAGAACAAAGTTATGTCTTCTTGAATGGAAAAAAAAAAAAATGTTATTGGCCTGATTCTTAGCTCTACTAGCAGAATATAATTTTGCTAGTCAATCAAAATCAGTGCTTTGTGTTAGTAACTTGAAAAATGCCTTTCTTTTTGCAAATTTTGATTCATAATTGAAAAATCATTACAAAACCTGGTTTTGCTTTCACAAGTTTGTAAAGGAGAGGGGGGGTATAAATATTCAGTAAAAAATATTTTCAAAATATCTATATACAGATTGTTTTGTATCTGTGGGCATGCAAGCAATTTTAAGTGGTGGGTATGTTTTTCTTCTTTCCATTTAAATTGATGAAACACTGGTGGCACCAGGTTGGCTGCTTTTGCACCTTAATTTTATAAGACAAATTCTTGTTTTGGAAAGCAACCTTTGTGCTCTAATAGAATTTTGCAATTCTATCAAAAATTCTCAGCCTATCAAAATATGAATTCCATTGGAATCAGTACCATCCCTTTCTTCTTGAGGACACTAAGCATGATTTACTGGGAAATTTTGAAATATCTTAAGGTTCTATGGAAGCTCCTTTTTCAATATCTTGATTTTGAAACAGTTTATGCTTTATTAAACATTCTTCCAGATGGTAGCAAAAGTCTTTTACTCAATGCCTCAAACTCAAAAAACCTTTCTGTTTTTGTCATTTCAGTGAATATATCTATTCTATAAATTAGAAGGGAGGGTTTTTACTCTTGACAAAACAGTGGTGCAGGTAACTGCTTGGAAAATCTGAAGTACAATTAGGTTGTGACATAATTATTGTTTAATAAGCTAATGAAAGTTACATTCATTTAGCTTTTCTAATTTTTTTTTTTTTTTTTGCTTCAGAATTTGGGAAAAAAATGAGAGCTAAACCAAAAGTAAGTTTCTTATTCAGTGGCTATCTGGCACAGTAAATTGAAATATGAGGGAAGGTTTAGTTAAGTTCAAAGTTACAATAAATCATATAAACAAATGTTCTTTATTCAAAAAGTGAAGTAAATATAATCAGTGAAATTAAATATCTTCCTGCAATAAACCCAGGATTAATTATTCTTTTGAAGATCCATGATGGACACATCATCTATCACCTTTTAATTAACCTGAAGGAGAATGGATGGCAAAATATGGATTCTTCCCGAACAATAGAAATAGTGCTGCTCATTATGCTACAAGATCCTTTTCTGGTTTTTTTTTTGTTGGTTTTTTTTTGTTGTTGCTTTTTTTTTTTTTTTGTTTGTTTGTTTGTTTTGTTTTGTTTTGTTTTAATTGTTAGAACATTTCTTCTGCATGTTTTTTGTAATACAGGCATACCCAAAAGAGGGGTTTTTCTTTTGTAATTCTTGTATGCATGCACTGTCTTAATTGATATTAGCATCATACATCTATCATTAACTCTTATCTGTCTGTCTTACTGGGTTTTACTCAATTCTACATATTATTTAAAATTTTACATGAGATACCTTTTATGCTTTTCTCTCTTAATATGAATTCTAGCAAAGCTTTTCTGAATGTGTGGAAGAGCAAATATATTTAAAATAACTTTTTCTCTTGCAAGCATTAAATTTTACTGAAAGCAGTTATTCTACATTGGTACATATATTAACAGCTACTGAGGAAGTGGTTGAGGAGCAATGAACATTCCCTTGTAAAGAAATTCAAATTGTCTTTGTTACTAAGAATAAAGTAATTCTGTAGGTTGCAGTATTAATTGGATTATTAAATATAGGGTCTTATCCTGAAATATACCTATTATTTATGGCTACAGCTTCATCAGGATTAAGAACAGATGAAATATATCACATTGCCATCCTGGAAAGTACAAAATGCCCCTCCTGGCTTAAAGGATAAATGACGTAATGCTTGTTATTGTAAGCCCCATGCTAATCACTACAGATTAAATGTCACCGTCAAGCATTTTGAAATCATTATTGTGTTCATAATTATTTTTACATTTGGTCAGGCTAAAACAGTATGAAGAATCTCCTGCTGATTTCAATAATTCCAGACTGATCTGAGCACATCGCTATTCATGGTCTTCCTGCATCTTTAATTTTCATTATTCTCTTAGAATTAAAGGGGTAAAAGAAATAAGTATATATAAAATATTTTTTTAAAAAAATCAAAACCAGACATCATAGAAATGTTTTGATTGCTGAAAGAATCCAAACACATTTTGAACTCAAGTCTGAACAGAATAATACTTTTATACTGTGTAAAAGTCTAGAAAAAGCAACACAAAAGTTATTTGAATATTTTTGTCTCTGTCATATAGTGGTCTTGTCCTCCTTGGGAGGATATAGCTTGGATAACCCACTTGATTAAATTCAAGGAGAGTGAAAAGCAGGAAAATTGCATTAATGAATGAGGTTATGCAGAAACTCTCTTTTAAAACTAAATCAAGGTAGCTGAATTCATATTGTAGCAGTATTTGGAGCACCTGCCTGCCAGAAAACATCTTACCTACCAGATGAGGCTGCTCAAGTCCTCACAAGCAGCACATCCTTTGAGACAGACAGACGAGTGAGCAGGCAGGAACTGAGATAGCAGCTTCCTTTGACCAGCACAAACACAGCCCAGGAAGTGGGAAAGGTGGCAGTAGAACAAAAATATCCCAGTTCTTCATCTAGGACTGTATAAATGTCTTCTTAGCAAATGTTTAAAATCATTCAATGCCAATGTACCATTAGGCTTACATTTTATAAGGATATTGTAAACAAAAACCCCAAAACCAACCAAACAAAGAAACAAACAAAAAACAAAACCAAAAAAAACCCCAATGAAGACAATAAGATTTCCTTTTTTTTTTTTTTTTTTTTGCTTCTTTTTTAAAAACAGAATGAAATGACAATTTAGAAGATTTGCTGACAAATGTTATGTCAACATATGGCATAGAGGTGCATTTCTGCATTATCCTAAATATTGTTGGGAGACTAAAAATAAAGATTAAGAAAAAGCTGATTTTAAATGTGGGCATATTCATGGCAGACATTTCTATCCTGAAGTGACTGAAATCAATTTATGCTGAACTCAGAAGTCAGGTATGGCTTTTACTTTCCTAGGTGACTACTCTTTAGTGGCTGGAAGCTGCAGACTGAAGACACCAAAGGATGAGCTACAAGTATCAAATGCTGCTCACATTCAAGTAATCATATCTGGAATCAGTATAATTTCCTTTTCTATTAATTTATTTGTCCCATTATCTGGAACACTCTTATATAGCCAAAAATGCCACATAATGCTTCAGCAAACTACTTAAAACCTGTCAAAAGTGTATATTTAAAAAATTATAAATTAGTCTATAAGTACCACTGATTTTTTTCTCAATGTTAAATAAAAAGTCACATGGGAGCACCATGGAAGTAGTATAATTAATTCATCTCTAGTTGAAATGCAAAACTATAGTATTACTTTTTAGGCATTTAGGAACTTAAGATCAGATCTCTAAAACACTGTGTGAATAGTACATGAATCATTGATCAAATTGAAAAAAAAAACCAAAAAAAACCAAAAAACCCTTGACCTTTAAAGGGGCCTAAGAGCTAAGGTAGATAAAACACCTTTCCTGCAGTATTTGTAGGCTTGCCAAAAAAAAAAAAAAAAAAAAAAAAAAAAAAAAAAAAAAAATTTGAACCCAAA
>VWZN01019081.1:133441-148360 GCA_013396955.1 Regulus satrapa
ACAAAAAAAAAAAAAAAAAAAAAAACCAAACCCAAAACACCCTCTAAAACTCTATACTGTAAAGCTGCCAGATGAGGAAAGCAACTAAAATTTCTCTTTTTATTTCATTCTGGTATCCTTTATTTATTCATTACAATGCAGCCTTTAATTGTATAATATTATGTTATTTATTCTATGCAGAGAATGGGGAGTGCTCACTTGTGAGCAGATAATCAACGCTGTGTACACAGTGGGCAGTGTTTACTGTGTAGCCCAAGTCACGTTTGCTGCCCAAAATGTAGGAGTGGTAATAGATTATTAAAACCAGAATGTGCTTTGTCATGACATTCCTCACTATGACACCAAGCCCTTTGATTTGTTCACTAATTTTCACATCTTTGATGGTACTGGTGGCTGTGGGAAATGAGAGAAGGTCATTAAGCTTGAAGCTGATGCACACAGTAAATCAAATGGATCTTTTAATTTGAGGCATCTGTTAGTTTGGGTTTTTTTAAGTGTATACCATGACACAGCACTGTACTGTTCAAAACACACTAAGTGTATCTGAAAATTTCTCACCAGAAAATAGGGATGAACACAGAAATAAATATAAAACACACAGCTATTGATATCCAGGACAAATTTCACTGAAGTGGGATTCTAATATTGATGCCTTCAAGGAAAATGCAAGACTAGAGGTTCTCAAGGCAAAGGTCAACAGCATTTCATTTTCCCATACTTAATCTTTGTCATTCAATACTCATCTTTCATATCTGTGGGAATAGTAAGATGCAACATCCATACAGAGCTCTGGCTGATTTTGTGCTGTGACTAAGACACGTCAGCTTTGGAAGACTTAAATAGGAGATTACATGTAAGACTTTGTCATATTGAGATTGCACAGGAAATACAAATACTGAAATTGTCCTATTTGGTATTTCCTTATTTTGGACCCCTAATTCCAGTCAATGGGACATGATAGGATTTACTCATATTGCTAATGAACTAACTAGTAGATGGGAAACTAGAGGTCAAATTTCATGGTAATAGGAGACAACCAGTGGAATCCTTAAAAGATCTATGGAAAAAGCTGATGTTAACATAACTGGTTTAGAATGGAGGGCAAAAGGCGAGCTGACAAAATTTGTGTGTTTGGGCACTTAAAACAACAGCTGACTATAAAGTTTTGAAAATACTCGCAAACCTGGTTATCCGGGGGAGAATATGAATAAATGTGCAAAAAAATCAGTCCAAATTTTATTTTTATTGAGTAGCTCTGACCTACCTGTTATGATGTTGAAATGAGATAATGGATTAGATAGAAGAGATCTTGGGGTTAATAGGTGGAAATTAAAACAAAAAACTTTTTATATACCACTGTAAAGACCCCTGATGCATCAACCTTAATACTGTGTGAAAAATTAGATGTAGTGAAACTGGGGAAAGTGCAAGAAGTAGAGAACAGTTTCTGAAATAGGAGAGTGGAGCAGACACCCATCAAAAGCCTGCTCAAAGAAAAAGCAGAATATGTAAAAGAAAATATCTCCCTTTATCCTTACAGGGAGATGGCTGAAAGAAGTATAATAGAAGTACGGTAGAAAAATGCAAAACTATGGATGGAAGAAACTCTGAACTGGAAATATCCATTAATTTTCTCTTCACCTTCAAGGACCAAAGACTCCCAAATGAAACTGGGTTGGACATGGGATTTTTAGGTTCAAAATTAAGTAGAGAAATATGTATCCATATGACATAAATTTTGGACATAGTGGTATTTTCTGCAGAACTCTGGAAGTCAAAAGCATATACAGCTTCAATTTGCAAAAGTTCATGGAAGACAAATCCCTTGAAAGCTGAAACAGAGTTCAGAGCCATCAGTTCTGCCACAGCAGGTCATCAGAGTTTATTAGGGAGTGCTGGAGGGGAGTGTCAAACACATTTCCTCCATTGTACTCTCTCATACCTATGACCTACTTTGAGTGACAGCATACTGGCTGAGGGAAAGAGTGCAAATATTGCATTTCTTCTGTTCCTATTATGTTTTTCTGTGTGAGATTAGGTATATATAGAACAGAGAACAGAAGACACATTAATTTTTTTAATATATAAGAAATGTATAAGTTTTTTGGGGGTTAGTTTCTTTGGGGTTTAAAAATTCTTTTAGTAATTGACTTCAAATAAAATCAGTTTATTATTCTAAGAATATTGTGTAGCTGAAGCTTGCATCACTGTTCATATTAAGAGTTTCTAGGCCAAACTAATTACTCTTCCACCAGCCAAATAAGGAATTCTGTGCAGAGGTCTATGTACTGCTACAAATACATGTTTAATATGCGATCTCTTCACTTTCATCTGTATTTAGGCTTTGACATAATTTGGGTCTCTCAGCTGTCTTTTTGCTCCTAAACTTGTGCAACTGCTGGCCCTCCATCTACTTGACCTGTATTCTCCTATACCGTAGGAGGGAACTCAAAACTCTTAAAATAGAAAGAAGCTGGAAGTAGCTCCATCAAGATGACTCCTAAGATGAGCATCTGTGCCATATTTTGTCACCTACTCAAGACATAAGATTTGGACAGGATATTTTAGCTTATTTTTTAGCAATCAGATTCAGTGATCCATTGTGGTTACCCCAGCAGGTGCTCAAACAAATGAAGTGTCCTTGAATCTTTTTCTTTGTAAAAACCCCAAACAGCTAAAACATGTCTGGGACAAGAAAATCCACAGATTCCTTTGTGAATTAAAGTATAGCGGATGTACTGTGCATTAAGATTATTTCCAGTTCTAGCAGCTGACAAACTGACCACTTCTATTTAAAACAACAACTTCCAGTGCTATAATAGAAATCTAATTTAATGAGTCTCTGAGTCTGTTTTCCTGAGATCTGATTTCAGAGACTGAGGGGAAGATGAAGTACTATTCTCCAGATGCTTGTAGAGAAGGCAAGAAGTAACTCGGCTAGAAGTAACTGAATCATGGACCCTAATTCTGTATATTCACATCAGCAGGATCCTATCCAAGTGGAAGCAGTGATTTCCTGTCTTTAAGAGGTCCCCTTAAATGTAGCTCTGAACTGCTGCAGTGAGATAATTATTGCATAATATTTTGGAAAATAATATTTTTTTTTTTACACAAAGTGATGCCTTCAACATGTAGAGACATTTAAATGCATGCAGATTTTAATTTACCTAAAGTCTTCCATGAACTTCAAATTTGAAATCCTATTTAAGGAAACATCATTCTTTTCTAATCTGTCCTCAGGCTGAAATTAAACAGATTTTTGTGTCTCTGCAAAGGTGCAAACTACAAAGTTTAATTATAATATAATTAAAAAGATAAAATGTCTTACAGTCACTGAGAATTTTATTTTTGATTTATGTGATTATGATGACTAGAAAATCTTTTCCTCCAAACTTCTTTAAGCTCCCTCCCTAAAAATGGTATGTATTTTGCTTGTATATTTTAATATTTTCATTTTCATTTCACTTACATTTGTTTTATTAAAAGTAAAGAAAAAATAAACCTCAAAAAGTCACTTTATAATGTCAAAATGTTAGGATAATAAGGATCTTTGATGATTTGATACTGCAAATTTCAGTACTTATATATACAGTATTTGAAATTGTACATTGCTCTACAGTTGCTCGGTGTCCCGGGCCAGGACTTCTGCACCAGTGACATAGTTTAGCTGTTAGGATTCAAAGGCAGATTAAGATGTCATTTGTGGTGCCTATGCCAGAAGATAATTCCTGTGTGTTACAGGCAGTGAATACACTTCCATCTGCTGTAATCTTGTTGGCCAGCAAGGACAGAATCCCCACTGCAGCAGAACTCTGGCTCTGCACTGAGCTGAGCTGGGCTGCAGGCCTGGGGTCATCACATGTGCTTTTTTTGGACTTGGCTTGCCTTTCCCCAGCTTGCTTGGCTTTAACAAAAACTGATTAATGACAAGGTGGCTGTTACTTAGTTTGAGTCTATTTAGCATTTTATGGGTATGGAGTGAAATGCCTGTGGTTATGCTACGGAAAAGTGAACTACTGTAGTGTAATGATGATGAAGCTTAAAGGACAAACTTAGATGACATCAGAGGCCTTGAAGATTAGGGCACAGCATGATTCCAGTGGTAGAAGTGCTATCAATAACTCACCAGTAACCAGTTAATAAAAAGAAAATCAAAACTCAGGAGCTGGTGAGGGGGAAAAAAGGAAAAGGAGCAAGCATACAATGCAAAGTGATAAAAGAGAAAGGTGTAAAGCACATTAGAAAACACAAAAAGAAGCCATTAACACTGGTCTCCTAAAAAAGAAAAGGAATTAAGCCTCATCATTAGCACCATGGTTTTACAGCAAAGGTTTCAAAGAACACATGAATTTCCATGTTTGTCTCTAGGCTGTTGACCTTGAACTGCAGAGAACAGAGCAAAGGTGAGGACAAAAACAGATAATAAAATTTTGGTGGTAGATGATTTATTAAATAACAACTTTTGAAATATGTTATTGCTAACAAGACTTGCTTTCTATTTCAATTGTATTAGCATCAGTGTATCTGGACTAATAATAGTACATGTTTGTTTCATTTTGGTTATACTGCTAAGGCTTTCAATTCAGCCAACAGTAAATTCTAGGCTTCACACAGAAGGCCCCCTTTTAGCCATAACAAGGTCTTGAGTGTAACACTGCTGAAATAAAGGATATTAACAGTTGGGTTTATACTGCTAGTCTCCGGCTTCTGGAAAACAGCTGGGAACTCATACAGCTGTTACAATTCAGAATAGTTTTAATTTCCTGTGAACTTTTATCAGACCAGACCAATACTGGTCATTGACAAATTCTGTAATCACCAAACCAGGAATAGTTTTGTAGCCACTTCATTCATTGCCTCATTCTGCAGACTAGGCTTCAGGCTTACCAGTCCGTTAAAACACACAAGGTGATATACAGCATCTCTAAAGCAGGTTTCAATTAAACACATCCTCTTGCATTCCTCCCTTTTTCAAATTACAAGTTTAAATGAGAAAAGAGTAGTTGAAATGTTTATAACCACTGAAAATGAGAAGAATACAAAGAAAGCTTTGATGTATAAATAAGCTATACCAAACCAGCTATATCGTGCAAACCTTGAAGTTTTTCATGATCTCTGTTCACCAGCTCCCATGAGACAAATGCAATTCCTCCCACATTAAAGTCAAAGTGAGATAGCCATATACTTATGTACAGCCGGAAACTGAGTTATAGAGCAAGGATACTTTCAAAGTAATTGTGCCTGCTATAATTTTCACTGTCTGAATAGTTTCCAGTTAACTTGTCTTGACTTCTGGCTTACAGTACACAAAATATTCATTGTGTAAGACATAAAAATGGACTGATGTGTATAAAAACAAAAAAGAAGAATGGGAAGACCATGTTGAACCCTAGGTACTTCAGTTAGATTCTTCAAGTTAGGTTGAATGGCTCCATGACAGAAAGAGAGATGACAGTATCAGTCAAAAGTTCTATTTTCACAGTCATCATATAATTTCCTCCTTTTAGACACTGGCTTGGCATACCACTTTTCCTTCCTACCAGTCCATGCAAACTTTGCTATGTATCAAACAATTGCTTCTTTACCTGCCTCTTGGGTACAGAATATATACCCACACTGCTACTCACCATTTTGCAACACTAAAAGTTACCAATACTATAGATTTTTTACCAAAATAAAAGAGCAGAAAATAAACAGATATACAATTTTAAATACTAAATTTTTCCTAAAGAAAAAAACCCCAAAAACTACCAAACAAAACTCTCCAAACACCAACTCTTTCTCATTCTTCCTACAGTATCACAAATTTTTTTTGTTTGCAGTATAGAAAAGTGTGATAATGTACATATTTCACATGTGAAGCTGACATACGATGCTACAGTCGAGTGTTATATCTTCTCTACAACAAATTGTACCGAGTAAATATACGTGATACTGAAATGCACTTACAGCCATCTCAAGGGGTGATATTACAGTGATAGAGCACAACCAGTCACAATTTACACTACAGCCCTGCTCTGGTGGCAGCTTGGCCATTTTCTTTAAAGCTACAGCAGTTAAATTGCAGTCTATGGACTTTTGTGGGAAGTGCCTTTTCAAAGACCTTTCCATTAGGGAACTGTTTCTAAACGTAGAAATGATGACTTCATTGGACTTTAAATATTTTTATTGCCCACAGTAATTGATATCCATCTTACAGTGGCTTAAATTGCTCTAAAGGTGTTCTCTTACTCAAACACTGATTTTTGTTGGCAATTATGAGGTTATTAACTTCAGCATTTTATATACTTTTACTTAACAAAAAAGGTTCTTAAGACTTATATAGGATCTCAGATATATGGAATAGTAATGACTCTAACCTTGCAGTGCTAAAATTTTCCTACTGACTTGAATGAGCTCATATCAGTCACAAAGTTCACAGAGAATAATGCGTTCAGGGTGGGGATGTATGGGTTTATTCAAATGAGTCTAAAATCAATATATCTGAATTTTCCCTGCATCTTGTGGGAATAAAAAGGAAAACACCATAATTTTAAAGCAAAAGCAAAGCTCAAGTTAATTGTGAAAATTACTCCTGCTACCATCAAGATCTGAAATGGGCTTAAATAGCCTTCCCTGTAAAACAAAAGCCCTTCCCTTAGTGAAATTTGCCATTACTCACCGTTATAAAAAGTAATGAGGTAAAAGTAAGGAAACTCAAACTCCACACTGAATAACAAAAATCAAATTCCTTGACTGCAGACTTAAGGTTTGCTCAATGTGGCCTTAAGTTAAGTCCTTACTTGCTTTTTAAAGTTTCTTAGGAGAAACTCTGACAATAGAAAATTAGTTTGAGTTAAGAAATAACAGATTGCAGCTGCCTTGGTCTACGCCCTTCTTGCATGAGAGAAAAAGAAAATTCAGAAAAGGTTTCCAATCTACAAGCTACACCTTTATGATAAAGAAAATAGAATGGTATATGTGATTGTGTTTTCAAGTGTAACCTGTCCATTTCTGCTTTGAGATAATTTCCTCTTGCTGTGGAAAGTAGCAGTAGGATGATTGTGAGACTCTTCTGCATTAGCAAGAATAATACTGCATTAGCAAGTATTAATTATGGAAGTTTGAGCAATAAATGCAAATAAATTATTTGGAAATCTTATAAGGGTTACCAGAAGCCATTTGTTTGTATAGTTCAATTTTGAAAATATGTACTTGGTGTGACTATCACAACAAAATTCATTACGTTTGGAAACATTAAGGTGAAACTGATTTGTTTTGTAGTGGCTCACACAGCAGGAATTATGCTTATTTATAAGAAAATAGTCAATGCCTTCTCTGCAATAAAGTAAAACAAACCAGTAAGTGAAGGTTTCTTTGGATCTTCAATGCATATATCAAAGCTGTTCTCTTAACTTCAGTAAGACTGGGGGTATTTTTACTTTATTGATTTAAAAGTGAATACACAGCACAGTGACTGCATGTATATTTAGGTTTACATTTCCTAAACTGAGTATTATCTCTCAGAGGAAAAACATAACATTATAGCTATAGAGGTTTAATAATTCTTGAGCTATCGTAATTATCTACTAGAATGCTTATATATTTGTTTGATTAATTTTTACTACACTTTTTTTCTGCCTTTCCACCCCCTCCCCCCTTCTCCCCTAAAAAATCAGGCTACTGAAACAGAAGTTTTGGTAGGAAAATCTGGAGATGAGCAAAATAAGTTGCAGAAACCATTGATTTGGAAAATGAAAAAGTAGGCAAGGATTATCTTGAATATTCTGACTGTTCTGCAAAAAGGTATTCAGGCCAAAACCAGGCCTTAGACTCAAAGTACCACCACATGAATCTATGAACTGTGAATATTGAAATTTGTATTATTAGTTTATACAAGTTGTAGTTTGTGTTCTTAAACTTCTGCTGCTTAATCAGGCCTACCAGTGGCTCATCTGTTGAACATGTACAATCTAAGTCTGTTTGATTTAGATTTCTAATTTTCTTTTTTTAATTGCAATGGATTGTAAGCATATAAAATAAGAGGGGTATGTAAAATGACCTCTGTAGCACTACTTTGTTATACTATCCCTTAAACACAGTGAAAGGTCACCCAGGAACAAGATGGAAAAGGGGCCCACAACAGACAGAGGGTGTGATTGATGTATCACGTTTAGAATGCAATCTGAAGTACAGGAGATTTAATTTATTCCGTAACATACAGCCTGAAGTTTGTTTTCAGTTTGGTCTGAAACAATGAAAATAATGTTTCTGTTTGCAGCTGCCATTGATTACTGTAATCCACAAAGAAATTAAAAGACACAGTGGATCAAAACAAGGCATTGGAAAGATGGCTCATTTACAGTGCAGAAGTGCAGGCTAGCATATGCATGAGAAATATGTAAACTATGCTAACTTTTTCCCCCATGCTGCTAGAAAGGAGAAGTTATGATTAATAGTTTAAATACCAACAGTAAGGCTTGCTCACCATGCTATCTTATCTCCCTGTCTGAAATGGCATGTGGTGTTAATGTGCTAAATATGATATCTTACTTTTCTTGTGACCTGTTTTTTAAGAAGTGACATATGTATGCACACACATATGAAGTCTAGGCAGGCTGCTGTTTGTTCATACAAGGCCTAATACCTCACATGGGTGAGGCTCTTCTCTTCCAGAACAAAGCTGGGATTGTATGTAGCCTATAATTTTTCTTGCTCCTCTGGCTAATTTTCCTTTAGAAGATCTCCATCTGTCTATCATTATAACAAGTTTGGACTATGAAATACTCTCTAAATCAAGGCTTTTTGGCCTTGGAAACAATAGGAATAGGGAAGGCTTAATCATTCTCTGCTCTGCCCTTTGAAATGGAAGATTTTTGGTATTGGGTTAACAGGAAAAGACATGGTATTAAATGTGCTTTTAAACTGCTGTTGAAACACGGAATGTATCTGAAAGTGTAGGTCTAATGTATCTGTATATAAAGACCAAAGCACATAATTGCTAACTTTTAGTAAGCCAGAACTGCCACTGAATCCTCTTTCTGTAGAGGGAGAATTTCCATTTCTTTGTCAGGACATAAATGTTTGGCTTGAAATATTATTTGCTGCTGTTCATTAAGAAATATTCTAAGAAGCTTCTTCTCCACAGCCAACTTTGTGATAAAGATGTGTTGTTTGTTAGAAGTAGCAGGAATTAGAAAATTATGTTTTTAGGGACAGGTAAATTTAGTCTGGAGTTTTTGGTGCAGGCACTGCCCTCTGACATGAAGAAAGGTTTGAGGGGTCACTGTGCTATACTATCCCATATTTTTTTGAAAGCATGTAATTTTCCTAATGCTTCCTTCATTAGGTATTAGTTGGTTGCTTGACATATAGATTCCTGAAATATATTTCAACAAAATACTTACTGTTGGAAAATCCTTGGTGAGATTTCGGGGTTTTGGGGGGTGGGGGATGAGGGATGAGGGAGGGATGAGGGATAGTATCATTTCATGGACAAATCTTCTAAAAGTCTCTTCTGCTATTCACATAAAAAATGGAGGAACAGAATTAATATTCTGCCTGTCTTTCCTAGGTACACACCAAATGCCTGAGTTTGGCATGATCTTATGCTTCCTTTGGAAGACTGGTTAATCTAGCTAGTATTTTTTCTCTGCAGAACTGCAGAGAATTTTCTCACTTCTCTTGGTCCCCAGAAAATGCTGCTGATAAAACAGTACTGCTCAAATATTCCATAATTGAGTTACTCTCCAAGACCGCAGTCCATATTAAATCTTGTAATTTCTGATTGGAAATGAGCCCCAGAAAACTATTCACTTAGCTGATTTTGTATTTACCAAACCATTTGCAACACTTTTTCATCATCAGTTCTTCAGTACTTATGGCTAGAAATAATATCTTCTAAGATAATATATGCCAGTTAAATGGACTGCTGGGTACAAAAAGTTTTACTCAAATTCAAAGTTTTTATTCAATGGTGGCAATTATTGATGTGTGTAGCCCAGAACTGCAACTGCAAGATGAATTCTTCAACACCTTCATCAACATCCTGGAACACACTAAACTAAGCTAAACTAAACTAAACTAAACTAAACTAAACTAAAGTTTCCATACTGTAAAGTATGTGGTGTATGGAGGCCAGGTGAATGCACAAATGACAAAAGCATAAACAAATCAGAAATCAAGTGATTTGTATAATGGACTCTATTAAATGGAGTGTGGCAAGCAGACAGAAAGTGCTTCTTCTAGTCCTAATGAAGCTGTTACTTTGTTATACTATCCCTTAAACGCAGTGAAAGGTTACCCAGGAACAAGATGGAAAACGGGCCCACAATACACTTTGGTCTGGGACCCCCCATCCAAAAGGATGTCAAGAAACTGGAGAGGATTCAGTGTAGAGCTACAAAGAAATTGAGCAACAATAGCACCAACTGACCTCTGAGGTAAGGCTGAAGGAAATGTGTTTCTTTACTCTGGTGTAGGGGAAACTAAATGGATGTCTAAATGCACAGTTTTGAAGATTGTTAGAAAGAAAATGGAGCAACATTTTCTCACTTGTATCAAAGCTTATAACAACGCTCCCAGACGGAAGATTCAGACTAGACATCAGGAATTTTTCACTGAGAAAAAATCACCCAGGGAGGGAAGGTTTGGAACTCTGGGAGATTTTCAAGATGTAACTAGATGCAAACCATTGCTGACCTGCTTTAGTATCAGTCGTGATAGTCCCTCTTGAAACTCAGGTCTCCAAAATTTCTATGATTCCGTCATTTATATTCAAAATATATTTTGAGGTGCTTGTGCAATGCCATAAATATAGGGATCATTGTGTTCCAAAGAATTGTGACTCAAAACAGTGCCAACTGAAAGAAAAGGTGGCTTATAGAATATCACGTTGCTAAGCAAAATTATCTAGGTGTTAAAAGCTTCTTGATCAGAAGGTTTATTGTAGCCCATTTTTACAGATGTCATTCCTATGATTTCTCCTGCCAAATTGAGACAAGATATAGGAATTTTGGCTTGCAGAACATTGAGAAATATGCAAAGATCTAATCTTTCATATTATACCCTCACCTGACAAGTCTCTTAGGGCATTTTTCTGAGAGGCAGGAGTGAAGTCAGCTCTGAACAAACTTCTAAGTTCAGTCTATCACAGTTTAGCACATCCTGCCTTCACAGATACAATTTTTGTGAGCCAAAATGCAAAACCAGAGATGTGGTGATTAAAAGAATGTCTCTCGGAGGTATTATAGGACATAAAACAAATGTCAGAAAACATA
Organism: Regulus satrapa; assembly: GCA_013396955.1. Lineage (NCBI taxonomy): Eukaryota > Metazoa > Chordata > Aves > Passeriformes > Regulidae > Regulus > Regulus satrapa. The sequence continues at coordinate 144,700 of VWZN01019081.1, forward strand.
AATCAAATAATTTGCTCAGTATTCCAGTTTCCATATTACTTTATAAAATATGTTTTCAGTAAAAATGACATACAATTATTATATTTTTTTAATTGCGGGGCTGATTCAGTGCTCAACTGAGAATGCAATAAATTATTTCTGCCAAAGATCAGTGCTCTCTTACAAAGATCCCCAGCAAATAAAGCTTTGTCTTCATGTGAAAACTTGCAAAAACATTAGTAATTATTCTAATTATTAGATGCTTAAAAATATTTTTGATTTTTTCCCATGCATGTCACTCTCTACTTAGCTAAAGAAAATTTTAAAATTTCTTTTAATTTTATTTTTCCCAAGAGTTATCTGAAAAATGTGGTTTTTTCTAAATTTATAGAAACCCCCAGACAAAATGTAAGTTTTCCTTCTGAAAAACCACCACATATTGACTGCTCGTGTACTTTTCAGAGCCCTCATTATAAATATCAGTGGGCCGTAAATGTTAAAGGTTAATGCTGTAATTGATTACTGTGGCTTGAAGGTGTTTCACTTTAGGAATTACTATGGAAAATTTATGTCTACTCAGGTCAGATGAAAAGATCATAATGGTCCTGTCTTGCCTATAATCCTTGACTGTATCAATACCATGAATGCCATACTAAAAAGGACAGGAAAACATATTCTCAGTTAGATGAAAATATGAATGTACATTAATTAGATGCAGAGGAAAATTTAAGAAATTATAATACATAATGAAACAAGATCTTTAATAAAGAATTGGATTTGACTTGTTTGACATACAGGTAAGTTTGATTTACAATGTGCTACTTTATAAGACACATCTTCCAATCTGGACTCTTTTGGGTGGTTTGTTTTGATTCCTAAAATATTATTTTAATTTAATAATGCCTACTTCAGCTTATTTTAGAATTCCTTTATAAACATGACAAATTGAGCACAGTGTAGTTTATTCATAATTAATAATCAATAATTCCTTTCTAAATCTTCATGGATGCTGCAAGGGGCTGTACCTTAGAACTTAACTCTCCTAATGGTCTCTGTTTTACCAAAAGACAACTAGAAACTTCTTATCTAAGGGAAGAAAAGTACCCCACAGTCTTATCAAACTTCTAGCAGCTTTCCATTCTCAGTTCTGCAGCCTCATCCAAGGATGAAGGATGAATCCTTGCTTCATAGGAATTTTTCTACAATTCCATCTCCAAGCTTATGAACTACTCTGAATTTTTTTGCTTGCATGCGCATGACCCAAGCCCATAACCACAGCCATTTTTGCAACTACAAAACAGCCTTCTTACATCTAGTCTAAATCTACCCTTTGTTAGTTTGAAACCATTACCCATTGTCCTATTACAAAAGGCCCTGATAAAAAGTTTGTCCTCATCTTTTTTATGAGCCCCATTTAGGTTCTCTAAGATCAAAATAAGGTTTCTCTGGAGCCTTCTCTTCTTCAGGCTGATCAAAATGGATTCATCCTGTCTTTCCTTACGGGAGAGGAGTTCAGCTATGATAATTTCTTTGTTACTCCTCTGGAGCTACTCTGACAGGTTTAGGCCTTTCCTGTGCTGGGACCCCAGAGCTGGCTGCAGCCCTGCAGGTGGGGTCTCAGCAGAGCAGAGGGGCAGAATCCCCTCCTTGTCCTGCTGGCCACACTGCTCTGGATACAGCCCAGGACAGGACAGGTTTTCTGGCGCACATTTCTGGGTCGTGTCCAGCCTCTTATCCACCAGCACCCACAAGTCCTTCTCACAGGGCTACTCTCAATCTGTTTATTCCCCAGCCTGTGCTGACACCAAGGGTTGCCCCAAGCCAGGTGCAGGACTTTGTACTCGGCCCTGCTGAAACCCATGAGGTTCCCAGGGGAAGAATCCCTTGGATGTGACCATCCAGACAGACCAGTTCATGTAGTGAGATGAAAATTTTGGTCCCATACCCATGTACTGTACTACATAAGCATGAAAAGGAGCCTTTAAAATTCTGCTTCTCACTGCTCACATCAGCTAAATTTTTTTCTGTTTGAATGGGAATGTATTTAATTTTTCCAATCTGTAGTTGGAGAGCTCTAAGTTTCTTTTTTCTAGTTCTATTTGATAAATCTAAAGAACAGAAAATCTACACCACCTGCAAAATTAGTATCTCTTTCTATAGTTACTAGTCAGGGCTGCTTTTGTAAGGTTTTCTGCTTGCCAAAAAATCATCAGAGTGCTTATCCTACAGGCATTCTGGCTTTCCACTCCTTTTCCTTTTGTCCTTAACTTGTCAAGATGTGATAGACTGGGGAGGTGGGGACAGAGTACTTTGGAAAGGAAGTGTTTAAGATATTGCAGAGATTTGGAAGGTATGGACACCCTGGAAACAAAAGTCAGCTGGACTGGAGGGATTTGTGTTCTAGAAACAGATCAGTGGCTAAAGAAACATCCAGTTCTTGAACTTAAGATGTTTTTTCAACATGCAGAATCAGTATGTAAATCCAAACACAGCTGCTTGTTGAGTGACCAGAAAAAGGGAATTTTAATTTTCCCTATGACAACTTGGATATTCTTCATCAGTCAAAAAGAGAGGTTGCTGGGACAAGCAATTTGAAAACTTTTATTTTTTAGGAAATTTTAAAGAAATGTCATTATGCCTTGCTTCAAATAGATATTTTGGCAAATAGGAAAAAAAAAACCAAAAAAAAACCACACACACACACACACACAAAAAGCAATCAACTAACCAAAATACATTAATAGTCTATTTTCCAAAGAGTAATAGCTTCCTTCCTTCTTTTCAAGAAAGATAGGAGTTAAATAAATAAATAAATAAACAAAAGTAATAACTTATTATTGACTTCATATTAAAAAAAAGCAGATACCAAATTTAATATTGTAAGTAATTGAAATATTAAAAAGTGTGATAGTTCTTAGCAAGCTTTTGCTATTTTGCCAAGGTATTTTTTACACTAATAATGCTTAGAAAAAATGTATTAATCCACAATAACAGGAATCAATAACAAGAAAGCTTACTTTTCATATTTGCTTTACAAGTATTTGATATTACAATGAAAATGTTCTGAAAAGTTGACAAGCTCAAGTAATAGGCTTCATTTTTACATCCACACAAAAAAGTAGCACTAAAAATAATGCACATGGCTGTCAGCATACAGCTCTCTGAATGTCATAGAATCACAATTAAGAAGCAAGCTTCAACAAAGTAAAATAGATTAAATTATATAAAGTATCATTTTGGGAGAAATACTACTTTAATAAGAACTCCTCTTCTAAGAATATACTTTTAATTTAAAAATATCAAGACTTCGCACAAATTAACATTCCTGAAGTACAAGAGTTTTTGTTTTTTCTTTTAGTTGCCTTTTACATTTAGAAGAGTACAATAGTTATTCTGAACCACAGAGGAATTGTCCTAAATTGTGAAGTAAAGGAAAAGCATGGACCAGAAAAATATATAAAGATCTAGAAAACATTTTTTTTCTTCCTATATTAATCCCAGAGAAAGTATAAAGGCATATATAACTTCCAAGCAAATTTGGCTGAAATTTTTATAGTATGGTATTGAGTACACTTAAGTAATGTGGCATACCTCTGACAGTAATCAATAAGTACATAAACAAAACCAACAAATGTAAATCAAGTCCTGTTTATTGGTGCTTTTTTTTTTTTCCTTTTTTTTT
>VWZN01019081.1:148448-169616 GCA_013396955.1 Regulus satrapa
TTTTTTTTTTTCCTTCATGGGAGCAGGACCCAAAAATTAGGAACAGGCTTAGGAACAGGCAGGTGAAATGCATCATGGTTCAAAATACTTTATATAGGATAATCTGCTGACAGTATCTTTAAACCCCTCCCTTTCCCTTATCTTTAAACCTCTCCCTTAGCAACAGAACTGAGCTTCAGTCTCACCATAAATTTTGTCCATGCTCCCAATTTTTTGTGCTGCTGGTGAAAGGCCAGACTTTGCAGTCGGGTGAGCTCATCCATCTGGGAGTGAAGGGTCAGCTCCCCGGGCCAACCACGCTCCTCTGGCTGCCTCCAGAGGTTGCCTGGGTGTGACCAACAGCAGCAGCTGCTCCTAGGAATCAGGCACAGGACTCTTTCCTCTGGACTGACACTAGTAAATTGTCCTTTGATAATAGCAAAAATATTCACACTGCAGCGCAGCACGCATTAAGAAAATCTGGAGTCCAATGTGTGCTGAAGAAACCCTCCCTGCAAAGACAAACTTCTAGACCCATAATGTGTCAATTCATTCTAAAGCAAACAAATATTTTTTAAGTCAGACTAAGTTTTGGCACTTTAAAATGTTTGCTAGAAACATTAAATATTTAGGACAGGAAGAGAATATATTCCACTACCTGCACCTGAAGTTTTTCCTCATAAGGAATCATTAAATTTCCATCTAAACCTGTAAAGCACTGTGCTTCCTGATAATAAATATGAGAGGATTAATTGCCAGGGATCACTAGAAATCTTCAAAGCTTGGAGCAGTCAGAAACCTCATTCTATTATGATCTTCCAAATCCTTTAAAGTCCAGCCCTTGTGTGGTCCCCAGATGATCTTTTGATAGTGCAAAGAGCATTTACAAAGTAAAATTCCACAATGATTTAAAGATGTGTCCTGTACTTTATATCTAAACCACAGTCATGCCTCCTCTAACCAGTGCAGATCTTACATAAAATATTATACATCATTAAAATGTATTTCTATATATATTGTTAATATCTGTCAGTATAAATAATAGTGCCATTTCTGTATAGATGTCACTACAGCTGAGAAATAAACAGGCATTTTCATAGAAGTATCAGTGCATGCATTACATAGCAAAAAATACAAAAAAATTCTGTACTTATAATTCAGAAACAGTTTATTTTGATAAATTTCATAATTAATTATAATGTTAAAGAGATCCCATTAAGAATTCCCTGCAATCACAGTTTTAGACTGATTACAATTTATTTAAATATTAATTTTATTTAATTAACTCTAAATTAATTTTGACAATCTAGTGTCAAAGTTAAAATATTCCTTGCTCTTCTAATTAACCCAATTCTAGCATTTCAGAAATGCTCACAAAATGAAAGATAGAAACTTCCATGGTAAAAAATATTATTTTTCTTAGTAATATAGCATTAAAATATAAGCTATACTTGAATTTAGAACAATATCACCCTAAAGAATTCCTTGTATTTTATTTTCCAAATTATCAAACAAGTAGCAGTTAATTTTCATGTAGTGATAAGTTTAAAAAACATTTGGGAGGAAAATAATTTTCTCACTTGACTCGAGATATCTTTCTAAAATCTGAACTTGGTTCTTGTTTTCTATTGCTGCTATACAGAAATCAACAGTTTCAAGGAAAAATTAATTTACTTAACTCCAACTAAATAATAGCAATTAAATATCACCCTAGCATTTCTACAAGACACCATGCTCAGATGCCTGCCTATGGTCAGACAATTTCTTGGGACATCTATGGAAGAAGTTCCCAGAAACACAGAAAGTGCATGATTCAGGATCCTGGTCCATGGTGCAAAGTGAACTCCTATAAGGCGCAGTCTTAGACAGACAGAGCAAGGATATATTTCTGTATACTTTACAATTAAAGAAAAACTTTTAAATGTCAAAGCTTTAATTAAAATTGATAGGAATAAAGCTTTCTCCAGCTTTCTACTTATATTCGAAGTATATATCCAAGTGTATATCCAAGTGTATTCCTCTTGTTCTTACTCTTACGGACATTTGAATTTAGCTCCATGCAAACAGATATTAACAATCTCAATCAATATGCTGACCTCAACTTTTTTTTTCCCTATCTCTCCTCCTGCCTGATTTTGTCTTTCTGTACAGTTCAAGATCCTACCCTGAGAACCAGGCAATTTTTCATTTTAAAAAGAAACAGGTGCTGTTTTCTTAGCTGAGCTGTATTAGAATTCAAAATAACCATGCTACATAAAATGAAGACTTCTGATTTCTGATGTTATTTAATACACAGGAAAAAATCTTTTGAATTAATATTTTTATGATTAGCTCCAGAGGTGCTGACTGTAATCAGCTGTATATCAGGTCAGGGGCTTTAATTTCTGCCTATCTCCCATCTTTACTCTCTACCCTCAATCTGTTTCTAATGACTTGTTCTTCTTGGTTTTAAGTTTTAAATTGCTGCAAGGTTAAAAAGGACATTCTTTAGAGTAGTGTAATCAATACAGTCAATAAAACTTAAAATTATTTTTAAGGATTCATGGCAATATGAGTTTAAATTATAAAAAGAAAAATAAAAGTTTGAGGGCTCATAAATAATTAATGTTTGCCACATAAAGAATGGATGTTCTTCTGGAAACTCCTCACCAAGGGATATTAACATAATCTCTAATACCCCTGATGTTCCCCTGATTTTATTTATTTTTAAGTTGTAACAACACAATGAAACTGAAATAAGATTACAAGAAAGTCTTGAGGTGCTGGAGTGTGTTCAAAGAAGAACAAAAAAGGATGGTAAAGGCTCTGGAGCACAAGTCTTATGAAGAGGGACTTGGGATTTTTTGCCTGGAGGAAAGGAGACTCAGGGGATACCCCATTGTTCTCACCTGAGGGCAGGTTCTAGACAGGCAGGGCTCAGTCTCTTCTCCCAAGTAACAGGAAATAGAACAAAAGTAAATGGCCTCCAATTTCACTGGGGAACATTTAGTTTGAATATGAGGAAAAAATATCTTCATGTCAAGGGCTACAAAGCTCTGGAACAGGCTGCCCAAGAGCACCATCCAGTGCTAGACCTGAAAGGGCTGGGTTAACTGTGGTCCCAATGATCTTAAAGATCTTTACCAAACAAAATCACTCTATGATTCTATGAAATTGTGATTTTTTTTGTTTGTTTTTGTTGTTCTTTATCTTTTTTTTCTTTTTTTAAAAATACAATTTTATTTGCTATACTGTTTTTCAAGAATGTGAACATATCAATTTCTCTGTTCTGCAGAGAATAGCAGTCATAGATTTGTTTTCTGATATCTCACTGAAATAAGGAAATAGATTTATTTTTAATACAAAATTGAGGTGCACATGAAATATGGTGGGGTTTTTTTTGTTTTGTTTTGTTGTTTTTTTTAAATTTTATAAAATCATTTCATTAAATTGACAAGGAAAAATATGAACTGGAAGGAGCAGAAAATTAAATATTTTAGATTGAAACAAGCAATTTATTTACCACACAAAAATGTAAAGTATAGAAAAGCCTACTTTTTTATTTGGCTAGGTAGCATTCCTTGGCAGGAAGGCACAGTACACAGAGCAAGAGCTCAGAGAATGTGCAGTTACTGAGATTCAACAATTTTGACTAGATCCTTCTACTTCCTTCCCACATGGTAGATTTATCTTGCATTAACTTCACACATCAGTAGTGACTCCATTTGCCATGGTATTTTTCTCTTCTGCCCATTAATAAATTTGGGAATAAAGCAAGGAAATACAGCAAGAGAGAGAGGCTATACACCACAGCTTAAATTGCACAGACTATTCACTTTGTAGTGAGGTACGCTGCGAAATTAATAAGGAGAGGCGATGATAATGCCAGAGTGTGTGGTCAGTGTTCAAACTGCAATATTGCAGCCTTATACCAAGTACAGCTGGTTTCCTTCCTTGAACTTCGATGTTTTGCTGAGCTGCCATCTGCTCTCAGGGAGGACAGCAGGAGGATTTCATCCTTCTTAGCTTGTAGGGAACATAACACACCAGGGCTTCCCAATTTTTTCACTTTATTGAAGTTAACAACATCTCCAACCAAACACACTCATGGAAAATAGTGAACAGTCCTGAGAGGAAGTTTATAAACAGTATTTTAGTTTACATTCTCAGTTTGCCATTTACTTTGAGGATGTCCTTTATTCTTTTCTTATTTTTCTTTCGTCGTAATTGTCACAGAACCATAATCCCATTCAGGGGTCTCTATCTATTGTAAAATGATAAATAGATCACAGTTATCTCAAGGATAAGAATGATTTTCATTAAGTGTTGAACAGTTGGACAGCTCCGCTGGAAATAAACTTGGTCTAAATCTATCCCAGATGTATTCAGTCCGACATCAGCTGCTCAGAACCTCAGGAAACAGTCCTTGAGGCAGGCTGCAGGGCTCACCAGGCTGCCTCTGGGGACTTCACTGGGTTACTGGAGCTGTTTGCCATGGGCTCTGCACAGAGATCATAAATCAGCCCAGAAGAACATGGTGAAAGGAGATCTGTGACTACTTGCTTGAGAGAGATAACCCCATTCCCCTATTCCTGTAATTTCACCCCCAACTATTTTTTTTTTTCTTTATAAGGACCAGGGTTACCCAGAAACTTATTCAAGATGCTGACATGTATAATAATGATAGAAGAAATCATGGGTTCTGTAAGAGATTATCTTTATTATTTTGCTAGTTTGGGAGAAATCCCATGCAAAATCTATTTTAAAGTATTTTAGGGAAAAGGATCTTGAAGGAGGTATATGAATATTACAAAGTAAAGGTTAATTTGTATTATTTACAGTAAAAATAAGAAACCTAGTTTCAAAGAATGAGGCATTCAATTCTATAGTTAGGTAACTTTTAATGAAAAAAGTTTAATATTTTAATCTTCTGACTGTTCTTAAACATGAGGTTTCATACATTGACTAATTGTTCAAGTATATGTTTTGGGATAAAGTTTTGTACCTACTAGGAAGGGATAAAAGGTGATAGAGGAAAGTTTAATTTTGAATAAGAATAGAGAGGTAGTAACAGGTATTGATTTATTTTTAGCACACTTATGACACATAGGGTTTTACAAGTCATAAATTAAAGGTTTTATGGGTAAAACCTATCAGGAAAAATGGTCACCTATGTGCCAACAAAGTTGTGTCAGAAAAAAAAAAAAGAAAAAAGAGTTGTGGTTTGTTTTTTTGTTGTTTTTTTTTCTCTTTAAATATTTCCTTCTGATGTTCTTTACTTTCTATTGATGCAACTGGCATCTGAACTCAGTAACATTAAATTTTTCCTCCACAGTATTAATTCACCTTGCTAAAGGACATAAAAAATAAGATAAATCAAAATACATCTTTTCTCAATTTGCAACGTAATATTTGACTTTTTTTCTGATCCTACAGGTGAATTTTAGTTCTGTTGATAGTGTTCATTACAATGCCTTTTGAGGTAATGTTTTACACATGCAAAAAGATGCAATCTCAAATGCATTGAATTTCATTTAAACTAACTATGGAGATCAAACAACATTTATTTTTCAAAGCAGTATATTTGAAAAATATTCTAACTTGTTAAATCTAGGATGTATATGCTTCACACCTTTATAGCTCTTTTTACTGTAACATAACCTTTATATGTATCATGAAATATGCAGTCTTGGAACTGGAACTAATCAAAACAAGTTATTTGCTAACTGATCAACATTCATTCAATAATAAAATGAAAAAAAAAAAAAAGTGTGTGAATCCCAATTAGCCAGATGTTTTAAAAATAAAAATCCTAAATAAGGTGTTACAGACTTTATCTGTTCTTTTTAGTATGAAAAACTGTTCACATCTAATGCTGAGCAGATTTGAGACTGCTGTGCATGTCTGGTCCAAGAGCAATAATTTAAATATATTTTAAAGCAAATACTTGGTCTCCTAAAGGATGACAAGCAACAAGCAAGTTATCTTGTCCCTCAGCTGAGCACTGGTGAAACAAATTTGGAGTGCTCTATCCAGTCCTGGGTTCTTCAGTACCTGAGGAACACAGACATGCTGGAGAAAGTCCAATAAAGACCAAAAAATATGATGGACTGGAGCTTTTGTCCTAAGAGGAAAGCACAAGAGAACTGGGGCCATGTAGCCCAGAGACAGGAGGTTCAGGGGGAGGGAAGATGCAAAGAAGATGGAGCCAGGCTCTTTCCAGGGGTGGCCTGGGACAGGACCAGAGCCAATAGATATTAGAACTCTGGGCAGAGAGAAATTTTGGTTTTCTGCACTAACAGGTGCAGACCCTTGACATAACACTACTTTTGACCTGAGACCATGGAGAAGGCCTCCAAAATTGGGTGATAGAGCTGGTATTATGGGTGTATGGCTTGAATAGAAGTGTGTAATGTCATGGTGAAAACTCACAGCTTTAGGTTTTAGGGTATAATAGTGTATATGGAGTAAGAGGGAGATTTTAAAGCCTGGCTCCTTGTTCTTCATCTTTCCTCTTCATAATGGGTTTAGGTGATATTGTGTGATTGGGTGTAAAATGCCACACTGTGGACCACAGCTGTCTGGTTATTGGGTTAGAAGTAAAGAAAAAAAATCTAGCTGGCAATTATTTATTATTTAAGTTTACTCTTTAAAAGCCTTGTAGTTAGAAGCTATCATAGCCATTTCTACCTAAAAGCTGAAGTACTGAAAACTCACTCCCTTGTAAAACTGTAGCACTGATGAAAAAAAAAAAAAAAAATCTGAGACTAAACACAAAAAGCTGTCTCCTGAGTCTCAATCCTAGTCCTGAATTCAGCTAAAAGAAAAAAACTCCCACAAACAGGCACAAAGAGAAACACAGCAGATTCTTTCTGAGCATCACCTTAGTGCTGTGAGGGCGACAGCACTGGCACAGATTGCCCAGGCAGGTCGGTTGGTATTCCGAAGCTGCTTTCTCACAGCCCTGGGCAACCTGCTCTAGGTAGCCCTGATTAGGCACGGAGACTAACAAATTAGCCCCAGAGGTACCTTCAATCACGACGATTCTGTGGTTTTGTGATTCTGTATGACCCTCATTAGGTCAACATTGCCTAAAACCTCAGATGACTTGAAGACAACACCAATGTCCACTCAGCTTCTCCACAGGATACGGAGGTAAAAGATAAAAACTCGAAAAGCAGTAATGATGAACATAGTATTCCATGAATACCAATAAAACTTCTATTTCCTTGAACAATTTTTTAGCCTTTAAATTTTCTTTCCAGGTGTCTGCTGTGTCTGACTATGGTAGAAAGGAAAGGGAAATCACCAGCCCAGAAACTCCATGAGCTGAACCCCAACTAGAAACACTGTCCTGTTGAAGAGAGACGTGCCAGATTCCCAGATTTGTCTGCTTAGGGCTAACACCCAGGAAAATTATTCAACTACATTTTTGCTGCTGTCCTGGAGAGTTATACCACATTTCAACATAAATATTGCTGTGATACACTCATTTCTCTCCACCAATGTAATTATTTCTTTGGATGCAGTGTAATTTTTAGAAAAAAAGTTGTTTGGAAAGAGAGTTCACCTGGGGAATCATCCCTTAATGGTTGTAGGGGTGTAAATTGCACTTAATATTACAACAGAAATATCACTTAATTACAATGAAGTGCCTAAAGATATGTCATATATATTTTTCTTTCTGAGCCCAACCTTTTAATGACTAAAATGAATATTTTTACTGATTGAATAGTTGCTATGGCCCACCCCTGAAGGCAAGGGTAACTCAGGTTCTTTTTGACAGATCCCTTGGGGTGAATTAGAGTAAAAAAAATTCTAAATTACAATTCAATTACAGAATTACAGAATTACTCTGAATTACAGTTATATATATAATATATCTATATAAAATATAAATGTATATATGTATACAGGTATGTAATATCTATATACATATCTATATCTATATACATATATATATATATGCTTGTGTGTGTATGTGTGTACACATAAATACATATATATATAAATATACATACACATACATATATATGTGGGGTTTATTTTAGAACAATTTTGTGGTAATGCACAGAGGTATGTAATCATTTCAGTTACACAGCATTGCAAAGCATAAAAATAATACTTAAAGGAAATGTTTAAGGAAAGGAAAGGGAAAAAGGGAGAAGAGTAGAAAGATATAGCTGTATAAACATATGAGGGATATAAGATAAGAATATAGAATATAGATATGAAAGATATAAGCTGTAGATCCAGGGACAAGACTTGATTGTTGCAACTTAGATGTCTGTTGTCAAAGCGATGGTTGCTGTCTTGATCACTGGGGTTGAGGAAGCCCATGAAACATGGAGCTGAAAGGTTTAATATACATTCAGGTTTACATGGAATGCCCACAAACCTCCCTGGGTGGGAGTTTTACACTGCCTGATGCAACTCTGTGGATTTGGTGCAACACTGAGAATCACGTGCAGTTCTCTGGTGGAAGGCTCCAGAAATGACTCAGGGCATTTCTGGGGACTGATGTTTGTGGCACCTTCCAAGACATGAAAGCTGCCTCTCACATCAGCATAGTTGAGCTAGCTGAGCCCTGTCAGAAGGGATGAACGCCTTCAGACCTATTTGTGAAAGCTCTGCTTCCTGTGTCACTAATAGATGTCTAAGCTCTGTTGTACTGCTCAGATGGTCCATCCAATTTCTTAAGTACAGGACTCCAGTCACATTTGAGATGCCCAGGGATATCCTGACTGACTTCCAGCCATTGCTGGAAGGATTTGTTTCTTCCAAAAGTCCTTGCATATACATTTTGGTCATATCTGCCTTGCATATACGTTTCTGCGTATCTTGGGCACTTAAGATTCTAGTGATTTATTTATTGACACCTGAATCAGACCAAAGGTTCTTCAGTCTAACAGTCACTTAGATAGCTGGGCAATATGTAGACACCAGAGGTTCTTAGTTTTGTGCCAAATCCAGGATTCTAATGTCAAACATGGAGATGTGGTTTTTATTGGACACTCAGCACTGCACTGAGGGATGCTTATAACAGAGGTTCAGGAAACATTTCTATTCAGTCAATTTCAAAGCTTCTAAAAGTTCAGGGACTATTTCAGAGTTGCTTTTCTGTATATAACAGCCTGTGAGGTGTAAGAGAGGTCTAGGATGTCTATGCTACTCATCTGTTCATAAAAGGCTGCTGTAGATAGCATCAATATGTTTCTGTCATTCTTGAGAGGGGGAAAATACAAAGCACAATTAATATGTTGTATGCTACTACATGTGGTACTTTAGTTAGCAATGAAAGAAAGACAGATTTTTTTAATAGAAATATTTTTCATGGGAGCTGAACATCTCTCTGTGTCTGTATGTAGGAAAAATCTTACAATTAATTTTAGTGATCCATTAACAACCAGCTTTCTCACATCAGACTCTAAATTCTTTTCTCCTTACACATCCCAGTGAAATGCTCAGAAAAGTTCTCAGTTGTGGTAGAAAGCTATCACTTAAACAAAAATAAACCTACCGCTTATTATTTGCAGTGAAATTCAATTCAAACTGTTGTTTTAAATTCAGATACCCTTTGAGAATTTCAAAGGGTAGATGTAGAGTATCTTGTCTTCAGCTATCCAGTGTGCTGACTGAAAAACATTCTTATTACATGTCATTCATGTTTTCCTATTTCTTTATGATATTGAACTTAAAAATCCCAGAATTTAGAAATCTATACTCAGTAATACAGTTATAACTGTAGTTCAAACCATGATTCAGTGATTTTCAGGTGCATCTCTGTTTATTAAAAAGCCAGTTAAAAAACCTGAATAATTGGCTGTTGATTGAGGATTATTTGAACAGTCTTTATGACAAAAAGCCTGTTTTGAAAGGTGCCACAAACAAAATATCTGTTTGCATAACAGTACCATTTGGACTTGGCATCACAAATACAACCACAAATGTGATTCATTTTGGGGCCTAGGGTTTTGCTTCTCTGACACAAGAGAAAGAAATCATTCTACTAAGAGTTCCAGTCAAGCACTGAAAGAAAAATAAATAGCCAAAATATTTTTCCAAATCTGCCACTTTTATAGTCCTTTTTCCTGTTTGGTTTTTTTTCAAAAATTGCCTACTATAGGTGTTGTAGACAAAGGGCCATGCACACACGTGCTCCACATTACCCGTGTGTACCACTGATTAAACACTCAGCTGAAAAATACTATCTTAAATCATAGCTATGAATTAATAGAGTAGCAAAACATTTTAAATTAAATTTAGGAGGATCTCATGACTCTGTCATCAGAAACTGAGCAAAACATGAATGGAGAGAGTCATACAAGGATTGTTGAGACTTCAATTTATTTTTATTTTGTTTTTCACAGAAGATTAGAAAAAAGAAATCCATTTCCATTCATCTTAAAAGGGCACTTCCTCCTTTAAAGATGCATGTAGACAACAAGTATTTGGAACAGCTAAATTAGCAATGCTGTTTTTGCAATGTGAATACTGAGAGAGCTATGGAGGTAATTTGACTTATATCTAGTTTATGACTTTGCTGCCTCCTAGCAAATGGCACAACGATTGAGAGAACATTGCAGTCCACTGTTCATACTTCAAAATTTGCATATGCTTTTCATTGTTTCATTCATCTACACATGCTGGCTTTTGGGTTTTTTTGATCAAATCCCACATATGGTATCTCATCCTGACAGTGTATGTGTTCCTACACCATGTGAAATGGAATAAATTAATAACATTTATTGTTTCTAAAAGTCACATGACTAATCCATCATGCACACACCAATAGAAGTTCAATTTCAAATGTTCTAATGGTTTGAGGAAATACAAATTACTTTTGAGTTTTATGGGAACATTCACTACTAACTACTGACAAGTAATGAGACAGAAAATTCCATTTGTTAGAATAAATGTTTCCCAGATTCAGGGATAACAATATAATGAAGGTAAGACTGAACAATGCCTCCTTCTCTCTTTATAATGGTCTTTTCACACTTATTTTATGTTTTAAAAAAATGCAGGTTTTACATATAGCATCAGAAATCTTAGCGTACTCTTTCAGAAATCTTGAAGGGAGAAATTAATTGTAACAACAGAAGAATTCAGCAAAACTCTCTTAGAATGCTCAAAAAAATTAAATAAAAGAGAATGTGAGTAATGTGAAGTCCACCTTATCTTGTAATTGAAATGTACTGCAAATATTTCAACTATTTTGTAGACATGGGCAGGTAAAGTTTCTTCTAACTAATAATTAACATTTATCTTAGAAGGAATTTCATTACCTTACTTCAAACTAGCACCGAAACTTTGGGAGGAGGAGGTAAATAGAAACTGAACAAAGCTTTAAAGAAGCTTAACAAAGAAATTACTGTCGGTGCTGTTTTAGACACTTTCTTTTTTCTATTACGTTGGCATAGTTCAAAGCAAAATTGAACACAGAGGAAAATTTCTGCTTGTTTTTGTGGGCTTTTGATTTGGTCTAACATAACAAATGTTTAAATAAGTTCAGATACTCCACTGTTGAGCTGACAGCAGTCACAGGAGAACTTCAGCATTCTGAAGCTCAATATACAACTGGAGATAATTTTCATAGCACATTTGAGCAGAAAGTTCAAATGTTGCTGGTTTTTGGGGGGTTTTTTGGGTTTTTTTTTGTTTTTTTTTTTTTTTTTTTTTTCTCATTTTAGCTTTTTTTTTTTTTTCCTTTTTTTTTGCTATTGATGTTTTGTTGGAGTTTATTGGTTTTTTTGTTTGGTTGGTTTGGGTTGGTTTTGGGGTTTTTTTTTGTTATTTTGGGGTTTTTTTTGTTGTTGTTTTTGGGGTTTTTTTCAGTGATTTTATTAATCTTTGAACTTGTATTAAAAGAAGATGTGACTTTAATTCGATATGGAATTTGTTTGACTGGAAGTCATAGAACAGTCCTAGAAAACAACACTGATTCTTAAAACTAATTGCAGATTTCTTAATTTACTTTAGGAAAACAAAGTCACCTGTGTCTTGGGGATATAGATTCTGAATGCATATGCTTAGAAATAATATTAAAGATGACAACAACAACAAAAACAAGAAAATTAAGGCATTTAAAAACAAGCAGTAATATTTATGTGTTACACTAACAGACCTTTCAAATTAATGCTGAGGGCAATATTCCAGAAGTAACTGAAAAAGAGAAGAAAATCCAATTATTAATTTCCTTATTTCAAGAATGTTTATCGCCTCATTGCTGTTTTTAATGAATCAAAACTGGAGAGTAAAAACTTGGATATGGTACAGAACTTTTGACTTTAAAGGGAGGATTTACTGATTCACTCTTGATCTGTAACCAATGTAAATGATTCCAATTATATGTCCTAATTTTAACTAAAGGGTATATATAGATGGTTCACCATTTGAACATTGCTGTTCTCTTAGTTGTCTTCTTTTTTTTTATCACATCTTTAAGTCAGGTTTTGGTTTTGTTTTTTTTTTTTTTTTAATTTTAAGGTTTTTTTCTGAAAAGCTAAAACAACAAATATATATCACTGACAACAGAAGTCCTGATGCCAGGCAAAGAAAAAGTTCTGTAAACATTTCTTCAAGTCTCTTTTCTTTCGTGAAGTCCTGAATGGACTACTGAAAGCCAGTTACTCACTGAGGTGGTTACCTGGAAAAGAAAGAGTCAGGATCTAGATCTGGCTGTGAAATATAATTATCCAAGACCAGGGAACCTGCTGTTTGCATGTGTGTTTAGCCATTAAAAAGTTATTAGGCTCATACTGGCTGTCAGTCGATAACACAAGGCTCTCGTTGTGCTGGGGTGTTGTATCAGTAACCAACAGAGCTTCCATTATCAGCAGTCTAAAAAAAGAGAACGGCGTAGGACAGGAAGCACAGTTCCTATGCTGGAGAGCAGGCAAGGAGTGGTAACCCCGATTTGCAAACATCAACTTTAAAAAAGTTTCATTTCGTATTAGGGCTTTATAGACATAGATTTTGTGAAGCTAACTTACGGTCACATTGCCTGAAACGCAGTCTTTGTCTGCAGATGCATTACCTTATTTTATCTGCTCCCCTTTGATTATTCTTTGGATTTCTTTCTAACCTCTTCAGCCAACTGAAATGTTAACAAAACCTTATTCTTCCCAAAGAAAACAATTGCACCCAGATTTGTCAGACATGAGGAATTCTGGGTAAGGTACTAATCTTTCAAGTATCCCTGTATTTAATTAGGCTTATGAAAAGTATTTCTGAGCTTATTGTAATGACTTGATCAGACAAGGGAAAATGTATGGGTGAGAATTTACCGAGTTGGGAACAGATTTATTTCAATCTGTATTGTTTATTTCTCTAAAAAAAAAATTACAGTACACTAACAGAAATAATAAGCACTTGTAAAATTAGATATGCACAATAACATATAAAGCTGAGATGAGTTCAGGATAAAGAACTGACAGAATCAATGACTAAAAAAAAAAAGAAAAAAACCAAGGAACCAAAAAAAAACCCAATTACTATAAATTAAGTATTCTCAAAGGAGAAAATTTTATTGCCATCTACTCGATACAGGCATATTAACAGTCATTGGGAAAAAAAATGTCTGGGAAAAAATATGACATGGAAATAAAATTAAAATATTAATTAGAAAATATAAATTAAAAAATAATACAATAAATATTTTCTTTCTGTGTATTCACTAGACAAATCTCACATGACAAGCAGTGGCAATTTATAATGCTTCATTTTAAAATTTTTCACACACAGGCATCCCCATTCCTTTTCAGAGTGATATGTTCAGTATTTTTTTTGGTTGCATAAAATAAAATAACTCATATGCACCTTCTTGTAATGAAATGTGCAGTTATGATCTTTGGGCTGTTGAGATCTTTCAAACTTTTCAGTATGAGTGGGATACTGATTATTTCTCAACCTGCTTTATACTCTTCCTGGAACATGACAAAATGAAGAGCATGACTCAGACAAAATATGTACTTATTCTCTGTGAACAACTATTCCCATTGCAAACATTTTTTTTAAAAAGGACACCATGCCATTAGATGGTATCGCATTTGTAAGAAGTAACCACATCTAGGTTGCTAAAAGGAAAGCAGTGGCAAAATTTAGAAAAGAATATAAGAAAGTTCAGTTTTTAGTATTCAGCAAGAATAAGAAAAAAAAGTCTTTTCAATAAATAGATTTGCAGCAAATTAGTTGGCTGTAGTATTTTCTAAAACACCAGCTGAGCAAATGTGTAGAAAAATTTTCAAACTGAATAAAACTGTGTTAAAAAAGAAAGCAAAAAAGACTTTACTTCCCAAGTTTAGTTTCCAGACATGCAACTCGGAGACCAAAGCCATTCATTCATTTCATTCATGTCTTGTTACACCTGGCACCCAGGTCTTTCATTTGATAACTTTTTCTGCCAGACTGATCTACTTCCTCAGCATATTGCTAAATATTGAATTAAGGCATAGCTGAAGCCTTGCCTATCAGTTGATTTCCCAGGGGAAAGCCACCACAGGCTTCTCTCCAGTAGCACAAGTCCTTGTGCGGGAATTGAAAGGCGTTCCACAGCGTGAGTCACCCAGTGACCTGTAACAACACATATGTTGTTCCCATATGTTTCCAAAATACTTTGTCCTGCTGCCTCAATGTGCACATTATGCTGGGAGACAGCTGGCTGGCCTTTCGAGAGGGAGGCCAAAGCACATAGCTGCTCTCTCCTGACCCCTTACATACATAGTGCTACCCTGAAAACACACCTTGGCACTCAGCTTGTCATTAAGTGAACTTCTGGATGGATAGGCTTTTCCTCCCACGCAGAGGGAAAAGCTGAGAGAATTCTTGTGTTAAGGTACCGTTAGCTGCATGGCAGAATGGGCAGGAACACATTTGCTGTTTAGAGCAGGGTGAAGTGTTCCCACCGTGAATGTCAGCCAAGGTTTGAGTAAGATTTGTCCTGTGATACAATTTAGTAATCCGCTCTAAGACTTGTGAACTAGAACTTCTAAATTCTGTTTCCATCTCTACCATCCTTTTAAGATTTACAATGGGCCCAGTCATGCAATTTGAGTGGCTGTCATTTGAAACAACAAATAATCTGTGAAAACTGATGCTACTCACCTTTGTGGAATGTTGTAAGAACTCGTTTTGTGCACTTCAACTAAGTAATGAATACTCCAGAATATTAATTCTGAGCATGTCGTTGTTGCTGGGGGGTAAAGAGTAACAATGTCCTCCTTTCCAGAAAAAAAATATTAGAGGTTTTTACTGAATTCATCATCAGTTTGTAATAGATAAGTCAGTGCTGCTTTGCTTTTACTCAGTGGTGAACCAGGTCCTCTCAGCTTTTAGTCCTCCCTCTTCTCTACAGCTTCAAGTGCCTTCAGTGTCACTGCCTCTCACACACATGACTAATTTCACTTATGCTTTCCCATTTGTTTAAATATGGCATTTAAACCCATTTATTCTGCCCATTGATGACAATATTGAGTATATTTTGCACTGGCTTCACTTTGAATCTTTCACTTTTTGCCATATGAAGTAGCTTGCCTAAGTAATGTATAATACATACATTAAGAACTGTATTTATATTCCTCTATGAATGCTCTGGAGAGAATATAAAGTATACTGCCCGAGATTCAAATTTCAAGGGTCATAACATAAAGTATTCAGTGTTACTGCCCAGTAATTTACTCCAAATAGGCAGGGAGATATTAAACAGCTATATATGGCTTATCTGCTTATAGAGCTCATATGCATAGCTCAGGAAATCATAGTTGGATAAAATAAGCAATTATATAAATGAATAAATAGCATCATAATCACAAGCAAGGACTGCCTATAGTAGACTCAGGATACCACTGGCTATTCTGGTGTTTATATTTATGCTGCTGTTCACAATAGTACTCTTTCAAGTTAGGTAGTCTTTGAAAGCAAAATAAAAAATGGTCTCTGTAAAATATTGAAGCAACATGGTGGAAAATAATTCCTTAAGGTGAAACATCTCAGGATTTTCCTGAGGGTGCAAACATTATTTTATATTCAGCCACATGCTGAGATTTCAGGAGTCTGATTAACTTTCGACCATTTCATTGCACTACTGTCTTGTTTCATTTAAAGGTGCATATTTGCATATTCTAATTATAGTCAAGTACAAAGCTAACTGACATCAGTGAGAGCCTTTCCACTGATTTCTACTGCTGCTGGATCAGGCCCATCTGTGACTGGATTAATTTCCAAGATGAATTTTTAAAGTATACTAAATGTAAAAACCTCAACCTTTCTTTTGATACAGATAACTAGAATTACATTCTGAGACTGGCAACAGTCTACAGGGTACCTCCCAGAGAAGCTGGAGTGTACTATCTATCCCCTGTAGGCTGCAGGTGCTGTCCGTTCTGAAAAAAAAAAACTGATCAATATTACATCTGTTTCTATAACATGAAAATCCAGATGCTCATAACATTTTAAAACTCACTTTTAGCAGTCTTCCTTTTTCTTTGAAGTTTGTTTCTAAGTCTTTGTGAGGTTATGTTTCTAAATTAGGTTACCAGAAGATGAAAATTAAAATGGATTAGAGTGGAGAAACAGAATAGCAGTTCTGATTTAATGAACATATGTCTCTAAAAGAAACATAAGTGCTATATTAAGCATCTATTTAATATAGAGCTTTTATTTTAAATTTTTAAACCATAATTTAATTATAACCCCTAGTTATGGGTCTTTAAAGCAGAAACACATTGGAATATGGTTATTGGTTTGGGCTGCACTGTAGGTAGCAGTGAAATTGGTAACATATAATGGGGTATAATGTGTTACGTTATGATTTTGAAATATTTCCTCAGTCAAGTCACAGCTGTTGTGACATTTTAGTAATACATACACACATTGGCAGAAATTTGATAATTACAGAGTTACATAACTAAAATTCTGAAGTAAATCTCAAATTCAAAATCAGGGAGGTGAAAGAAGGGGCCAGTGGGCATCCAGAGACATGCTTATTTTGCACATATCATTTTATTGTGGGAGACTGCTTCTGTTGTCACAGTGATCATAGATAGAATTGAGAAAATTTTTACAATGGAATAGCATATGGATTTAAATTACATAACTGCAGCTTATGCCTGGGTGATGGCCAACATGAACTGAGCAATAGTTTCTAGCATTGATATGACAAAGAATAAGAACAAAGAAAATATAGAAGCTGTAAAATTTTGATTTAGAAATTTCTACAGATAGACAACAGGAGAGACAGGTTGTTAGTCTTTCAAAAGTTGAGGGTTACTGCATTAGCCTCTTTGTAGGCCATATTTTTACTAAGAACTGAAGGAATAAAACCTGTTAAAAAAGCTGAAATAGTGGTGAAGGCAGGCCCTGGCATTTGGAGCTAAGACAGAAGAGACAACAGGAGCAGAACAGCTTAAATGTGGTGTCCTATCTGCAAAGTTTTGACAATGCCAAACTGCGAGTGAGGTATTATTGCTGGAAGGGGAAGGAGTCAGCTGTCTCAGCAGTGGCCGCAGCAGAAGATTGCAACATGGCATTAGCTATGCATGAGAAATAGGTGTCATACACAGCTTGCTTGTGGCATTGTTAGGGCTTTTTCTTCTTTTTTAAACTGCTGATATGGAATACACTTAATCTATTACACATCCAAAAAGTATTACATCTTTCAGGACAATGAGCTATGACTGAGGAGTGTCATTTTTATTTCTTGCTCAGATCAACAATATATAGGAATTACCAATAAGGATAAAACTCAGAATAAATCCACTCCCAAAGCTTAGCTTAAATTTGGACTAATTGCTTCAAGGGGAAAGGCCATAACTTTAATTTGACAGTATGTTTTATGTACATATATGGTTATAGATTGGCATAATTATTAGTTATTCTTTTCAATAAGTAATTTTCTTTAATTTCTTTCTCATATTTAAGGATGAAAAAATGTAAGACCATGAAATTACATTTCTCAGAGGAGCTTACCATATACTTTTCTAGTCTTGTAATACTCTCCAAGCTAGTTGTTGTTGAAAAATACCCCTCAGACACTTCTGTATTAGATGCAACAGTTCAGCATTTGTTACCAGGGTCAGTCACATCAAATCTTAATGCTCTTAAGTCAAATAAAAAATCAAAAGAAAGAAAGAAAGAAGCAAACGCACACATACACACACACACCCACACCCACACCCACAAAAAAAAAGAAAAAAAAGGAAAGGATGTCCTAACAAATTAGGGAATTAAATTACAATACCGTGGCTATTTTATAATTTCATTAGTTCCATCAATTTGGCACATACTATGTGTATTCTTTATCAAGAAAATATCTTTTTTGTATTATAGTGTTAACACAGTTTTCCTCACATCCAACAGTTACACTTATTGCAATAAAGAAATTGAACCAGGTATGGATTACAACAGCAAAAAAATACAGTTACACCTAAAATTAGAACATTAGAGATGTTGATGAGTGATTGGAGAATAGCTTCCTGCAGTGAAATTTAACGAAGGGTTGCTTGACATCAAAATGGAAAGGTGTAATATTTAATTGGCCTGGAAGACACCATTTAATATTAATAGTTTTAAAAGTCAATATGGTTCTCTAATTTAATACAGTTGCTTGTAACAAGTCACTCAGTGTCTGAGCAACACAATTAACATTTTGCTTGTTTGCTAAAAAACTTTTATAATTGCTTCACTTATTCATCCCGGGCTGACAAATACTGAAATAGTTCCTGGTTTAAACTTGACCTTTCCTTTCAGGCATCACTCATTTTTATGAACCACCAAGTGTATCACAAATACAGCTTTTATTTTGTAGACCAATGTGAGCAGTTAAGCCATATAATTCTCAGTAACAACGCTTATTTCTTTAAATATGTGTTAATTAATGAAGTGTTATATACATTATTTTTGTGGCATATGACACAATGACTGAGGAAACAGTTTATCACTTAGAAAATAAGAAAGATTCAGACCCCCTAGATTCCATTTGCACTGGGATTGACACAGAATAGAAACATCAAAAATATGCAAATTACACTTTGCACTTCTAGTGATACTTAGTGAAAGGGGCTGATATTTTGATTTTGAGACATGATTCTGTTTCTCCTTCCCAGAGGTACAAGCATTGGATGAGACAAGCCTTAGGTGTGGTTCCTGGAGGAGAACACGAGATCTAGACCCTCTCCACCCAAGGGGGTAACCCATTTTATTGAGACACACAAATGGTAGTGATTTCTTCAGGTGTGTGGAAAGAGATACCTCTGAGAAAAGACTTCCGAGTAATTCTAATTTATGAAAGAAGGGTCAGACTATAAAGATTTTAGTCAGGTACTCTGCATCTTAAAGAGAATAAGTCACATCTGTTTCCATGTTGGAGTTTTTTTTTGCAATTTTCTAATTATAACAGAATCAGTATTCTGCAGAAATCTCTTTACTGAGAACCATAAACTCAAAAGCAGTCAAAGAGATATATAAGCATTGATTCACTCTACACAACCTGCAGACAAAACAGAGATCCATACTGAATAAATTTTATGTCCAGATTAATCCTACTGAGATGAGATACTATTCTGAACATCTAAAAACATCTGAACAAACTCAAAACATCATCATTCATCTACCTGAATCTGAGTTTTATTTTTAGTTAAACATGTTTTTTCAATGCATTTTACTAATATTCTTAGAAAATCAATGTTTAAATTTGCATACTACATAAAAATAGGATTTTAATCTCATTTCAAAGGTCTTCCATGTAAACTGAGTCCTACTATTTGTGTTTTTAATGTATTGTGGGAATGTGGGAGAATATTTCTAAGTTCCTGCCTGTAATAGTACATGTTACAGTAAAAGAGAGAAGTGAAGAAAAATTTCCTTTAACAAGCCTGTGGATACAGAAATGGCAAGGAGTATTACCCAATATGAATTACGTGGACAGTTTTAAATTGCCCAATTTAAAGCTTGTGCAGAAGCCAAGTTTAACATCTTATGTGCTTCTGCAAGCAGTGCAATGTGATTTTTTTAATTATCAAAGATGCTTGAGTTCAATTTGGTGACTTACTTATAATATGTCATGCCCCAACACCGTTGTAGGTCAGAGATGCAATATGAGTTCGCAAAGGCCCCAACTACTAAATTGCTCATGCTATTTCCTCTCCATTTAGATCTTCTTTCCAGAAATACAGCAGTCTAAGAAGTATTGAACTCGAGATTATATAACTTGGATAAATTATCTGAGAATTCACACTACCTAGTCCATTCCATACAATGGTGCTTTCAGACATGGACTACATTTAGAACAAATCTATATGTGTATTTATACATGTATATATGCCTATGGATGTATGCTTATGTATCTGGAGTTTGCCTCTACCCCACAATTATACTTCTTTCTTATCAGGTGCTTCTGTTTCATTATTAAGCTATGACTTGCATTTCTGTAACTGTGCAGGATAAGGAAGCCAAATTTAGGATTAGAGGAAGCTTTCTTAAACATGTTATTGTTTATGTTGGAATGGTAACCTGTCATTTCTCTTTTAAAGTTAGATAGCACACATGATTACTTGGACCTAGAGGTTTTGACAGTACAGTTAATCATTTCCAGTGAGGTGTCAGCAAAAGAGCTTCTGTTATAATTGTGAATACAAATTTCGCAACTTTTGGTTGATAAAGTGCTAATGGCTCACATAATGCTGGCTCTTTTCTGTTGGGTCTCGCTCTGGCATCTGCTCCTTGTCATTAGTATAACTTAATATCAAAGTGATATAATTTGCAGTAGATTTTCAGTTTGCATATGAGACTACACAAAGACTCAAAATAATATTTTTTTTTTGCTTTAAAGAAGGCTGCTCCATACAATGAAATTGAGAAGAGTCTAGATTGATTTTAGTATAAATTAGAATGATTTCTTTTATATTTAATCGGAAGTGTCCAGTAGAGACATGGTACTTTCATGATCCCTGGCAGTCCAACAGCAGCGGCTGGCCTGGAGGCAATAGAAGTAGTATGTGTGTGGAGAGTTAACAAGCCACAGGGGACCTGGAACATGAGAAAAGGCATAACCATCACAACAAGCCCATGTTTTCTTACAGCCAGCTTGCTGTTGTAAGGTCATAGGCTGTAAAGCTGTGGTTAGAGGGAGAAATTAGTCATGAAAACAGCATAACCCAGTGGGGATTCATAATACATGAATCAAGCCCAATTTTTGTTTTCTTAAAAGAAGCT